>OX375882.1:84606593-85061593 GCA_947359465.1 Metellina segmentata | reverse complement strand
TATTTTTAATACATATTAGAATATTCATAAAAACTAAATAAAATTTAATGAAATATACAAAGTAAACATACTACTTCCCATAACAATTACTAGATCTTATGTATTAACAGAAACTCTTCTCATTGTGCGAAGTGCGAAATCATTTACATTTTTATTCACAGTTGTATTCCTGTCATGAGACAAATCGTCTGAATCTGAATAGCCGAGTTGAGCGTGAGACTGTTTGATTCATAAGAGACGAATACAAGAATTCATAATGATGATATTGTCTCACTGGTGCATTAGAATTATACTATTTTTGCAACTCATAAACGTGACTTTGTGTGGATGTCAATCCTTTTTCGAACGCTTTCAATACATCATAAAAAACAAGTATGATCAAAACTAGTGAAATTATAGTGAACTTAGATAGTTAGCTAAAAGTATTTGTGTTTTGTTTGTTTAATTTTTGATTTATTGCAGAAGACACCAATTGTAGAATTCATTTAGTAATTTCAATTCATTTTTTCTTTTGTCAAACTCGAATATATATATCAATCTTATTGTTTTTGTATGTTGTATAATTTTCTTGACTAGGGAGGTCCGCCCCCTGCTCGCTATCGTTCGTCAAACCCCGATGATTGCTACGCAATCATATTTAGTTCGCCTTTCGAACTATACTTTTCAACAATGAGGTTGGGATATTGCTTCACAATCCATCCCCATATGGATCGCTGCTGGATTGATCCCGGACTTCTAGTCCGACATTAATTGAAGGTTCCCTTCCCATTGCGATATTTATCGCATGCGCCCGAGTAACGAAAAATTACCTACTTTTTTTTCGAGATTACCGGATTCGTATAAAAGTCGACCCCAGTATTTTACCTTTAGAAAACGTTCCAAAAATTATCGGCTCACATACGGAAATATAGTGTAAATAAAAACAAAATATTTTTTTAAATGTCAAGAACAAAACATCTCATTTCCACATAAAAAAGGAAATACTTTAGCGTAACATATTGTTAAAATTCAGGAGAAATCTCATCATAATTTTAAATGTTGTAGCCAATCCGTGTTGTTTGTTGTAATAGTACTTCTTAATATTTTCATATTCGACTGTTGCTATGGAAACGGAGACTGAATTTGCTGGTTCTGAAAACATTGCAAACTCTAGCGAGTGATCTCAAATTTCATGAATGAATTAATTAAAAAATATAACTGTGTTTATCGTCAGCGCGTGCTGCAAATTCATTAGCCCGTTGAACCACAAGACTCGTTATCACGTGACTCGCTATTACCAATCACAAAGCGAATAAACCTGAAAAAGATTGCTATTTTTTTTTAATAATAGAATGATATACTTTTAGGCAAAATTTTACGGTTCTTCTTATTTTATACTGTGATACTCGTTATGTATTGCGTGGTACTTTGCCCGTGTATAAATGCACTTTTTTCAACTTGTGGGGAGGAATGTGTTGATAGATACAGATTTTATAGTTTTGAAAGTTCACTCAATACTATAGGCTCGCGGACTCGTAGCAGAATTAAAAGCGCACCCGGACGTATGACAACTAAACTCTTTCTCGTTGCCAAGCAACTGAACTGGCTGTTTTTAGAATTTATCATCTGCAAACTAATAATGGATTTCTTTCGGAGTTTTTTGTTACACGTGTTCTTGCAAAAAGGCAAATTGTTCTTGTTCAATTCAACAGTAAATCAATTTATTTGGAAAAATTGATTTATATTTTTGAAATGATTCAACTTTTAAAGACATTGACTGTTGACTTGATGCCATAACATACGTTCTCCTTTTCCAAGAAATATTTGTAAGTTCATTTTTCATTTGTTCTAAACAAGAAGAAATATTGTATAAATGCCTAACTGAATCAAATGTTTCTCTCACCACTATAACAATTCTTATAAGAGATGAGATTAGATATACAGGGCTCCCAAAAATCTTCGTACACTTTAAAAAATCGTAGAAAAAGTGCTGTTGCCCACGGAATTGATTTCGAATATTAATCTAATATTTTTTCATGTCATCTCCATATGATTCTGAATAAAATCTAACATTTTTTTTCAATATCGACTCATTTTCTTTTTATAAAATGAAAATTCAAGGAGGTATAGAAAGAACACGTCACAAAAGGATCGTACAACGAAACATTAATAACAATCTTAACAATCAATTAACATAAACAATATATCGCTTTTTTATTTTTGCATTGCAGTGGAATTTTAAGTATCGTTTGAACTTAATTTTTGCTTGCTAACTTCGTAATATTCCATTTATTACTTAAAAATGGCTCGTATAGTTGTAAGGAAATAACGAACAGCATTGGAAAATTGATTATTTTTCATCATAGTAGTGGATTATTTTTCATCATAGTAGTGGGGGTCATCTATAAAATTTTTTACAGAATCTACTGAAGCTCTTTATATTTAAATTTCATCTGAAACTGTTCTATGAGTGCTCAGATCAGCTGGATTATATAGGCATTTTGCCCGAAGAAAATTTTTTGCAAGTGCGAAAAACAGAAAGTTTAGCGAGTTCGAAAATGAACTAAAAACAGTAATGATTGAAGAATGAAGGAACATTAATGCAGAAATTACAAAAAAATAGAAAACTCTATTTCCAGACGTTTAAAAGCGGTTGTCGATGCTATAGTATATCCTACTAATCCGGCAACTGAGGTTGTGTTTTCAAAACTTGTGGACAATTGTAGAGACACCCTAGGCGACGAATGTTGAGAGCCTTGTGCTTAGGATCGTTATCTTCATAAATAACATAGTTGTTTCCAATACCCAAATATAGAGCTGATAATTTAAAATTGTCTTTTAAAAAACTTGACTAAAGATCATGATAAAGTATGCCACTAATAAATACCAAATTACCTATTCCTGATGCTGACATGCACACCCACAACAAGGACACCTCCATCGCTATGCTTTACTGTTCTAAGTTCTTGGGATTAAGTTTCAAATTTTTTCTTCTCCATACAATTATACGGCCATCGGAAACAAAAATGTTACATTTGCTTTCATCTGCAAATAAGACATGATTTTAATACTTTCGGGCTTATTTATCATCGATTTTGCAACGAAAAGTCTAAGCTTGTTATTTTTCGCACTTAGAAAATTTTCTTCGGACAAAACCCCTATACAATCCAGCTGATTTGACCACTTATCGAACAGTTTCAGATGAAATTGAAGTAGAAAATGTGTTTCAGTAAATTCTGAAGAAATTTTTATAGCACTCAACATGGATTTTTCACAAAATTTCTAACTATTAATCTCCAATCACGTTAAGTTAACTTTGTCGAAAGACCTTTTTTTTTTTTTGTTTGTTATCTTTTATTCGATCCGATTTTTTTCTTTAAGGCGTTTTATCACATACTTCACCGTAAAATGAAATAAATTTACTAATTTAGCGATATACCGAACTGATTTACCACTACTATGATGAAAAATAATCAATTTTCAAATGTTTTTCGTTGTTTCCTTACGACTGCGAGCAATTTTTAGATAAGAAATAGAATATTACGAAATAAGCAAGCAAAGACTAAAGCCAAACATTTTTTTAATGTCACCACAGTGCAAAAATAAAAAAAAAGGTTGACAATAATTTTATTTATGATTTCATCTGAAAATGTTTCAGTGTCCGATCACTTTTGTGACGCGTTCTTTCTCTGCATCCTTGCATTTTCATTTTTATAAAAAGAAAATGAGTCAATATTTTTTAAAACATTAAGTTTTATTCAGAATCACTTGGAGATTATATGAAAAGATATTGGACTTTATATTCGAAATCAATTCCAGGCTACAGCTCTTTTTCGACAAATTTTTAAAGTGTACGAACACTTTTGAGGGCCACTGTAAGTATGAAAAAACAGCTTCTTAAAAATAAAATACTGCTAAGATGTGCTGACAGATCCTTAGATTTCTCTTATATTTGTAGTTTATTAATCTTACTGATAACAGCACTAAACTTAGAGTGACTCTCCAAAAGATCTTAATCAATCAATTTTCTCTTAAAGTGACTCGTCAAAGAAAAGTTGTTATCAGATAAAATAAGTAACGATAAACAGGGCTTAGTAGTTACTTAAAAATAAGAAACTGTTAAGTTGTTGACAAATTGTTATATTTTTGTTACATAGTTCCTTCTTATTGATAACAACATGAAAGTTAGAGAGGCTTTTGAAATCAACCCTTTAATTCACTTGTCTCTTTCTTCGAAGGAAAGTTGCTACCAGATAAAATAAGTAACTGACTTAACAGTTTCTTAAAAATAAGAAAGTGAAGGTTGTTGACAAAATCTCATATTTCTTTTACATAGTTTGTTAATCTTATTAATAACAACACGAAATTTCTCTTTCTTCAAAGGAAAGTTGCTACCAGATAAAATAAGTAACTGACTTAACAGTTTCTTAAAAATAAGAAAGTGAAGGTTGTTGACAAAATCTCATATTTCTTTTACATAGTTTGTTAATCTTATTAATAACAACACGAAATTTAGAGTGACTTTCGAAACTAACACTTTATCTAATTTTTCTTTCTTCGTAGGAAATTTTTTGCCATGTAAAAATAAGTAACACACTCATAACAGTTACTCAAAAATAATAACTGATGCAGTTGTTGCTGAATCCTCACATGTCTTTTATATACTTTATTAATGCTATTGATAAACTATGGCATGGAAACTAAGCACGGAAGTTGGGGGCTTTCAAAACTAACCCTTGATTTTTCTCTTTTTAAAGGAACGTTGTTACCAGATAAAATAACTAACACTTAAAGCACTTAACTTAGAAATTAGCATGTTAATTAATCTTTCTATTTCTTAAAAGAAAAGTTGCTACCAGACAAAATAAGAAACATACTTAACATGTACTTGAAAATAAGAAACTATTAAGTTGTTGCCAAAACCTCATAGTTCTTTCGTATAGTTTGTTAATCTTACCAATAAAACAGCACAAAAGTTGCAGAGCACTTCGAAAAGATCCCTTCCGTTTACTTTTCTCTCAAACTTACGCATCAAAGGAAAGTTGTTACCACACAAAATAATTAAGACTTAACATGTACTTGAAAATAAGAAACTATTAAGTAGTTGCCAAATCCACAGATTTCTTTTGTATTGTTTATTAATCTTGCCAATAAAACAGCACAAAAGTTGCAGAGCACTTCGAAAAGATCCCTTCCATTCACTTTTCTCTCAAACTTACGCATCAAAGGAAAGTTGTTACCACACAAAATAATTAAGACTTAACATGTACTTGAAAATAAGAAACTATTAAGTAGTTGCCAAATCCACAGATTTCTTTTGTATTGTTTATTAATCTTGCCAATAAAACAGCACAAAAGTTGCAGAGCACTTCGAAAAGATCCCTTCCATTCACTTTTCTCTCAAACTTACGCATCAAAGGAAAGTTGTTACCACACAAAATAATTAAGACTTAATATGTACTTGAAAATAAGAAACTATTAAGTAGTTGCCAAATCCACAGATTTCTTTTGTATTGTTTATTAATCTTGCCAATAAAACAGCACAAAAGTTGCAGAGTACTTCGAAAAGATCCCTTCCATTCACTTTTCTCTCAAACTTACGCATCAAAGGAAAGTTGTTACCACACAAAATAAATAAGACTTAACAGTTACTTAGAAAATATGTAACTGTTATAGTATTAGATTTATTTTACAAGTTTTTTTTCCCATCTATATATATATATATATATATATATATATATATATATATATATATATATATATATATAATTTTCAACAACAAGCACAATTGAGTGGCTTTCGAGTTTCAAGATCTCTGAAACTACCGCCTTCACGGTACCATTCACCTATCATTTAGACTAGATTCTAGCAGAAAGAGTTCAATAACAATTCAAAACCGTTACTTTTCCTCGAGCTTTTTCAATACTTTTTTTTGCATTCTTACCCTATTATTCTGATTAGAGAGAGAGTGTGACCTTTCGGATCGGTCGTCCATTCAAATCTCAGCTTGAAGGATAGCTAGTGTGTGATAACAGTCACGTACCTGGAAACGTTGACTTGATGTACAGCTTTTTGCTCCAGAGGAGATAAATAAAAAATAACACTGCACGAATCGGCTCTGTCAGAGTCTGATTTATTAGCTTCTCTTTCATGCATTAGAGCGTGGTGATTCTGAGCGAAAGTTTGAGGAGCGATTATAGCTATATTTTTATGCAATACGGTGCAATTATGTCGCAGTTGAACACGCGTGGAGTGATTACGGAGGTTTTAAATCAGGTGTGATGTCTTGATTTTCGGTAAAATTGATTGCTCGTGCTAACCACAAGTTTGCTTTTAAGAAATGGTTTATGACCGGGATCAAACCCGAAAGAAAATTTCCGAGGACAACACTACGCAAATTTGAACCACAGTCAGACGACGAGGTCCATACTTCAGCTACTTCTGAACGTCCACACCACATCAACTTAAATAAAGGAAAAAAAGATAGGAAGAACTTCAATAATTAAAAAATATCAGTAAATGCAGAAGAAAATCAGTACCAAATAAAGGTAAATACCAATACAGCAATTCCAAAGTACAGGTGCCGTCCAACCGGTCTAATGGTTAAGGTGTTAACCTCTATATCGGTAGGTTCCTGATTCGAATCCGGGTCGGTGCATGGATGTTTGTAAGCTTATGGTGTAGCTGGTGCACCTTAAATCTGTCGTGGCCAAAGGTCCTCACGTTGGGTTGGTATGGAAGTTTGGAGAGAGGGGTGCCAGCTCATGTCTTGCTTCGTCATCTGACCGTGGTTCAAAAATACGAGGTGTTGTCCTCGGATCTTTCCCTTAAGGGACTAATCCCGGACCGTCGTCAATTGCCCGTTGTGTTGCTCTAGTACGACGTTAACAAAAATTACCATTACCATTACCCGGACCGTCGTAATAGCCCGTTGTTTTTCTCTAGTATGACATTAATTAAAAATTAACCAATTACCAAAGTACAGGTAGGTAGGTCTGTAGTTTAATTAACGTCGCATTTGAGGTATTGATGATTGTCCGGGATCTATTTCTAAGGGAACGATATGTAGACAAAACCTCGTATTGTAGAACCACGGTCAGATAACGAGGTCAACACCTGAGCTGGCACCCTACTCTCCAAACTTTCACACTACATCAACTTGATTACTATTAGAGTCACGATAGTTTTAACATGCACCAGCCCCCACATACTCGACTGCCTTTAATTGAACAGAGTTTCAAACTTGCAACTACCCATTTGCTAATCCGTTACACTTCCAACAGGGCTACCTTGACCTTTCACTGAATTATGATGGCATGCAAATCATACGAAACATTGATACCTTTTGCTTTGAGGTTGCAAAAATTCGATTTTATAGAAATTAGCCATAGGAAAATTTAAACCTCATTGTTCATATATTTTGGAACTTCCTGAAAATATATGTGGAAATAAATCCAAATATTTTAATTATGATTTGAAATGCAAGTCATGCGAAACGTTGATACATTTTGTTTTGAGACTAAATATTCATTTTCTTAGTACATTGGAAAATCTGAGCCTCAGTGTTCATATATTTGGCAAGCGGCATGATATAATATTTGAGGACATCAACCCAAATCATTAAATTTTATGATTTAGAATGGAAGAGCCATACGAAACATTGATACCTTTTGCTGAGGCTATATAAATTCTTTTTCTTAGCAATTAACTGTTAGAATTTTTTTTTAATGAAAAGTAGTTTCAGTTTTATGGTCTTTAATTTTCGAAAATTTCCAATATATGTTAATTTAAATGAAAGATTTTTGCATAAACACCAAACGAAATGGCACTACATCTTATTGAATTTATACTAGTATAACAACATCAGACAAGGTATTTAACAACAAATTTTTGAAAAATTAATAAAATATCGTCTCCGATTTTCAAAAAATTCTCACATCTGTTCATTTAAATGAAAGTTTTTTGCACAAACCAAACGAAATAGCACTAATCCATATTGAATTTTTACCAATAAAACAACATCAGAACCAGGTATATTAAAACAACTCTTAGGAACATTAACAAACATTGTCTTCGATTTTCGAAAATTTCTCACATCTGTTAATTTGAATGAAAGTTTCTGCTATAATCCAAACGATATAGCACTACTCTTTATTGAATTGATACCAGTAGAACAGCATCAGAACCAGGTATATTAAAACGACTTTTGGAAACATTCATAAAACATCGTCTTCGATTTTCGAAAATTTCTCACATCTGTTAATTTGAATGAAACTTTCTGATATAATCCAAGCGATATAGCACTACTCTTTATTGAATTGATACCAGTAGAACAGCATCAGAACCAGGTATATTAAAACGACTTTTGGAAACATTCATAAAACATCGTCTTCGATTTTCGAAAATTTCTCACATCTGTTAATTTGAATGAAACTTTCTGATATAATCCAAACGATATAGCACTACTCTTTATTGAATTGATACCAGTAGAACAGCATCAGAACCAGGTATATCAAAACGACTTTTGGAAACATTCATAAAACATCGTCTTCGATTTTCGAAAATTTCTCGCATCTGTTAATTTGAATAAAACTTTCTGCTATAATCCAAACGATATAGCACTACTCTTTATAGAATTGACACCAGTAGAACAGAATCAGAACAAGGTATATTAAAACGACTTTTGGAAACATTCATAAAACATCGTCTTCGATTTTCGAAAATTTCTCACATCTGTTAATTTGAATGAAACTTTCTGATATAATCCAAACGATATAGCACTACTCTTTATTGAATTGATACCAGTAGAACAGCATCAGAACCAGGTATATTAAAACGACTTTTGGAAACATTCATAAAACATCGTCTTCGATTTTCGAAAATTTCTCACATCTGTTAATTTGAATGAAACTTTCTGATATAATCCAAGCGATATAGCACTACTCTTTATTGAATTGATACCAGTAGAACAGCATCAGAACCAGGTATATTAAAACGACTTTTGGAAACATTCATAAAACATCGTCTTCGATTTTCGAAAATTTCTCACATCTGTTAATTTGAATGAAACTTTCTGATATAATCCAAACGATATAGCACTACTCTTTATTGAATTGATACCAGTAGAACAGCATCAGAACCAGGTATATCAAAACGACTTTTGGAAACATTCATAAAACATCGTCTTCGATTTTCGAAAATTTCTCGCATCTGTTAATTTGAATAAAACTTTCTGCTATAATCCAAACGATATAGCACTACTCTTTATAGAATTGACACCAGTAGAACAGAATCAGAACAAGGTATATTAAAACGACTTTTGGAAACATTCATAAAACATCGTCTTCGATTTTCGAAAATTTCTCACATCTGTTAATTTGAATGAAACTTTCTGATATAATCCAAACGATATAGCACTACTCTTTATTGAATTGATACCAGTAGAACAGAATCAGAACAAGGTATATTAAAACGACTTTTGGAAACATTCATAAAACATCGTCTTCGATTTTCGAAAATTTCTCACATCTGTTAATTTGAATGAAACTTTCTGATATAATCCAAGCGATATAGCACTACTCTTTATTGAATTGATACCAGTAGAACAGCATCAGAACCAGGTATATTAAAACGACTTTTGGAAACATTCATAAAACATCGCCGCAACCACCTGATATTTTTAATATTCTTCCCATCTTCTCAAAACGGGATTCACTTTATAAAACGAAGAATAATAACCTGCCAAAGTAAAAGGGGAAGACAGCACTCACACACAACTCCCAATTTATGCATGAAACATCAATCTAAACCTCAATGTTCATACATTTTGCAGCGTCATGAAAATATTTGGGGGAAATAAATGAATTCCACACACGGAATGCATGGCTATTCGAAGGCGGTGTGAGGGAGGTTAACGGGTACGAATTCATTAATTCCTGTCTCCCAGCCTGACCTCTGCTCCCTCACCTGTTCTGTCCATCTGCCTTGTTAAATAGGCGGAAGCACTTTAATTACGGAGCTGTCGAATTCCTGCCTCGTTTGCACTTTAATAAATTTCATTTCCCACACTCTGGGGGCTTCCGTGTGAACAACCCCCTCGCGGTCCCACCCCCAGAGCGGTTCTGTAGTTCGAAAAAATGGAATTTTTTCCTTTCTTGGAAGTGTTGGTCTTCCTCGGGCTTTGCCCCTGCCTCTTATTGGAATCACGAGTGGTGGCAACATTGAAGATAATATGCTTTTTGTTTATTTAGTCCTGATGGGATAGGGAACTATTTGTTCTACTGAAATAGCTGTGTGAAGGACAACTGCATCATTTTATTATTGCGGTATTTTTGAAGATTAACTAAGATTCTTAACGTCATAACTAACAACACCCATCCAATTCGCAAGTTTGGAGAGTGGGGTGCGAGATCAGGTGTTGCCTCGTCATCTGAGCGTGGTTCCAATGGCTCGTTGTGTTGTTCCAGGGCGACGTCAATTAAAATACCTACCTTAATACGAGGCAGGTAGATAGGGGAAGACGGGGTACAATGAAACAAGGGGTACAATGAAACATTACTTCTAAAATCAGTACAATTTGCCACAGAAAGTTGCAATTTATATATATGTTATACAACTATAAGTTCCAATTGCTGATGTGATTTGGATACATTCGAACTTCTACAACATTAGCAATAGAAGATTATTGGTTTTTCACCATTGAAAGTAAGTTTCTTTACTAAAAGTAATTTTGTTTCATTTTCCTCGTTGTTATATGTAATAATTATTTTTTCTATGCATTTTTTGTTATCTTTGTGTTGTTGTCTTCATACCTCCAAAACCAAAATTTAAAAAAATAAATATTAGAAGCTTGAAATCTTTTTTAATTTAGTAACCTCAGTACGGGGTACAATGAAACACTTGCAGATGGGGAACAATGAAACATGTTTCATTGTGCCCCGAGTGAATGCATTTACTTGAAGTAATATATCAATGGTAAATATAATATCACTGATATAAAATAACATATTACTGGTTGTCATTAATCTAAATAAAACACTTTTACTAAGGAAATGGCAACACCTAACATTAATAGAGGAGAAGGCAACACCAAATAAAAACAGTAATCATTTTGAAAGCATGCAAAATTAAACTGTTTTTTTTCCTTCTGAAAAAAGTAGATTTCAATAGTAAGTTAGATTTTTTATATTCAAAAACATTTAAGAATAGTTTATTTATTTCATAGGCGTAAACTGCACTTACTACAGTTCACAATCCTCCTAAAGTTCTTGGTCAAAGGGGCCAAAAACGAATAGGTCAATTAATTTCTGGTGAAAGGGATGTTCTTGTTACTATGTGTGGATTTATTAATGCTTCTGTTAATTCTATACCCCATTATTTAGTATTCCTAGAGTAAATTTCAAGTTTTGCAGTTGAATGGAGCTGTTTGTGGGACTGTGGGTGATGCAACAAAATCGGGTTGGATGAATGGAGATATTTTTGTTAATGTTCAAACAGATCTCCAGGCACATACACGCTGAACGAAAGAAAATCCAGTTCTAATAATAATGGACTATCATGAATCATATATTACAATTTCCAGTCTAAATTTTACTAAAGATAACGGAATTGTTGTTGTAACCCTGACCCCCATACCAGTAACAAATTGCAGCCGCCTTTAGACAATACTGTGTTCAAGTCACTTTTATTTGTGTTCGTATGTATCAGATAGGCCTTGTCCTACTGAAAATTATTCCCATGGTCAGATTAATGAAACTGATGAGCTCAGTAATGAAACTGAAGACCAGACAGACAAAACCCAAGAATCAGAAGTGGTGGATCTTGCCATATGTAAATCAGAATCACCGACTGCAGGTGGATCAGCAAATGTTCATACACCATGCACTAGCTCTAAACCTGTGAGGAAATACATTTATCCTCAAGAGATAAAACCTTACCCCAAGGCTGGTCCAAGAAAGGTAAGAGTAGGAAACAGAAAAAAAAAAGAGTTTAGTTCTAACCACACAAGTAAAAAATGCTCTGGTTAAGCAATTAGAAAGTAAAAAGGGGAAAAAAAACTAAGAAGGGATTGTTTTCAAAACAAACTCTGCCTCCTACAGACTCTGAAGATGACGATGATCCGGATTATTTTCCAGCTCCAGATGATCACTGAAGTACTAAGAATGAGATATCCACCCATAACAGTGTGACACAAGCAGTATCTGTATAAATGATTGTTTTAATCAATGAGGGTGAACTGAAACAAGGAAATATATTCTGTTGGAGAAATCATAAATTTAAATGAAGTTGAATGTGACTAAAATAAACTATATAGGGTGAAAATTGCTTGCATCATTTGGAGTGTTTCATTGTACCCCAGTATGTGTTTCATTGTACCCCGCCATACGGGGTACAGTGAAACATATTGAGACATTTACTTTTTGTTATTTTACAAGCATAAAGATATTGTTTAGAACCTAATAAAAATTTATTTAAATGGGGAAAATACAAGATTAAAAGTATGCATTAATTATATTTTTGTGCATGCAAAATTGTGAATAGGAAAAAATAATTAGTAAATTTTGTTTCATTGTACCCCGTCTTCCCCTATATACCTACGATACGAGATTAAGCTTCCCCAAGACAGTATCAATAACAAAACAATATCCTAGTTTCGTTTGAGCAATAAAACCTCCAAACAAACTTTTAAGGTAACCAGACACGTTTGAGGCCCTTTTTTTAAATGGGGTATAGAAACATTTTAATGATATTTTTATGTTTAGTGTTATTAAAAAGTAGCACTAGGCTATCAATTTTTAAATTATATATTAATAATATTCTAACAATGATAATTATGTATGAAATTTTAAGGTAATGTGGTAATTTTAGTTAACGTCGTACTAGAGCGACACAACGGGCTATTTATGACGGTCCGGGATCAATCCTTTAAGGGAAAGATCCAAGGACAACAATTACCAATCATCTTGGAGTAGTCACTTTAAAACAAGCCTCAAGCTAACAATATTCTAAAACTGGTCAATAGGTGACAACACTCTTAAATTAATCTCTAAATAACGCACTCACGTTGGGTTGACGTGGAAGTTTGGAGAGTGGGGTGCCAGCTCAGGTGTTGCTTCGTCATTTGACCGTGGTTCAAAATTACGAGGTGTTGTCCTCGAATCTTTCCCTTAAAGGACTGATGCCGGACCGTCGTCAATAGCCCGTTGTGTTGCTCTAGTACGACGTTAACTAAAATTACCATTACCAATTACTATACCCCTACCTAGATTTTTGTAGTTTCAACGAAACGTTAGAATAACACAAAGGACTGTTGGTGACAGTCGGGGATCGAAACCGAAATGGGAGATCTGAGGACATCAGCCAGTTATTTTGATCCACGGTCAGATGACGAGGTCAACCCCTGAGCAGGCACCCCACCCTCCGTACTTCAACAAGTAAGTGGAATGCAACTGAAGTAGACAATCAGAAGCTAAGTGTCGTAATATGATTTAGATGAACATTTTTTTCATGCACTTTATTAGATATACGTATTAACACTAGTTAGAGGAATATAAAATGCAATTTTATATTTTTGACTGATTAATAGCCATGTGGTAGTAATGTTAACTATGCTAAAAGCAAATGGATTTAAATGAAGTACAATGTGAGTAACGACATGCCATCAATCGGTAACGGTGATTTTAGTTAACGTCGTACTAGAGCAACACAACGGGCAATAGACGACTGTCTGGGATCAGTCTCTTAAGGTATAGATCCGAAGACAACACCTCATAATTTTGAACCACGGTCAGATGACGAAGCAACACCTAAGATGGGCACCCCACTCCATCAATTGATATAAGAAATTAAGAAAGTATGTAGGTTGGATTTACGTCTCATTAGTTAAGATGTTAGCCTCTAGATCGGAAGGTTTCTGGTTCGAATCCGGGTCCGGGCATGGATGTTTGTAAACGTATGGCGTAGAGGCGGCTGGTGCATCTTAAATCTGTCGTGACCGAAAGTCCTCACGTTGGGTTGGTGTGGAAGTTTGGAGAGTAGGGTGCCATCTCAGGTGTTGCTTCGTCATCTGAGCGTTTTTCAAAATTACGAGGTGATGTCATCGGATCTTTCCCTTATGAGACTGATCCCGGACCGTCGTCAATAGCCCGTTGTGTTGCTCTAGTATGACGTAAACTAAACTTACCATTACCATTACCTCGGATGTTTCCCTTAAAGGGATTAATCCCGTACAGTCGTATATAGCCCCTTCTGTTATTCTAGAACCACGTTAAGGGGGTCCGGGACAAATTGGAAAAAAAATTTTTAGTAATTAATTTAGAATTTTGAATTTTTTTGTACTGATTACCCATTTAACTAATAAGCGAAATCACAACACAAAATTGTTCCAAAAGTTTTTTAAAACTTTTAAATTAAACTTTTTTGAAAAAAAGAGGGGTCATTTAATTTTGCTAAAATACAAAATATTCTTGATCAATTTTCAAAATTCTTGCAGTAAATTATTCACAAATTTATAAACTTTAATTTTGATCCAGCAATTTAAAAAATATTAATTTAATAAAAAATAAAAAATATTTGAATGAAAATTTTTGAAAATTTTAAGGTACTTTTTTTAAGTCTTTTTTTAAAAGTAAATATTTGTTTCAAATTTGCTGAATCAAAATTAAAGTATAATGTTTGAAAAAGATATATTCCAAATTTCAACCCTTAAACTTTATCGGTTTTCGACTTATAGCAATTTGAATACAGGAAATCTTGAAAAAAAGTATCATGGATTAAAACGCATTTTAAGTTTTAAAGACAGATGTTGTTGCCATGACAACAACTGTCAAGAGTGTTAGATTTTCAAAACAACGCACCACAAAAATTATTATACCTCTAGTTCTATTTAAGATAGAAACATGATTTAGACGTCTTTTAAACAGAAAAATACAGAGAATTTCTTAAAATAATTTTTAAAAATTTCGAAAATTTGACGATTTTTCTGTCCCGGACCCCTTAATTAACAATTACCCAAGACATCTCGTAATCTTGAGCCATTCTTAATTTCTTTCGTCCCCCCAGATGACAAAAGAAATTAAAAATTTTCATCGCTGATAGTATGCGTGGGTCTGCTTTATTAACAAGCTAATTATAGCTTTAAAAAAACATGTGATTGTTATTAAAAATTTATTTAGTCTCTATAACCGACTTCCCGGACATATCTTGCTTTTATCCTACGAACTAACAGATCAATCAGGATACGCCCTCGTACATGAAATGCCCTTTCCCTCCAATAATATATACCTCTAAGTTCGATTCAGAGAAAGGAAGTCCAGGACTGAAATGTTGCAATTCATCAGCTAATAGGCTCTTTAGCTTTGTAAAGCCGCCGCTTCCCAGGTGGAAAAAAATGCGATCGTGATGATATTTTTTTGTTTTCATTTCTCCACCTCGTTTGAAGTGAGGGGATCTTCACGCTTTTCAATTGCTCTAACTGGGGACGCAAGATGAACATATACCTTGAAATAGGAGGTTTTTTTTAGAACATTCAATTAACACGATTCAGAGTGTTATTAGCCGTAACTGCATTTTGATTAGGTTTTACCAGGTGGATTTAAGAGTATTGTAGGTTAGCCAAAAAGCTCTCGTTAACCCTCATAAAAAGTGGTTCACACACAAATTTCAACTTTAAAACCCGTAATCTTCCCTGTATGACTTCTAAAGAGTTTAACCTTCCTTACCAATAGAATCTTTCCAATGTATTATTATTTTTTTAGGAAAGCATCCAGACGAATCGTTTCAAACGAGTCTAGTCTTAAGACGCGTTCTCACGAATCAAGTTTAATTGTCCGATTATAGTTGATCGATAAAAGTTGAGCATGACTTGAATCCGTTTTTGTTCACACATTTCAATAGAAACTGATCAACAGTTTAAGAAGCGAAAATATAAAAGTTACAATTGTAAAATTATTTATTGATAGAAAATAATATTTAAAGTATCGAACTGTTGTAAAATTTTCCGCAGATTTCAAACCTGTTGAAATTTTTACTCTACCTTTAACGATCGCGACGATACAAACTTGGCCTAGAGAATAAAATAACAATTTGGTTTTGTTTCTGGAATAAAATAAGCCACGACAGATCGTTTGCGCGGAAATAACTCGAAAGCAGATGGCGGAGAATGACTCATCACTTGAACGATAAAGTTTGATAGGGTCAAACTTTTCTTGATCCATTAAAAAGTTGATCAACTCTATTGAAACAAAGGTTCTCTCTATAGTCTTCATTCAACTTTTGGTAATCAACTATAAACGGTCAATTAAACTTGATTTGTGAAAACGCGCCTTAAAGGACGGGACAGTAAAATCCTCGAAATATCTTGATAGAATAAGGCCGCGGTAGCCTGGTTGAAAGAGTAACGGATTAGCAATCGGAAGGTTTCGAGTTCGAATCCAACCAAAGACCGTCATTTACAAAGAGAACTGGTGCACGTTAAATTAGTCGCGGCTTCAAATGCCCTCATGGTGGCGTGGTGTGGAGGTTTGGAGAGTGGGGAGCCAGCTCAGGTGTGACCTTGTCATCTGACTGTGGTTCAAAATTATGTGGTGTTGTCTTATCTCTTATATCGGAACGTTGCTCCATTGCGACGTTAAATAAAAAACCTACCTATCTTTCTAATACTCGACCTTATTTTCCATTACAACCTATGCGTTGTATCCGGCACTGGTGAGATTCCTAACTGGATGCATTTCTCTCCTTTATGTAAGTACAAATTTCACTGTGTTTATGTCTATTACTTCATATTCTCTATGTCTGCCGCTACATGGCCAAATATAGTGCTTGTGCCATCAAAGCACAACCATACATAGTTGTGAAATAGTTTAATTACTAAACACTATTGCTTTGAGAATTAAAAAAAAGGGATGAATTATGTTTTATTGTTTATTATAACGTAACATTACATTGATAAAATGGATTTTTAGGATGGAATAAAAGGACAAATCTCTGATACGATTCTTTAACGTTAGGAGCTCTGAATTTCGACCATTCATTGATTCAATTTGCCTGATATGGATTTGACGACAAAGAGTTCTGACTATTTTAATACAACAAAACAGTGTCGTCAATAGCCCGCTGAGTTGCGATTCCAAACTGGGTGCATTTCTCTCCTTTATGTAAGTACAAATTTCACTGTGTTTATGTCTATTACTTCATATTCTCTATGTCTGCCGCTACATGGCCAAATATAGTGCTTGTGCCATCAAAGCACAACCATACATAGTTGTGAAATAGTTTAATTACTAAACACTATTGCTTTGAGAATTAAAAAAAGGGATGAATTATGTTTTATTGTTTATTATAACGTAACATTACATTGATAAAATGGATTTTTAGGATGGAATAAAAGGACAAATCTCTGATACGATTCTTTAACGTTAGGAGCTCTGAATTTCGACCATTCATTGATTCAATTTGCCTGATATGGATTTGACGACAAAGAGTTCTGACTATTTTAATACAACAAAACAGTGTCGTCAATAGCCCGCTGAGTTGCGATTCCAAACTGGGTGCATTTCTCTCCTTTATGTAAGTACAAATTTCACTGTGTTTATGTCTATTACTTCATATTCTCTATGTCTGCCGCTACATGGCCAAATATAGTGCTTGTGCCATCAAAGCACAACCATACATAGTTGTGAAATAGTTTAATTACTAAACACTATTGCTTTGAGAATTAAAAAAAGGGATGAATTATGTTTTATTGTTTATTATAACGTAACATTACATTGATAAAATGGATTTTTAGGATGGAATAAAAGGACAAATCTCTGATACGATTCTTTAACGTTAGGAGCTCTGAATTTCGACCATTCATTGATTCAATTTGCCTGATATGGATTTGACGACAAAGAGTTCTGACTATTTTAATACAACAAAACAGTGTCGTCAATAGCCCGCTGAGTTGCGATTCCAAACTGGGTGCATTTCTCTCCTTTATGTAAGTACAAATTTCACTGTGTTTATGTCTATTACTTCATATTCTCTATGTCTGCCGCTACATGGCCAAATATAGTGCTTGTGCCATCAAAGCACAACCATACATAGTTGTGAAATAGTTTAATTACTAAACACTATTGCTTTGAGAATTAAAAAAAGGGATGAATTATGTTTTATTGTTTATTATAACGTAACATTACATTGATAAAATGGATTTTTAGGATGGAATAAAAGGACAAATCTCTGATACGATTCTTTAACGTTAGGAGCTCTGAATTTCGACCATTCATTGATTCAATTTGCCTGATATGGATTTGACGACAAAGAGTTCTGACTATTTTAATACAACAAAACAGTGTCGTCAATAGCCCGCTGAGTTGCGATTCCAAACTGGGTGCATTTCTCTCCTTTATGTAAGTACAAATTTCACTGTGTTTATGTCTATTACTTCATATTCTCTATGTCTGCCGCTACATGGCCAAATATAGTGCTTGTGCCATCAAAGCACAACCATACATAGTTGTGAAATAGTTTAATTACTAAACACTATTGCTTTGAGAATTAAAAAAAAGGGATGAATTATGTTTTATTGTTTATTATAACGTAACATTACATTGATAAAATGGATTTTTAGGATGGAATAAAAGGACAAATCTCTGATACGATTCTTTAACGTTAGGAGCTCTGAATTTCGACCATTCATTGATTCAATTTGCCTGATATGGATTTGACGACAAAGAGTTCTGACTATTTTAATACAACAAAACAGTGTCGTCAATAGCCCGCTGAGTTGCGATTCCAAACTGGGTGCATTTCTCTCCTTTATGTAAGTACAAATTTCACTGTGTTTATGTCTATTACTTCATATTCTCTATGTCTGCCGCTACATGGCCAAATATAGTGCTTGTGCCATCAAAGCACAACCATACATAGTTGTGAAATAGTTTAATTACTAAACACTATTGCTTTGAGAATTAAAAAAAGGGATGAATTATGTTTTATTGTTTATTATAACGTAACATTACATTGATAAAATGGATTTTTAGGATGGAATAAAAGGACAAATCTCTGATACGATTCTTTAACGTTAGGAGCTCTGAATTTCGACCATTCATTGATTCAATTTGCCTGATATGGATTTGACGACAAAGAGTTCTGACTATTTTAATACAACAAAACAGTGTCGTCAATAGCCCGCTGAGTTGCGATTCCAAACTGGGTGCATTTCTCTCCTTTATGTAAGTACAAATTTCACTGTGTTTATGTCTATTACTTCATATTCTCTATGTCTGCCGCTACATGGCCAAATATAGTGCTTGTGCCATCAAAGCACAACCATACATAGTTGTGAAATAGTTTAATTACTAAACACTATTGCTTTGAGAATTAAAAAAAGGGATGAATTATGTTTTATTGTTTATTATAACGTAACATTACATTGATAAAATGGATTTTTAGGATGGAATAAAAGGACAAATCTCTGATACGATTCTTTAACGTTAGGAGCTCTGAATTTCGACCATTCATTGATTCAATTTGCCTGATATGGATTTGACGACAAAGAGTTCTGACTATTTTAATACAACAAAACAGTGTCGTCAATAGCCCGCTGAGTTGCGATTCCAAACTGGGTGCATTTCTCTCCTTTATGTAAGTACAAATTTCACTGTGTTTATGTCTATTACTTCATATTCTCTATGTCTGCCGCTACATGGCCAAATATAGTGCTTGTGCCATCAAAGCACAACCATACATAGTTGTGAAATAGTTTAATTACTAAACACTATTGCTTTGAGAATTAAAAAAAAGTGATGAATTATGTTTTATTGTTTATTATAACGTAACATTACATTGATAAAATGGATTTTTAGGATGGAATAAAAGGACAAATCTCTGATACGATTCTTTAACGTTAGGAGCTCTGAATTTCGACCATTCATTGATTCAATTTGCCTGATATGGATTTGACGACAAAGAGTTCTGACTATTTTAATACAACAAAACAGTGTCGTCAATAGCCCGCTGAGTTGCGATTCCAAACTGGGTGCATTTCTCTCCTTTATGTAAGTACAAATTTCACTGTGTTTATGTCTATTACTTCATATTCTCTATGTCTGCCGCTACATGGCCAAATATAGTGCTTGTGCCATCAAAGCACAACCATACATAGTTGTGAAATAGTTTAATTACTAAACACTATTGCTTTGAGAATTAAAAAAAAGGGATTAATTATGTTTTATTGTTTATTATAACGTAATATTACATTGATAAAGTGGATTTTTAGGATGGAATAAAAGGACAAATCTCTGATACGATTCTTTAACGTTAGGAGCTCTAAATTTCGACTATTCATTAATTTAATTTGCCTGACAAGGATTTGAAGACAAAGAGAACTGACTATTTTAATACTGCAAATCAGTGTCGTCAATAGCCCGCTGAGTTGCTCTAGTAGGACGTTAATTAAAAATTACCAATTACCAACAAATCAGTCTATCAAATTTAGGAGTTGCCTTTAATACCAGAAATCGTTTAAATAAGACATCTCATCCATCAAGAGCCGTCCAATTTTTCTATTGACAAGATATCACGGCATTGCTTATATTTCGATGCTGACGAGATCAACATCTGGTCAGTCTTCCTAAAATGACGAGATATATCGTCATCAAGATACTGCCTATTTTTAATAAAGAAGATTTGAAGATCTGGTCAGTTTTTTCTAACGAGACAATTTATCTTCGCTTATCAAAACCTAGTTTGATTTTTTCAAATGACGATCGTCAAGACCTGGTCAGGTTTTACCAATGATAATATACACTAACCTACGATAATGGACCAGGCACCAGCAGATTTGCATAAAATCCGACTACTTGTTTGGGGTAATTTTTCGTGGTATGGCCTGGGACCTTTGAATGTCATTCCTGGCCAATTGAACACCGACGCCTACATGAACATTTTGGACGATCAGGTTCTTCCTACGCTCTGGCAATGTTATGGAATGGACGAATGTTACTTCCAGGACGACAATGCCCCGTGTCATGTCGCAGCCTCTGTCAAACAGTGGTATCTAGATGTGGATATAAAACGTCTTCTCTGGCGTACTCAGAGTTCCAACCTAAACCCCATAGTACATTTGTGGGACGCGTTAGAGCGACGCTTACGGACCAGGGAACCCCGTCCGAAATCTACAGCTGAGCTGGCGACATTCTTGCAGAAGGAATGGCCACAAATACCCATAGCGGTGTGTCAAAACCTTGTTGAAAGTATGCCCAGAAGGGTTGCTAGTGTAATTGAAGCGCTTGGGGGACTACCCCTCTATTAAAGCATGTATTCTTTCCCTTATACCATCACATCCTACTATCCTGTCCATTATTGTATAGGATAGTGTACCTCGTCCATCAAGATTTGGTGTTTTGTGGCCTTACTTCGTTCAGACAAGCACAAAGAGGGTTAAAAAATTGAGTTGGTACAGGTTTTGTACACGAAAACAGACCTTTATGCATTGTTATTTTTAGTAAACACTGTTCCCAAGTCTACTTTCGTGGGACTTCAGAGACGTAATAACAGGTGGACGTACGCTGTTTAGACTAACTACCAGTTCCTCTTGTGACATCTCAGTGGTTTTGTTTAACAAAATATGTTTTAAAAGTAAAGGTTCACTGTCAACGTCTGTTTTCAAAAAGACATTTATTCTCAGATTTTGCTAGAGCAAAGTTCGTTGCATTGTTTAAGTCCAGCAGGCTTCGAAGACAAGGGTAGGTTGCATTAGAGGTTTTGACCTATTTTATTTTCAGAATGTTTACTCATCTTCAAGTAGTTATCTCTTATTTGATTTTGATATTTTTTGAGATTCCTTTTGGAAATAAATTTTGTAAATCGTAGATTTAAATAATAATCGAGGAGTCAAATAATAAGCGTGGATTTAAGGGGGCCCCACCTCCTTTAGGTGTGGGGCCTCTGTAGCTCGATAGGAAAAGTAACCGATTAGTTCGAATATAACCAAGCAGCGTCGTGTTCAGAGGGGCTGGTGCATGTTAAATCTGTAGTGGCTTGAAATGTCTTCACTTTGGCATGGTATGCAAGTATGGAGAGTGGGTTGCCAACTCACACAACACAGGTGTTACCTCGCAATCTGAACCGTGGTTCGAAATTGTGTGGTGTTGCCTTCGGATCTTTCACATAGGGTATGATACCGGATCGTCACCAATAGCCCGTTGTGTTTCTCTAGTCCAACTTTAATTAAATACCTACCTAAATAACTTTAGGTGTCTACGAACTTAACGGACCCGAGTTGCCCTGGTTTTTTTCCTTATTGGGTTTACTGGCTTTAGGGTGGGGGGATTTGGGAGGCACTCCCGGAATACCCTAGCGGTCTTTTTCTGCTTTCATCTCACAACTCTATTCCCCAATTACTCTTGTTTTCGCTTGACATTTTTTGACTTGATGTTATCTTGATTTTGGCAAAGATGGCCAAATATGGCTAATGCTCCACACGTAAAACCAAAAAAATAACCAAGCAACTTAATCATTCGGAATTATACAACACGTTTTTTTATTACCAGTTATTATATTATGGTAATAACCTTCTAAGGTTATAAAGTGCTAAATGTATTCATACCCTTGAAGGTCTTTTCAATGACACCGCTTGATGACCTCTACAACCGTACCAGTATCGTGCTAGAGAGAACACTATTTTGTGGTTGTCAGTAATCTTGGAGGCGTTTCCTTTCAAGATGAAACTTGATAATTTGGATTGGTGCTTGAGATCTGCAATTATTTGGAAGCCCCAAGGTATTTATCTTCAATTCTCAAGCAGTCAAATGTACACCTGTCAAAAAAAAAAAACGACTCACCCGATGGCAATTGCACAGTTTACATCGCAGAACAAAACGGAAGGTAGCAATCGATGGGGATGAATGTTTTCTACAAATATCAATGTTTAAAATTTGTCTAAGGGGCCGTCTTCATATTAAATTGGGTGTTTGCTCCAATAACTTCAATTCGAACCCCCCATTTTGTATCACAAATTTGGATTCTACACATAATTTCAGGTGGAAACTAAAAACAAAAACTTCAATTTTAATCAATGGTAATGGTAATTTTAGTTAATGTCGTACTAGAGCAAAACAACTGGCTATTGACGACAGTCCGGGATCAGTCCTTTAAGGGAAAGATCCGAGGATAACATCTCGTAATTTTGAACCACGGTCAGATGACGAAGCAACACCTGAGCTGGCACCCCACTCTCCAAACTTCCACGCCAACCCAACGTGAGGACTTTCGGCCACGACAGATTTAAAGTGCACCAGCCGCCTCTACACCATACGCTTACAAACATCCATGCCCGGACCCGGATTCGAACCAGGAACCTTCCGATCTAGAGGCTAACACATTAACCACTAAAATTACCAATTACCGGTTGGTCAGCATTTAATTAATTGATTTTTCACCGATTTGTAAGTGTTTGAAAATTAGATCTCGTAATGTTTAATTTGTGTTTCACGTTTTTTGTAATACTTGCTAAAAACATTAATTTTTCTTGGAAATTGTTTTTTCATTCTTTGCTACACAAAAACCCAAATCTGACCGTGGTTCAAAATTCGTGGTGTTGTCCTCGAATCTTTCCCTTAAGAGATTGATCCCGGACCGTCGTCAATAGCCCGTTGTGTTGCTCTAGTACGACGTTAATTAAAATTTCCTTACCTTACCTTACCCAAAAACCCAAACGCAATCTATAAACATTTTAATTATCAAACTAAATTTACTAGTTTTTATCACTTATGAAATTAATATTCAAAAAAATTATGCATAGAAACATGGGAAAATTTTGACACCCTGTGATTCAGCTGTTTCTGAAACATCATAAGTCCACATTTCAGCTCATTGCATGCATGATTAGTAACGCAGCGAGACTGTTTGCAAAATTCGATGATTAATATTGCTATTGGGATTGTTCACTAAATGAAAACAGAAATTTCTGCCAACAGATCCTGGGACTCAATTAGAATGGATTCTGACTTTGTCACCATCTTAATGAACTCCATACCAAGGTCATTGACTGCGACGGCCACTACACGTATTTATTAATATTTATACTGTGATTGAACTCCGAACATTTACACGCTCCCTCAGTGGTTTTTATGGAATTTCTCGGTCAATTTTACGCCGTTTAACATTATATTTTCATCAAATCCGTCTGAAATGGTGTGTAGAATCCAAATTTGTGATAAAAGATTGGGGTTCGTATTAAACGTATCGGTGCAAGCATCCAATTTAATATGAAGACGGTCCCTTAGATAAATTTTAAACATTAATTCTATGATGTAAATTGTGCAATTGCGATCGGGTGATTCGTATTTTTTTTTACGGCTATACCTACTTCTAAAATTAAATCATTTAGTCTATTTTCTTTTCAAAACCTCGAATTCATGCCACACAGATCCGAAAGTAGCAAAATGGTTTCGTAGAAAATGACCTTTCTCAGAACTGTGAGCTTGTTATCATTCCTTGAATATTCTGTGTTCCAAAAGTTTCGAAAAACGTCGGTATTTGATCTGTGTCATCTAATGCTGATTTCAACTTATACAGCCGAAGTGGTAAAAGTGTTTTGATCCCACAACCTGAGGTGCTGTCATGGCTCAGTGAGTTTGTCCACTTCGCGAGCAACCTGCGATTTGTTGCTAGCGCAGGCTCGATTTCTCTTATTATTTATCTCAATACTAGATCTTGTCTGTATTTTCTGTGGCGTAGCATGGCCAAACATGGCTCTTGTAACATAAAAAAACCAACCCATCAACCCTTAAGAATACCATATTAGAATTTGCTTCATTTGTGTTTGAAAATTTTTAATTACTCAGCTAGGTCTCAATCTCGTTTAGTATAATCTTCAATTTTCAAGCAAAATCAAAAGTAGTTATTTAAATTAAATATAACTTGCTGTCTTCTTCAATTAAACTGTATGCCTCATCTCTGAGTACTGAGCCGATATCGTAAAATGGTTTCGTAGAATATTTACTATCTTTCTCGGAACACTCAACTTGCTATCATTTCATACCCATTCTGCGTTCCCCAAAAGGTTCAAAAAGCTATCTCCACAGTATTTGACCTGTCAGCTAACACCAGTTGCTTTTGTAACGCTCGAAGCTTAAGTGGTACAAAGGATCGTGATCCCTTAACCCGAATGGTGTATTAGAATTTGCAATAATTATTTTACAATTTTAATGGTGTTTGAAAATCTTTAATTGTTTATCTAAGCCAGGCCTCGAAATATATTTTTTAATACAGGTGCACTTTGTGCACCTAAGTTTTTAAATTAGGTGCACAGGTTATATTTTAGGTGCATATTAAAAAAAACGTAATATAAGAGCAATAATGTTATTTACGTAAACTACTTTATTAGTTGGGTATATTTATAAAGGTCAGTAGTAGATAATAAATAAAAATATTTAAACATCTAAATTCTTCCTTCTCCGTCGCACGGCTGTCGCAACAGTCGCTTCAACAGCGCCATCTGGAAAATGTTTCGATCATCGGAAAGTTCTGGTGGCAGTGGCACAAGTAAACCTTCCTCCTGCATAAACCCGTTACGGACCAGCGATTTTTTTTTTCGCATTGTGTGTATTTAGGAATTTTAATTACGTTACTTTAGAGCGAAAGAGGTCGTTACTAATATTTTGTTACAACATCAAAATAACATGAAACACGTTTCCCTCCTTTTTTTAACGTTAGGTGCACTGCGTGCACCTAGCGGGAAAAAATTAGGTGCACAATTTTATTTTCATGTGCACAGTGCACCTGTGCACCCGGGTATTTCGAGCCCTGATCTAAGCCTCAGTGTTTAGTATTAACCTTCCACGTTTTTCGACAAGATATGTCGTCTTTCGAAGTCTGATCGATTTTGGATTGATGAGATATAACTTCATCAAGGTATTGCAAAAGCGCGGTTTTCTTCGAATGACGAGATATATCGTCCATCAATACTCGACAGTTTTGTTAACGACGATATACCTCGTTGAAACTACCACCAGGAGGGTAAATCTTTAATTTTCAAATAAAATCAAAAACAGCGTACATAAAAATTAAATAATTTGCAGTCTCGTTTATGTTTGTTAATCAATCGTTATACCTCTCGAACCCTTGGCATATACATCCCTGTGTATATGCCAAGCTGATATCGCAAAATGGTTTCGTAGAATAAGATTTTTGATACATATATGATTTTTTTCTGAAGTTTCACATGCCATCATTCCATGCCCATTCCACGATCTACAAAAGTTTCGAAAAGCCATCTCTCCAGTATTTGACCTGTCATCTAATGCCGGGTGCATTGGCAACGCACACAAGCCTAAGTTGTAAAAATTATCTTGATTCCTTTACCTTTATTAGTTCCTATTAGAATTTGGAATAATATCATTTGATTGATGTTTAGAAATCTTTAATCAGTTAGGCGTCAAGCTAGTTTAGTATCAGTCTTCAAGTTTCAAACAAAATCAAAAGATGTGACCTTAAAAATTAAATCACCAATCATCCCCTTTCTCTTTGAATCAAACTGTATACTTCGGGCCTATACCAAGTACTAAGACGATGTATTGCAAAATAGTTCCGTAGAACACTCCACTGGCTATCATTC
Source organism: Metellina segmentata (assembly GCA_947359465.1). Classification (NCBI taxonomy): domain Eukaryota; kingdom Metazoa; phylum Arthropoda; class Arachnida; order Araneae; family Tetragnathidae; genus Metellina; species Metellina segmentata. The sequence continues at coordinate 85,035,012 of OX375882.1, read as the reverse complement.
CATGCCATGGACCCAGAAAGGTTCGAAACGCTATCTCCGTGGTATTTGACCTATGTCATGTAATGCCGGTTGACTTGGCAACGTACACAGCCTAAGTTGTAAAAATTATCTTGATCCCTTAATCTCTATTATTTCCTATTAGAATTTGCAATAATTATACCATGATTGGTGTTAGGAAATCTTTATTCAATTAGGCGTCAAGCTTATTCAGTATCAATCTTCAAGTTTCAAACAAAACCAAAAGATGTGACCATAAAAATTAAATCCCCTGCCGTCCCTTTCTCTTTGAATCCAACTGTATACGTTGGGCCTATCCCAAGTACCAAGACGATATCGCAAAACAGTTCCGTAGAACACACCACTTGCTATCATTCTATGCCTATTCCGCCCTCCCCCAAAGGTTCGAAAAGCCATCTTCCCGGTATTATGTCACGTACTTATGTCATCTAATGCCAGTTGCCTTGGCAACGCACACCAGCCTAAGTTGTAAAAATGATCTTGATCCCTTAACCTCTATTAGTTCCTATTAGAATTTACAATAACTATACCATTTGATTGGTGTTTGGAAATGTTTATTCAATTAGGCGTCAAGCTTGTTTAGTATCAATCTTCAAGTTTCAAACAAAACCAAAAGATGTGACCATAAAAATTAAATCCCCTGCCGTCCCTTTCTCTTTGAATCCAACTGTATACGTTGGGCCTATCCCAAGTACCAAGACGATATCGCAAAACAGCTCCGTAGAACACACCACTTGCTATCATTCCATGCCTATTCCGCCCTCCCCCAAAGGTTCGAAAAGCCATCTTCCCGGTATTATGTCACGTACTTATGTCATCTAATGCCAGTTGCCTTGGCAACGCACACCAGCCTAAGTTGTAAAAATGATCTTGATCCCTTAACCTCTATTAGTTCCTATTAGAATTTACAATAACTATACCATTTGATTGGTGTTTGGAAATGTTTATTCAATTAGGCGTCAAGCTTGTTTAGTATCAATCTTCAAGTTTCAAACAAAACCAAAAGATGTGACCATAAAAATTAAATCCCCTGCCGTCCCTTTCTCTTTGAATCCAACTGTATACGTTGGGCCTATCCCAAGTACCAAGACGATATCGCAAAACAGCTCCGTAGAACACACCACTTGCTATCATTCCATGCCTATTCCGCCCTCCCCCAAAGGTTCGAAAAGCCATCTTCCCGGTATTATGTCACGTACTTATGTCATCTAATGCCAGTTGCCTTGGCAACGCACACCAGCCTAAGTTGTAAAAATGATCTTGATCCCTTAACCTCTATTAGTTCCTATTAGAATTTACAATAACTATACCATTTGATTGGTGTTTGGAAATGTTTATTCAATTAGGCGTCAAGCTTGTTTAGTATCAATCTTCAAGTTTCAAACAAAACCAAAAGATGTGACCATAAAAATTAAATCCCCTGCCGTCCCTTTCTCTTTGAATCCAACTGTATACGTTGGGCCTATCCCAAGTACCAAGACGATATCGCAAAACAGTTCCGTAGAACACACCACTTGCTATCATTCTATGCCTATTCCGCCCTCCCCCAAAGGTTCGAAAAGCCATCTTCCCGGTATTATGTCACGTACTTATGTCATCTAATGCCAGTTGCCTTGGCAACGCACACCAGCCTAAGTTGTAAAAATGATCTTGATCCCTTAACCTCTATTAGTTCCTATTAGAATTTACAATAACTATACCATTTGATTGGTGTTTGGAAATGTTTATTCAATTAGGCGTCAAGCTTGTTTAGTATCAATCTTCAAGTTTCAAACAAAACCAAAAGATGTGACCATAAAAATTAAATCCCCTGCCGTCCCTTTCTCTTTGAATCCAACTGTATACGTTGGGCCTATCCCAAGTACCAAGACGATATCGCAAAACAGCTCCGTAGAACACACCACTTGCTATCATTCCATGCCTATTCCGCCCTCCCCCAAAGGTTCGAAAAGCCATCTTCCCGGTATTATGTCACGTACTTATGTCATCTAATGCCAGTTGCCTTGGCAACGCACACCAGCCTAAGTTGTAAAAATGATCTTGATCCCTTAACCTCTATTAGTTCCTATTAGAATTTACAATAACTATACCATTTGATTGGTGTTTGGAAATGTTTATTCAATTAGGCGTCAAGCTTGTTTAGTATCAATCTTCAAGTTTCAAACAAAACCAAAAGATGTGACCATAAAAATTAAATCCCCTGCCGTCCCTTTCTCTTTGAATCCAACTGTATACGTTGGGCCTATCCCAAGTACCAAGACGATATCGCAAAACAGTTCCGTAGAACACACCACTTGCTATCATTCTATGCCTATTCCGCCCTCCCCCAAAGGTTCGAAAAGCCATCTTCCCGGTATTATGTCACGTACTTATGTCATCTAATGCCAGTTGCCTTGGCAACGCACACCAGCCTAAGTTGTAAAAATGATCTTGATCCCTTAACCTCTATTAGTTCCTATTAGAATTTACAATAACTATACCATTTGATTGGTGTTTGGAAATGTTTATTCAATTAGGCGTCAAGCTTGTTTAGTATCAATCTTCAAGTTTCAAACAAAACCAAAAGATGTGACCATAAAAATTAAATCCCCTGCCGTCCCTTTCTCTTTGAATCCAACTGTATACGTTGGGCCTATCCCAAGTACCAAGACGATATCGCAAAACAGCTCCGTAGAACACACCACTTGCTATCATTCCATGCCTATTCCGCCCTCCCCCAAAGGTTCGAAAAGCCATCTTCCCGGTATTATGTCACGTACTTATGTCATCTAATGCCAGTTGCCTTGGCAACGCACACCAGCCTAAGTTGTAAAAATGATCTTGATCCCTTAACCTCTATTAGTTCCTATTAGAATTTACAATAACTATACCATTTGATTGGTGTTTGGAAATGTTTATTCAATTAGGCGTCAAGCTTGTTTAGTATCAATCTTCAAGTTTCAAACAAAACCAAAAGATGTGACCATAAAAATTAAATCCCCTGCCGTCCCTTTCTCTTTGAATCCAACTGTATACGTTGGGCCTATCCCAAGTACCAAGACGATATCGCAAAACAGCTCCGTAGAACACACCACTTGCTATCATTCCATGCCTATTCCGCCCTCCCCCAAAGGTTCGAAAAGCCATCTTCCCGGTATTATGTCACGTACTTATGTCATCTAATGCCAGTTGCCTTGGCAACGCACACCAGCCTAAGTTGTAAAAATGATCTTGATCCCTTAACCTCTATTAGTTCCTATTAGAATTTACAATAACTATACCATTTGATTGGTGTTTGGAAATGTTTATTCAATTAGGCGTCAAGCTTGTTTAGTATCAATCTTCAAGTTTCAAACAAAACCAAAAGATGTGACCATAAAAATTAAATCCCCTGCCGTCCCTTTCTCTTTGAATCCAACTGTATACGTTGGGCCTATCCCAAGTACCAAGACGATATCGCAAAACAGCTCCGTAGAACACACCACTTGCTATCATTCCATGCCTATTCCGCCCTCCCCCAAAGGTTCGAAAAGCCATCTTCCCGGTATTATGTCACGTACTTATGTCATCTAATGCCAGTTGCCTTGGCAACGCACACCAGCCTAAGTTGTAAAAATGATCTTGATCCCTTAACCTCTATTAGTTCCTATTAGAATTTACAATAACTATACCATTTGATTGGTGTTTGGAAATGTTTATTCAATTAGGCGTCAAGCTTGTTTAGTATCAATCTTCAAGTTTCAAACAAAACCAAAAGATGTGACCATAAAAATTAAATCCCCTGCCGTCCCTTTCTCTTTGAATCCAACTGTATACGTTGGGCCTATCCCAAGTACCAAGACGATATCGCAAAACAGTTCCGTAGAACACACCACTTGCTATCATTCTATGCCTATTCCGCCCTCCCCCAAAGGTTCGAAAAGCCATCTTCCCGGTATTATGTCACGTACTTATGTCATCTAATGCCAGTTGCCTTGGCAACGCACACCAGCCTAAGTTGTAAAAATGATCTTGATCCCTTAACCTCTATTAGTTCCTATTAGAATTTACAATAACTATACCATTTGATTGGTGTTTGGAAATGTTTATTCAATTAGGCGTCAAGCTTGTTTAGTATCAATCTTCAAGTTTCAAACAAAACCAAAAGATGTGACCATAAAAATTAAATCCCCTGCCGTCCCTTTCTCTTTGAATCCAACTGTATACGTTGGGCCTATCCCAAGTACCAAGACGATATCGCAAAACAGCTCCGTAGAACACACCACTTGCTATCATTCCATGCCTATTCCGCCCTCCCCCAAAGGTTCGAAAAGCCATCTTCCCGGTATTATGTCACGTACTTATGTCATCTAATGCCAGTTGCCTTGGCAACGCACACCAGCCTAAGTTGTAAAAATGATCTTGATCCCTTAACCTCTATTAGTTCCTATTAGAATTTACAATAACTATACCATTTGATTGGTGTTTGGAAATGTTTATTCAATTAGGCGTCAAGCTTGTTTAGTATCAATCTTCAAGTTTCAAACAAAACCAAAAGATGTGACCATAAAAATTAAATCCCCTGCCGTCCCTTTCTCTTTGAATCCAACTGTATACGTTGGGCCTATCCCAAGTACCAAGACGATATCGCAAAACAGTTCCGTAGAACACACCACTTGCTATCATTCTATGCCTATTCCGCCCTCCCCCAAAGGTTCGAAAAGCCATCTTCCCGGTATTATGTCACGTACTTATGTCATCTAATGCCAGTTGCCTTGGCAACGCACACCAGCCTAAGTTGTAAAAATGATCTTGATCCCTTAACCTCTATTAGTTCCTATTAGAATTTACAATAACTATACCATTTGATTGGTGTTTGGAAATGTTTATTCAATTAGGCGTCAAGCTTGTTTAGTATCAATCTTCAAGTTTCAAACAAAACCAAAAGATGTGACCATAAAAATTAAATCCCCTGCCGTCCCTTTCTCTTTGAATCCAACTGTATACGTTGGGCCTATCCCAAGTACCAAGACGATATCGCAAAACAGCTCCGTAGAACACACCACTTGCTATCATTCCATGCCTATTCCGCCCTCCCCCAAAGGTTCGAAAAGCCATCTTCCCGGTATTATGTCACGTACTTATGTCATCTAATGCCAGTTGCCTTGGCAACGCACACCAGCCTAAGTTGTAAAAATGATCTTGATCCCTTAACCTCTATTAGTTCCTATTAGAATTTACAATAACTATACCATTTGATTGGTGTTTGGAAATGTTTATTCAATTAGGCGTCAAGCTTGTTTAGTATCAATCTTCAAGTTTCAAACAAAACCAAAAGATGTGACCATAAAAATTAAATCCCCTGCCGTCCCTTTCTCTTTGAATCCAACTGTATACGTTGGGCCTATCCCAAGTACCAAGACGATATCGCAAAACAGCTCCGTAGAACACACCACTTGCTATCATTCCATGCCTATTCCGCCCTCCCCCAAAGGTTCGAAAAGCCATCTTCCCGGTATTATGTCACGTACTTATGTCATCTAATGCCAGTTGCCTTGGCAACGCACACCAGCCTAAGTTGTAAAAATGATCTTGATCCCTTAACCTCTATTAGTTCCTATTAGAATTTACAATAACTATACCATTTGATTGGTGTTTGGAAATGTTTATTCAATTAGGCGTCAAGCTTGTTTAGTATCAATCTTCAAGTTTCAAACAAAACCAAAAGATGTGACCATAAAAATTAAATCCCCTGCCGTCCCTTTCTCTTTGAATCCAACTGTATACGTTGGGCCTATCCCAAGTACCAAGACGATATCGCAAAACAGCTCCGTAGAACACACCACTTGCTATCATTCCATGCCTATTCCGCCCTCCCCCAAAGGTTCGAAAAGCCATCTTCCCGGTATTATGTCACGTACTTATGTCATCTAATGCCAGTTGCCTTGGCAACGCACACCAGCCTAAGTTGTAAAAATGATCTTGATCCCTTAACCTCTATTAGTTCCTATTAGAATTTACAATAACTATACCATTTGATTGGTGTTTGGAAATGTTTATTCAATTAGGCGTCAAGCTTGTTTAGTATCAATCTTCAAGTTTCAAACCAAACCACGTCACCTGACCGTGGATCAAAATTACGAGGTGTTGTCCTCGGATCTTTCCCTTAAAGGATTGATCCCGGACCCTCGTCAATAGCCCGTTGCGTTGCTCTTGTACGACGTTAACTAAAATTACCTTTACCATTACCATCACACAAAACCAAAAGATGTGACCATAAAAACTAAATCATCTGTCGTCCCTTTTCTCTTTGAATCCAACTGTATACGTCGGGCCTATCCCAAATAACAAGACGATATCGCAAAACAGTTCCGTAGAACACTGCACTTGCTATCATTCCATGTCTATTCCGCCCTCCCCCAAAGGTTCGAAAAGCAATCTCCACACGGTATTTGACCTATGTCATCTAATGCCGGTTGCTTTTGTAACGCACACAGCCTTAAGTGGTAAAAACGATCTTGATCCCTTAACCCGAATGGCCTATTAGAAAGAGAGGGGCGCGCAAGAATCCCATCTTGCGATCTCCAGGCACACCGCAACCTCGCTGACAGATCTCGGCCCCTTAATGACCATAAAACTTAAATACCTCTTCCTAACAAATTGCCGCTAATGCCCAATCGTCATTCCGCCATTTCGCGTTATATATTATCACTGACGGTACCGTAGCTTCGTGCCAGTACCCCTCTTCGTGACCGCTAACAACAATCGGTCATTCAAACGTGCTAAAGATGGGGCCTTCCGTGGGGGACAGACAGACAGCGGAATCGGACTCGCATCCATGGCATGCATATAAGTCCGGTGTGGCACAACCGATGCAATGAGGCAGCAGAAGGGTGTAATTATTGCCGGTCTGAAGACCGTATTATCGCCGTGTGTTACTTTTTCTTTTATTCTCACCACTCCCCCACGTCATGTCTAATTTTACTTTGTGTCAGGAGGCTGATATGGGTTCGGGCCTTTCGGAGGAGCTTTATTATACCCGTAGGATTACGCACTTCAAAGCGGTTCGGGCTAGTTTGTGGAGACTGGCTTGGGAGGAGACGCTGGGAGGGAAGGATCTAAGTGGGTGCCTATTGTTTTGAGAGCTGCGAGTTACTCCCGTTCTCTTGCCTTCCTCCATTTACGTTTAAAAAATGGTTTGTGTGAAATTCCGTTTTGGATCGAGGACGCGTTATTTCAGTGGTTTTACCATTGCTCTATCAACCTTCCAGTTGTAGGTAGTTCTGGTTTGATTCCTATTACTTTCGGGCCGACGAACCGGTATAGTGGTTAAGGTGTTAGCCTCTGTATCGGAAGGTTCCTGGTTCCAATCCGGGTTCGGGCATGGAAGTTTGTAAGCGTATGGTGTAAAGGCGGCTGGTGCACCTTAAATCTGTCGTGGCCGAAAGTCCTCACGTTGGGTTGGCGTGGAAGTTTGGGGAGTGGGGTGCCAGCTCAGGTGTTGCTTCGTCATCTGACCGTGGTTCAAAATTACGAATTGTTGTCCTCGGATCTTTCCCTTAAGGGACTGATCTCGGACCGTCGTCAATAGCCCATTGTGTTGCTCTAGTACGACGTTAACTAAAATTACCATTACCATTGCCAATCTTCGAGTTGTTGGTAGTTCTGGTTTGATTCCTAATACTTTCGGCCGGTTGAATTAATAGTAATGGTAATTTTAGTTAACGTCGTACTAGAGCAACACAACGAACTATTGACGACGGTTCGGGATCAGTCCCAAAAGGGAAAGATCCGAGGACAACACCTCGTAATTTTGAACCACGGTCAGATGACGAAGCAACACCTGAGCTGGCACCCCACTCTCCAAACTTCCACGCCAACCCAACGTGAGGACTTTCGGCCACGACAAATTTAAGGTGCACCAGCCTCCTCTGCACCATACGCTTACAAACATCCATGCACTGACCCGGATTCGAACCAAGAACCTTTCGATCTAGAGGCCACTTTAACCACTAGACCGGTTCGTCGGCTTCGGCCGGTTGTGGGAATACAGTTATAGCAATCGGAGGGTTGCGAGTTCGAATCTAACTAAAGACGGTCGAGTACAAACGGGAGGTAGAGCTCGTTGGACTTATCGTGGCCTCTTAAGTCCTTGCGTTGGCGTAGTGGGGAAATTTTGCGAGTGGGGTGTCAGCTCAGGTGTGACCTCGTCATCTGAACTTGGTTCGAAATCACAAGGGAGTGATTCTTAACGATTGTCTTTTCCTTCTGGTTTGGTCCCGTACTATCGCCAACAGTTACTTGTGTTGCTTCCAGAGCGGCATTAGTTGTATTACTTTCTCTTTGGCAGATGCGCAACCAGTATTTTTCTTCCGGCTGCCTTAGCCTCACGTTGGAAGTTTGGAGGGTAGGATGCCAAGTCAAAAGTGTTGACCTCTCATGTGTCCGAGGTTCAAAATTTCGAGATGTTGTCTTCGGATATTCCCCTTGGTGGATTCGAACTCACAACCCTTCGGTTGATAATCCGTTAGTCTTCCAACCGGGCTATTGTACCCCACAAATCTCAGTGATTAGAGTATAAATGTATCATAATCCTTTCAAAATCCACATATTTCACTAATATACAATCATGGAAAAGAAAACGAACTAATTTCTTTATTTCGAGCACTATTCATACTAGATCAAATTTAAAGGTTTTCAATAGGAAAAAACGTCCTCTACAAATTAAAATCCAAAACAACTGCATAAGGGGGCGTCTTCATGTCGAATTTTGCACAAACAATATAATTTTTAATGGAAACACCATGTTTTTGTGTCATAAACAGATTCTGCATCGATAAATAAGTCTAAGTATGAAATTTCACGACTCTACTATCTATATATCCCGAGATATATATATATATATATATATATATATAATATATATATATATTCAATGCTGAAGTTAGTTCCAATTTTAGGGATCATCTCCACATAGAAAGACGTTATTCGTAGATCTAGATTGTAGTTATCGCGGCCCGAATTTCAAATTTGAACACTATTTCAAACGTATTTTTCAGCAATCCGAGAATTGATACATTTATTATGCAAGGGCAAATGATTTGAGAATTACGTTATATTTAGTATGTCAGTGCAATCCATTCAAGTTTTACAATCCGAGGTTTGTCAAACATCTTTTAAACTTTTGGTTGCCCTTAAAATCGCAATAAGGAGGAAAATTTAATGTAGCGCAAAATATTTGGAATGAGCTGAATTTTTGTGTGATTCTTAAATTTGTTTTAATTTTTGAACCACGATCAGATGACAAAATTCACGGAAGGGCTCACCAAAATAATTGAGACACTCCAAAGATAACATGTATGATGTTCATGCATGGAGATTATGAATGACCACATAATCAAGTCTAGAGGATTCATTATTGTTATATAATTACATTTGAAAGGTGTGACAAAAATTAGTTTATTCTAAGGTCTTTTATAGTGTCGATTCATGTAGCCAATAGCCCGTAGTGTTGCTCCAGTGCGACGTTAATTCAGCGACCAACCCGCGAAAATTTAGCGAACAAGAGGTTTTGCTGCTTTACACAAACATATTTTCTGCTTTATAAGAAAAGTGTGAGATACAAACAGCCTTTACAACAATCTGAATTCGAATATAGATATTTGAAACGAAAAGATATTATCCATTTAAAAATTTAGTAATATTCTTCATTTTATATTCCACTAACCACTGCGTGACCAGCACGGTGTTGCCCGTGACAGTTCTTTTCATGGGGTCAGGTGTGACCACTGAACGCAAACCTCCGGCGATCGCTACGAACTCCCATTCGGCTTGCTTCGCAAACAAATGGGAATTCGTAGCCTATTGCATAACAGCCGTCACGGCGTTGGCAAATGCGGCCAAATTCGAATTGTGAAGAGATCCAATCGGCATTAAGTCACAATCTCTTCCAAAAATATAAATATTTAATTTAAAAATTATTTATTAAAAGAAAATCAAACGTATAAGGTATCTATCTGGTGTAAAATTTTCCGCAGATTTCAATTCCGTTGAAATTTTTATTCTTTCTTTAACGATCGCTGACATGGGAAAAAAAAAGCACTGAAGAACGCCAGTCATAACTTTAATAGCCGACCAACCGGTATAGTGGTTAAGGTGTTGGCCTCTAGATCGGAAGGTTCCTGGTTCGAATCTGGGTACGGGCATAGATGTTTGTAAGCGTATGGTGTAGAGGCGGCTGGTGCACCTTAAATCTGTCGAGGCCGAAAGTCCTCACGTTGGGTTGGCGTGGAAGTTTGGAGAGTGGGGTGCCAGCTCAGGTGTTGCTTCGTCATCTGACCGTGGTTCAAAATTACGAGGTGTTGTCCTCGGATCTTTCCCTCAAGGGACTGATCCCGGACCGTCGTCAATAGCCCGTTGTGTTGCTCTAGTACGACGTTAACTAAAAATTACCATTACCATTACCATAACTTTAATAATTTCTTTTGCTTCTCTCGAATCCTTTGCTCAGGAAATCAAACTGAATGAATCTCGAATCAAACGAAGGTCCTTCTCCGCGGCGGCAAAATTCGAATTGGAAAAATATAAAAGTTTATTTGTATGAAGAAAATCATATTTTTAAGTAATATCTATCTAATGTGAAATTTTCCGCAGATTTCAAATCCATTGAAATTGTTTCTCGATCTTTGACGATCTAGGATATAAAATAAAGAACTACAAAATTCCAGTTGAAATTTTATTTATTTTTTTAGTCTGCCGACAAATCGTTCCTCCGCAAAATGAACAGAAGAGGAAAAAATAAATTTAGAATCTGCCGTCTCTTTATGATGTTGCCATTCCAAAAACCAACAATGCTTAAATTCCATTAAATTCATTTTAAAATGTTCTTGATTGAATTTTAAAATTCGATGCGACCCAAAAATTGGAAATTTTTTTTACTACATGTGTACCATGACTTTGTACGCAGAAAACACACAGACAAACACTTCCTTTTATAATAGTGCCGACCAACCGGTATAGTGGTTAAGGTGTTAGCCTCTGGATCGGAAGGTTCCTGGTTCGAATCCGGGTCCGGGCATGGATGTTTGTAAGCGTATGGTGTAGAGGCGGCTGATGCACCTTAAACCTGTCGTGGCCGAAAGTCCTCAGGTTGGGTTGACGTGGAAGTTTGAAGAGTGGGGTGCCAGCTCAGGTGTTGCTTCGTCATCTGACCGTGGTTCAAGATTACGAGGTGTTGTCGTCGGATCTTTCCCTTAAGGTATTGATCCCGGGCCGTTGACAATAGCCCGTTGTGTTGCTCTAGTACGACGTTAACTAATAAATACCAATTACCTTTTATAACAGGAGAGTTTATACTTATAATCATCCAGCAACAAGTTTCGGGGTTTGTTCGCGTCGTCCCACATCGAAATCATCTGTTCCATGGTTACCTTGATGGCTGGGCACAACAAATCTGAATTAATTCAACTGAAGATATTTGAGATGAAATGGCACATCTGTTTAAAAACTGAACAGCCTCATATTGCAGCACCTATAATCCAGCAACAGGTTTCGAGTTTTTTTCGCGACCAGCTACCCACGTCGAAGTCATGTGTTCCGCGCCCGTCTCGATGGCTGGTTACAACATGGACCATGCATAATAAAGTTTAAACCAACCACAGTTCGCACGTGTCCCTGTAAATCAAATACATCCAAACAAATTCGGTCTTGAACAACAGCAGGCAGAAAGCTACAGAACACTCGGTTTATCTCCTCATATTCGATAAAAGGCTACTTAGAGATTCAGTGTTGGTCTTTCGACAACGATAAAAGTTCCACCCTAATAATATAGGCAAGAAAATAAAATTCGCTCCTGCTTGCCCTTGCACCACAGGAGGTATTTAGAAGTTACTTTTTGCGCGTCGAAGTGCTAAATGGATTTAAGTAGTAAATTATTGCGTAATCTTATCTCAGAATGTTACTTTCTGGAGGAAGATTTATGTATTGTCTTTTGGGCTGTGGAAAGCATTTGCTGACGCAACGACAGGAGAGAAGCTTGAGAGTGTGGCCTTAAATTTTATCGGTTCCGCCGTGTGTAAAATTAATATGTTCAACAGTTTGGTAAGCGGCTGTTAAGCGATTTGAATTCATAGTGACAGCGTGTTTTGTCGGCTTACGAAAGTTTTTAGACACGAGTCGCGGTTCTTTTTCTTGACCGGAATGTGGTATCTTTAGATTGGTCAAGCCCACTAAGTCATTTTTTTTTCTTTTCATGAAGGTTATATTTGAATCGTTTGTTTGAGAAACCCCATAAGTCACTGACTTATGGGCTTTCTCGAATAAACGAAAACTTTCATACGAGCCAACTCTATGTAGAATGACCTGACTCGTGGGGTTTCACTTCTAAAAGAGGCGCCTACCTCAGAAGAATAGATTTTTACCGAAAACTCGATTTCGAGAAAAAAGTGACTTATAGGCGTAAAGTTCCAAGGATGAGAGTCGCTTTTAAAATCTCGCAGTTCATGCAGTTTTCACACTCTTTCAAATATTAGGATACTGAAATCGCAAAACGTTTTAATGATGGGTTTTGGAGTCACACTTTTCGGTTTAACAACAATAAAAAGCTGCTTCTATCACTCCCAAATGAACCAGTATATCTAAGTGGGGAAAATCCACATAAACAAGAAAAAAAATTGAAGACATAAATAAACTGATGAAATACATCCCAAATGAAGAAAACATTCAAACATTCTACAAAGAGATAGTTCACCAGTGTTCTACAAGTGCATCTGATTCTCAGTTGCCACAGAACTCCGCTACTGATGATGGCAATGGTAATTTTAGTTAACGTCGTACTAGAGCAACACAACGGGCTATTGACGACGGTCCGGGATGAGTCCCTTAAGGGAAAGATCCGAGGACAACACCTCGTAATATTGAACCGCGGTCAGATGACGAAGCAACACCTGAGCTGGCACCCCACTCTCTAAACTTCCACGCCAACCCAACGTGAGGACTTTCGGCCACGACAGATATAAGGTGCACCAGCCGCCTCTACACCATACGTTTACAAACATCCATGCCCGGACCTGGAACCTTCCGATCTAGAGGCTAACACCTTAACCACTATACCGGTTGGTCGACATCCGCTACTGATGAATAAATTTTATTTCACCATTTATACCACTCTTATTCATAGAATTAAATAATCTTATTTGTGTTTCATATTTATTTAATGTTTCTACTTGTGTTAGAATGCATATTTGAGGTGTGCTAAGTATACTTTTTATTTTATGCAGTTTAGAATGGAATTACTTTTGGCCAAAAGTATATGCATTTGAGAAACCCGATAAGTCAACTGACTTTTAAAATCCATAACAATTTAATTATTTATCTTTTGAGACCTCCATTGAGCACAGAGATTGTATTTAGCTCCAAAGAATACATTTCATTAGAAATAATAATATTGAGGTTGTCGGTTAACACCGAAACAGTTTTTTCTCGATTTCCCAAAAACTGTTCTCACCTGACTTATGGTGTTTCTCAAACAACCGATTCATTTCTTCTTGAGGTTGTGAGTAGAAATCATACATTCGTTTTCTCAACTAGTTTCTTGGTTTTGTGTGGACCGCGGTAACCTAGAGTGAAGAGTAACGGATTAGCAACCGGGGAGGAGGGATCTAATCCAACCAAAGACCGTGATTGAACATGACGTGTTGTCCTTGGATCTTTCACTCGGGGATTTATCCTGGACCGTCGTCAATAACCTGTTGTGTTACTCCAGGGTCGATGTTAATTAAAATACCTACCTTGATATTTGGGTTTTAAGATCATCGACTTGATAGATTGACTCCTTTTAAGATTAACGCTGCGGCAAATAGACAATTCTTACCACTAAAATTTCGTTTACATCAGCGGCATGGTATAGATCTGTGTACAATAGATGTTATCCCCCTTTTGATTGACCGCTGGCAGCGATCACCATTTACGAGCTGTCAGCGACTGACCTTCTAGAGGGTTCCTCCTTTCTTCCGGGCAACCCTACCCTGTCGAGCGTGAGGTGTGGACGCTTTGGGGGAAAGGCAGGTCACTCCGGGGATATCTATCTCACGCCAAACGATACGCCACACAATGCTATGAAAGGAAAGCGTCTGTCGTAAATGCCACTCAAGGCTCTATCGCTCGTTAGGTAATTAGGTAAGGGGGGGTCGGACATGCAAGCTCAGGAGCCGTTTTGTGAGACGATTGAAAAAATGTAAGAGCCGCAGCGTAAAGGTTAATTAAAATTACCACTATCCATACTAAGAGAAAAGTGTAAAACATTAATTGAAATTGGTAATTTTTAATTAACGTCGTACTAGAGCAACACAGCGGGCTATTGACGAGGGTCCGCGATCAATACCTTAAGGGAAAGATCCGAGGACAACACCTCGTAATTTTGAACCACGCTCAGATGACGAAGCAACACCTGAGCTGGCACCCTACTCTCCAAACTTCCACACCAACCCAACGTGAGGACTTTTGGCCACGACAGATTTAAGGTGTACCAGCCGCCTCTACACCATACGCTTACAAACATCCATGCCCGGATTCAAACCAGGAATCTTCCTAGCTAGAGGCTAACACCTTAACCACTATACCGGTTGGTCGGCTAAAAAAAAACATTAAGGAGAACCATCATTTCTCAGGTATACTATCCTTTGCATTCCAGAGATGAAGACGAAGCAATAAAAAAGTGACACTTTTTCTGTATATAAACCGCCTTCTTTTTTTTTTAAATTTAAAAGTGCCTTTTTGAATTTTAATAGAGTCAAGTGAACGTGACAGGGATTGATTATAGCAGTAACCCTGACTTTTAGTGAAGACGTTTTATCGATAATAATATTTTTCTTTTCTTTCCAATCTACCAAAAATTCTATACACAAATATCCAATGCGAAAGAGAGGCGTGGTATGAAACGATTAACTAACAAATTCAAAAATTAATGATAAGAGTGCCATTAGAAGACATCTTTTTTGAGGTCAATAACTGAGGCATAAGAAAAAATATCGATCTCGGCAACAAAAAAAAAACTAAAAAATTGAAATCTGCGTTGATCAAAATAAAATCGTTTGGAAGAAAAAAAACTTTTTTTCCCCTTTCAACTGAATAAATTTGAGGGTGAAAAGTAAAACTATCGCACTCGTATGTAACATATATGTCAACCTGTTATCTCCTTTTGGCCTTCTTTGCATCCTCGCGGACGACGTAATTATAACTAGGCTCCGTATCGGGAATTCAAGGTTTACCCATCGATACTTGCTGGATGAAGAAATTTCTCTGTGACACCATTGCAACGGAGATCTTACAATCTCGCATTTTTAACTTCATGTCCTGGTTTATAGCATTTATACATCTGATTTTTTTTTAACAATCCTCGCCTAGTAAGTACAGATTTACCACCTTCATGTTTCAAATGTATGTACACTACCCTACAATAATGGATGGGACGCCAGCGGGTTTGCATAAAATCTGACTACATGTTTGGTTGTTTTTTTTTCGTGGTATGACCTGGGACCTTTGCTTGTTTTTTGTTCATGGTCAATTGAACGCCGACACCTACTAGAACATTTTGGCCAATCAAGTTCTTCCTGCGCTCTGGAAATTTTATGGAATGGACGAATGTTTCTTCCAGGACGACAACGTTCTATGCCATGTTGTAGCCTTTGTCAAGCAGTGGTATGGATGTAAAACGTCTTCCCCGCCATTCTCAGAGTCCCGACTTAAACCCCATATAACAATTGTGGGACGCGTTAGAGCGACGCTTACGGACCAGGGAACCACGTCCGAAATCTACAGCTGAGCTGGCGACATTCTTGCAACAGGAATAGACACAAATACCCATAGCTGTGTATCAAAACCTTGTTGAAAGTATGCCCAGAAGGGTTGCTAGTGTAATTGTAGCACGTGGGGACCATCTACTTATTAAAGCATGTGTTCTGTCACTTAATACCATCACATCTTGCTGTCCGGTCGATTATTGTAGGGTAGTGTACTTGTCATCAGTCATATTTTAAAAGTGCATAATTCTTCATTTTTAAGATTTTTAACGTCACTTACCATTTTTTTGTTGAAAATACAAAGAATCACCCTGTATTTATACTTTTGAATATCATCAATATTATTAACTTGGCTTTTATTTAATAATAGTTTAAAACAACACACATTTAGACTAATATTAATATTATTACGTTGGCTGTTTGTTTAACCCTTCTTTGCATAATGGTGGAAATTTCCATCATAACATTGAATGCCCGAAAATTATATGAAAGAACAAGTTCACTTTAAGTTGATCGTGTCTGGATACCTTTTTAATGTCCATTGCATAAAAAAAAACATAGCTGTCAAAAATAAGCTAGTGTCACTATCAGTAAAACGAGCTTGAAGTTGTCATTCCGCTGTTTGTTGTAGTTGCAATAAACGTATGATTTCGTTTTTAATTTTGTTTTATTATATTTGAGTTTCTATTGTGCTAAAAAAGTGAAAATGAGTGGAAGAAAGGTTTGTAACATGTGTTTCTGTTATTTTTAGACCAATTTCTGAAAAAGTTTGAGTTTAATTTAAAAAATACCACATGATACCATCCTATTGTTTTTTTGCTAAATTTATACTATAAATATATACTAAGATTTTTTTAACCATTTTTCCTTTAATTTTGAACATGAATTATATCACCTTGATTTATTTCACCAATAAAGAAAAAATCATGCAAAGAAGGGTTAAGCTATTTTATTGGGTATGTTTAACCTGTCGGATCTCTTGTCTGGTAACGGACTTAGTGACATAAAACCCAAACTAATCCGATCAACATAAATGTACAAAATTAAAAGATAATATTGGATTCGCTTCAAGCATGGTCACCAGTTCTCAATCAAATGCACCATGCATTGGATGCTCTTGGACGATGCATTGCAGAGCATGCAACACTATTTATGACCGCACACGTACAAAGATTGTTCTCTAATACACGAATAGGATTCCTTACCAGTACCACAGAGATTCTTGGATTCCTATGGAAAGGAATCCAATCCGTGAATCCCCATCGTATGAATCCATTTCTTTCATCTTCATGGAAAGCATGTCTGCACGTTGTGAGGCCTGCTTTTGGATCAGAAATCAGCACGTTCCTTATTTAATAGCTTATTACAAAGCAAAATATGATTTCATTTTAATTTTTGAAACGCAATATGTTCACCAAAGTATTCTGTTTTAATTTCTTTCAAGTCATAACCACGGTAGGCCAGTTTGTTGAGTCGAGGATTAGCAAACGGAGGGTTGCTAATCCTCGATCGAAGTTCGTTCCAACCAAAGAGCTTCGTGTACAAAGGAAGCTGGTGCACGCTAAATCTGCCGTGGTCTCAAATGTCCACACGTTGGCATGGTGTGGAAGTTTGAAGGATGGGGTGACCAGCTCAGGTGTGACCTCGTCATCCACCGTGGTCCAAAATTACGTGGTCTGGTCCTCAGATCTTTACCTTAAGCCCCGTCAACATTGGACGAACCGAACTGAGCTGAGCAAAACCAAGAGGATTGATTTACAACGACGCCTGGTTTGATTGATTGCTCATTCAGTGTGGACGGTGAACTGCGCAGAACTAAGCAGTCTAGAGTGCGCGCAAAGTGATCCGCTTCATGTCAGTATTTGGACGGCGTTTTTTGGTTCACAAGCACTCATCATATGAGCAATCGCCGGGGCCATCGTTAAGAAACGGATCGGCGCTCGGAACACAGAAATATTTTTTTTTTCGGATTTTAAAGCGATAATTGATTTGCACTGTTCTTGAACGGTATGATGGGCGTACATAGTAAAAAAAGAAGAATGTATGGATTTTCTTATGTAATTTGTGTAAATGATACGGGAGATCTCATATGCTATCTTAAATAGAGAAAGAACAGTTACAAGAGGAAATGTCTCTCATGCCCATCCCTCCGAGCAGTGATTAGGGGCGCGCAATACCTGATGATCTTAATTATTTGAATCTGGAAGATATCGTTTCATTTTCCAGTCCAACGATTCCTACTGTGTTAATGGCCGCGTGAATTAACTACCGCAAAAGTGCAAATATGTAACTCTTTAAGGGGTCCGCCTACCTTAAAATAGCGAATTTCGACTAAATTTTTTTTTATTACGTACTATTATTGCCTGCATTTTAACGTTTCCAAAACTGTTTCATTTTTAATTATACGACATTTAGAACCAAAGATATCGTTATTTAAACGCAAAGTGATAGCAGTCGAATAAAACCGGAAGTGTCAAATCGAAACCGGACGTTAAAGGAAAAATCGAGTTTCATTCTTCTGTATTATATCACAATATATATCACAATGGGATATTATATCACAATGGCAGAAATTACCCGAGCTACTTTTAACCGTTTATAAGGATACCTATGTAATTACCCTGTATATTACTTTGTAAAAATATAATTTCTTTTGTAGCAAAAACTTTAAATGCATTTTCCCGGAAATGATAATTTTACAAAATAGTTACCACCGTTTTTTCAATAACTTCCACAATTTTTAATATTTTTACTAGAAATTTTGTACATGCATTTTAAATACTATTAACTATGATATCAACTAAAATTTTTAAATAATATAGTATATTCTTTGATTTATAGCTGCTTTTGTGAATAATCTGCTACAAATTTTGAAATTTTTCACGAATATGTGCGTTACATGGCATATCTTCTTATGTTTACAAAATATTTCTTAGATTTTAGTCCATTTTGAAGATTGTGGTTATATTTATATTGTAAACAAAGGAAATTGATTTTAAGATATAATTTTTTTTTCTACAGCTCTATAACCGTTTCCATAAAATTTTATTAAAATTTACCTTGAATAACCAATTTTTTCAAATGGAAACAAAGAATAATTTTTTTTTGGTACCATTTCTTTGTTTTACATCTGTTTTAACTATATAAAAACCTAAAAAGCAAAAAGCTAAAACAATTTTTTTTTTAAAGTTGTCGACGGTAGGCGGATTCCTTAATAAATAAATTGTAAAGGAGAATTCTATTTAAAAGGTGTACAAATGATTATTACATTTGAAGACCAAGTATAAACCATTATATAGTCACTGAAGTTAATCAACTAATTCGTACTTCATCATCACCGAAAGACATAGTAGGAATTATGTATCCTCACAAATATAGTGTAATTATCCCGTTGTCAGGTATGGATAATTTTCTATACCCGACCCCCATTTCTATATTTGACCCCCATAAGTGCGTTCGTCCGTAGTAGTACGTAGTGTGTGGAGTGTCTTCTCATTAGTTCAAATTCCTGTTCTACATTATTTATCCGGATTAAAAGGTAAGCTCTACTTACTTAAATATATTTCATACTATTATTTAAGTAGTCTATTTGTAAGCATTATTTTGTCATACATCGTTGACGATTAAAACTTAGTTGTGAAAATGTAATATTCCCATATTAATGTCAAATTGATGTGTCCATCCATGTGTATTTAATATATATATATATGCATATGCATTGCATGCTATACATATGTATATGCGTATGAGTATGGATTGCAAATATATGCAAAAAAAATCTTATTTTCATGGTGACGTTGACGAGAAATACATTTTCATTTGTAATCTGTTCACAAGATGTTACACTGTTATTGTGTTCCCACTGTCAAAACCGCCATACATGGTTGACGATTAAAACTTAGTTGTGAAAATGTAATATGTCCATATTAATGTCAAAATTGATGCGTCATTCATGTATATTTAGACGAATAGTGGTATTAGGGAATTCTACACTTCTAAATTTAAGATAAAAAAGAGGTAACTATTTAAAATTTCGACTTTTTTGCCCCTCCCCACATAAAAAAATTTAAGAAAATTTAAAATTGTCACACTGCATTATCAACACGTTTTACCGAAAAATGCCGAATTTAGAAAAACATTCAATTTATATGTAATATATTATTAGTGAAATATTCAGTAAGAAGTTTTTATCTTGTCAATTAGTGTCCTGTGGAAAAAAAAAACCTCAATTTTATACAGGTAGGTAGGGAGTTAATGAACTAACATTGCACTGGAGGAATGCAACGGGAGTTTGCCAACGGTCCTGGATCAATCCCGATGGGTAAGGTAAGGTCATTTTAATTAACGTCGTACTAGAGCAACACAAGGGGCTATTGACGACGGTTCGGAATCAATTTCCTTAGGCAAAAATTCGAGGACAACACCTCTTTTCGAAAGGCATTGATCTTTTCTAGGTAGGTTGTATGTTTCTTGGGTGACTATGTTTCCATAGAAGTCCTGCATCCACGGCCCCCAACTTCCATCAATGAAGTGCGACTCAATAGTCAGCCATATCAGTGCAAGTAGACCCACCGCGTATAGTAGCACCGTCCTTGATACCCAGCACCTTCGCTTACAATGGTGTCACCTGACGGGTGTTTTTCCCACCACGCTGTGCCGTACCGTTTTCCCAGAAACAATTAGTTCCCAGAGAACGCATTCGAACGAGCAGGGAACCTTGAGAGGGAGATGGAGCGTCTTAAAGGGGTGGGCGTTCCAGGCGCCATGGTATCCGCTCAATTACAGATTCCCCGATACACGCCGAATCGTATGTCACTACGCCTATCGCGGCATTATCTGCTTGCATTTGTTTTCGTACTGTCACCTCTCGACGGGGAAGGTCGGCAACAAAAGCAGTTGCACAAAGCAGGGGGTGGATCAATGGCGAAGGCTCTTCTTTTGTCTTGGAGTTGATTACCGAGCTGCGAATCCAATGCGAGACGAGCGGTCCGTTTGGAAGTATTTACAATTGCATGGAGCAATCCTGTCTGGGGGCTCTCAGATGCTTACGCACCAAATATGTTTTTAACACTTGGTGGTAAGCTTCGCGTCTGCTGAAACTGCTTTGTAGTGACCTGCCATCTGATAACTTTCGAAGCATTTTTCTTATTTGGATCTCCATTTCCCATGGAGTAGTATTAGGGCAGTTTTGTCTCGACGTGGTATCGACATTAACAAAACTGATCAGATCTTGAAGGACGGGATATATACCTCATAGACAAACTGGACCAGATCTTCACGGAGAAGGTATCTTATCAAAACTACTTGGAGGATTAGGCAGAGGCGCAAACTAATAGGAGCTCGAACCCGTTTGGTGGTTTGTCTTTGCTTCTAAAACTTTCTTGTAGTAACTAGGCCCTGGTATAAAAGCTTTTATTATTAGGATCTTCATTCCCCTTGGAGTAGTATTGGGGCAGTTTTGTCTCGACGAGGTATCGTAATTAACAACACTGATCATATCTTGATCGTCGGGATATTTCATCATTGACAAACTGGACCAGATCTTCACGGAGGAGGATCTTAGTTAAATAAAAGATCTTAGTTAGGATAAAGCAGAGGCGCAAACTACACTCTATAGCAAAAAAATCGACGCACCAAGAAGGAGTTGTCCGATGGAGACAAAAATTGGTGGATAGGAAACTTATGTACAGAATAGAAAATTATTAAAATTTCAGAACAATTGAATGATTTATTTCAGAACAATTGAATGATTTATTTCAGAGTCACAGTCACGAGCTCAATAAGGTGTTGACCCGCCTCTAGCCTGGATGCAAGCTGCCACACGTTGTGGCATAGACCGATAAAGCTCCCGGATGGTCTCCTGCGGTATTTCTTGCCAAATTTGCTCCAATTGTCGGACTACGTCATCAACATTCCCTACCGGATGCAGTCGCCTTCCCATCATATCCCAGACATGCTCGATGGAAGAGAGATATGGTGATATTTGGCTGGCCAAGGAAGTGTTTGACAAGCTTGAAGACAGTTCATAGCAACACGTGCCGTATGTGGTTTGGCATTGCCTTGCTGAAAAATAAGCCCAGCGTACTGCGAAAGGAACGGTAGCAAAACAGGTCTCAGAATGTCGTCAACGTACCGTTGTGCAGCAAGTGTACCTCTAATGACGACCAAAGGTGTCCGGCTATCAAGAGAAATGGCACTCCAGACCATAACTCCTTGTTGAGGGACCGTGTGGCGTGCAATAGTGAAAGCAGAATCGGCACGCTGCCCTGGGCGTCTCCAGACACGTCTTCGATGATCGTCAGGACATTGTTGTACGCGGGATTCGTCGCTAAAGACTATACGTCCCCAGTCAGCATCATTCCAGCCTGATCGAGCCAAGCACCAGTGTGATCTGGCTCGACAGTGTGCAGGCTTGAGTGGCAGGTGGCGTAACGGTCGGTACGAGCGTAGATTTCGCTCTCTCAGCTATCTGTGAATGGTCATGGTGGACACTCGTGTGTGGGTCGCACGACTGATGGTTGATAGCGATGAATCAGGCGCTGTGACAGCTGATCTGACAATCACTCTGTCCTCGCGATCTGTTGTGGCCCTACGTCGACCGCTACTATCATGAAGCTGAAATCTGCCATTGTCCTTAACTTTCTTATAGCAACCAGGGTGACACAAAAGCTTTTTCTTTTATTTGGATCTTCATTTATCTTGGAGTAGTAATAGGCAATTTTGTCTCGACGGTATTTCTCGTCATTAACACAGCTGACCAGATCTCCATTGACGAGGTACTAAATATGTAATGTAACAGAATTGAATGTAGAGGTACGCTTTCAAGAAATGTATCAACGTCGCACTGAAGCATCACAACAGGCTATTGGCGACGTTCCTGTGTCAATCCAAGGACAACACCTCGTCATTCTGTACCGCAGTCAGATGACGAAATCAACACCTGAGATGGCACCCCACTCTACAAATGTCCACACCACGCAAACTAGAGGACATTTGAGGCCACGACAGATTGGAAGTGCAGTAGCCCCCGTGTATACGTACCTTTGGTTTGACCAATTTTCGAACTCGCAACCCTCCGGTTGCTAATCCACTTCTCTACTACACGAGGTCTATCTAGACCTCGTGGGCGGGTCTACTTTAATCAGCATTGCGACGGCTTTAGAGATCTCCGGTAGCTCGGTTGGAAGAGTAACGAATTAGCAACAGCAGGGTTGTGAGTTTGAATCCAGCCAAAGAACCGGCGCGTACAAAGGGGCTGTTGAAATTCAACCTCAACTCTGCGGCGCTTAGATATTTTCAATCGTCTCACAGAACGGGTCCTTCGCCTGCATGTCCGACCCCCCCCCCCTTACCTAATTACCTAACTTGAGCGATAGAGCCTTGAGTGGCATTTACGACTGAAGCTTTCCTTTCATAGTATTGTGTGGCGTATCGTTTGGCGTGAGATATATATCCCCGGATTGACCTGCCTTTACCCCAAAGCGTTCATACCTCACGGTCGACAGGGTAGGGCTGCCCGGAAGAAAGGATGGACCCTCTAGAAGGTCAGTCGCTGACAACTCGTAAATGGTAATCGATGCCAGCGGTCACTTGAAAGGGGGATAACATCCAGAGTACACAGATCTATACCATGCCGCTGGTGTAAACGAAGTTTAAGTGGTAGCAATTGTCTATCTGCCGCGGCGTAAAGGTTAAATCTGCAGTGACCTCAAACGTCCTCACGCTGGTGTGGTGTGGAACTTCGGCGCCCCCTCAGGTGTTTCAGGTGAACCCTGGCCCACCTCAGGTCAACCAACCACCACAAAACTTTTAAGCCGACAACCCGGTCTAGTGGTTAAGGTGTTAGCTTCTACATCGGAAGGTTCCTGGTTCGAATCCCGGTCAGTGCATAGATATTTTTCAGCGTATGGTGTAGAGGCGGCTGGTACACCTTAAATCTGTCGTGGCCAAAAGTCCTCACACTGGGTTGGTGTGGAAGTTTGGAGAGTGGGATGCCAGCTCAGGTGTTACCTCGTCATCTGATCATGGTTCAAAATTACGAGTTGTTGTCCTAGGATCTGTTCTGTGGGGGATTGATCCCGGACTGTCGTCAATAGCCCGTTGTGCTGTTCCGGTAAGACATTAACTAAAATTATCATTACCATATGAATTAAGAGCCGCGGTAGCTCAGTTGGAAAAGTAACGCATTATCAACCGGAGGGTTGAGAGTTGGAATCTAACCAAGGACGGTCCTGTACAAAGGGGACTAGTGCACGTTAAATATGTCGTAGCCTTTAACGTCCTCACGTTGGCGTGGTGTGGAAGTTTGGAGAATGGGATGCCAGCTCAGGTGTTGCCTCGTCATCTGACCGTGGTTTAAAATTACGAAGTGTTGTCCTCGGATTTCTTCCGTGGGGGATTGATCCCGGACCGCCGCAAAAGCCCGTTGTGTTGCTCCAGTACGACGTTAATTAAAATACCTACCTGCAACGGCTCCAATCTTTCGACACCGAGAAGAAAAAAACGTCTCTGTGTGATGAGTGTTTCCAGTCCTCGTGGCCACGGTGAAAGGGAAAGGCCGCCCACACCCATTAGCTGGCATTAGCAAATCTGAGCCAGTGTCAAGGCGTCGGGAGAATGGAAAGAGGTGAAGGTGAAGAATCACCCTTGTGATGGTGTTCCGCAATTTATGCATGGTGGCTAGTGGATAAACAACGGTCGCGGATGTGATAGGAAGTGATTACGTAAAGCGACGCGTCTGACGCTGACGGTATCCGGGATCAGTGTCTAGGATTGAACTCGCTCGCTCTCTTCTCTTTCGCCCAGTGACATACGCAGAGTCCAGATACGAGAGAACTTTCGGGTCCTGACATCTGCTCTGGTTGTGTGGGTCGTCCACACCCCGGAATTGCCAATATTGGGTCTGGGTGGTGCTTATTTTGCTCATGCTCCTTAAGCACTATGTGGCCACATTCCTTTATCCTGCATTCTTTTGACAGGAGAGGTAGGTGAGTAGTTTAGTTAGTGTCATACTAGAGCAACACAACAGGCTAATGGCGACATTCCGGGATCAATCTCTCAAAGAAAGATTTGAGAACATCATGGAATTTTTTTGAGCAATGGTCAAAAAACATTTTGACAGATAATTGCTAAATTTTTAATTAACGTCGTACTAGAGCGCCGACCAATCGGTATTGTGGTTAAGGTGTTAGCCTCTAGATCGGAAGGTTCCTGGTTCGAATCCGGGTCCGGACATGGATGCTTGTAAGCGTATGGTGTAGAGGCGGTTGGTGCACCTTAAATCTATCGTGGCCGAAAGTCCTCACGTTGGGTTGGCGTGGAAGTTTGGATATTTGGGTGCCAGTTCTGGCGTTAGCTCGTCGTCTGAGCGTGGTTCAAAATTACGTGGTGTTTTCCCCTGATTTTTCCCTTGTGGAATTGTTTTCAGACCGTCGTCAATAGCCCGTTGTGTTGCTCCAGTATGACGTTAATTGAAATACTTTCCTTCCCAAAATGAGAGGATTTTCTGTTTTTTAAATGGTAGGTAGGTATTTTAATTAACGTTGAATTGTAACAACACAACGGGCTTTTGATGACGATTGGGGATGAATCATAACAGGAATGATTCGTAATTTTTAATTAACGTCGTACTAGAGAAGCACAAAGGGCTATTAATGACGGTCCTAAAGCAATCCCATAAGGGAATCCCGAGAACAATCTCGAATCCGAGGACAACACTTCATAATTTTGAACCACGGTCAGATGACGGAGCAGCACCTGAGCTAGCACCCCTTTTCCCACACCAACCCAAAGTGAGGACTTTCGGCCACGAAAGATTTAAGGTGGACCAGCCGCCTCTCACAAACATCCATGTCCGGACTTGTACCAGGAACCTACCGATCTAGAGACTAACACCTTAACCACTACACCGGTTGGTCGGAGTATGTAGGAAGGTATTTTAATTAATGTTCCACTGGTGAAACACATAGGGCTATTAGCGTTGATCCGGGATCAAACCTCAAGGAACGTATTACCGACGTGACGTTTCTTAACTTGGTTTTCTAACATGATTTTCAGCCCGTCACCAATAAAATTTCCAAAGATGGAATTACAAAATGCGCTGATAGACCGTTGTGTTGCTCTAGTACGACGTTAATTAAAAATTTAGCAATTACCAAAATGCATTGATATTCCAAGATGGGTTAATAATGATCAATGCCAATTAGATGAAACGACGATCTACATTTTAAGGTATCGCGGGAGTGTATTCGGAGAGGAAAAGTAACATCTTCGCAGACCGTCTGGTACGATTACCACTGCAAAACTCTCACAGAAAGAATTTTTGAGCAAAGTCGAAGGTCTTTGTACTTTACGGACCTACCAGAACGAACCAGGCAATACATTCCGACCGACTCCAACTTCAAAACGCGTTAGTCTTTCGAAGAAGAATCGGCGTCATTTCCCTTCAATTCGGAAGCAACAAGAATCGTCTGCGAGAGAACAAACAACGCCAGCAGATCATCAATATCCTTTCCCCACTCAAAGAACGAAGCGAAAAATGAAGTGTATGGCAATTCGGCGTCGGGCGTACTCGCCCTTTCGATTTCCGATTCGAACGACACCCACGAGAGTTCCAACCTTCCAAACTGGTCCCCGGTGTCCTTTGGAGGAGTCCGTCTCTTCTAACAAAGAGTGCTCTGATGGATGGAAGAAGAAAATGCCACTTTTCTCGGAGTACTAGCGTCCATTCGTTTCCATCTTCTCTTTCGAGGAACATGATTGATACTTAAGACGTTTTTTGTCTTCTGTTAAACTCACTTTCGAAGTGAATGTAACTCTCCTTAAAAGAGTGCCGACCAACCGGACTGGTGGTTAAGGTGTTAGACTCTAGGTCGAAAAGTTCCTGGTTCGAATTCGGATCAGTGCATGGATATTTGTAAGCGTATGGTGTAGAGGCGGCTGGTGCATCTTAAATCTGTCGTGGCCGAAAGTGTTGGGTTGGTGTGGAAGCTTGGAGAGTGGGATGCCAGGCTCTGGTGTTGTCTCGTCATCTGGTGTTGTCCTCGGTTCTTTCCCTCAGGACACTGATCGCGGACCGTCGTCAATAGCCCGTTGTGTTGCTCTAGTACGACGTTAATTAATAATTAATTAACGGGTAATTTGGTAATTGGTAATTTTTTAATTAAAGTCGTATTAGAGCAACACAGCGGCTGTTGACGACGGTCCAGGATCAATTCCCTAAGGGACAGATTCGAGGACAACACCGCCGACCAACCGGTTTGATATTTAAAGTGTTAGCGCCTACAGATAGAAAAGTTCCTGCTTCGAATTCGGGTGGTCAGTGCATGGATATTTGTAAGCGTATAGTGTAGAGGCAGCTGATGCACCTTAAATCTGTCATGGCTGAAAGTCCTCTCGTTGAGTTGATTGGGAAGTTTGGAGAGTGTGGTGCCAGATCAGGTGTTGCCTCGTCATCGGACCGTGGTTCATAATGACGTGGGCCGACCAACCGGTATAGTGGTTAAGGTGTTAGCCTCAAGATCGGAAGGTTCCTGGTTCGAATCCGGGTCCGGGCATGGATGTTTGTAAACGTATAGTGTAGAGGCGGCTGGTGCGCCTTAAATCTGTCGTGGCCGAAAGTCCTCACGTTGGGTTGGCGTGGAAGTTTGGAGAGTGGGGTGCCAGTTCAGGTGTTGCTTCGTCATCTGACCGTGGTTCAAAATTACGAGGTGTTGTCCTCGGATCTTTCCCTTAAGGGACTGATTCCGGACCGTCGTCAATAGCCCGTTGTGTTGCTCTTGTACAACGTTAACTAAAATTACCATTACCATTACCCGGACCGTCGTCAATAGCCCGTTCTGTGTTATTTAGTACGTTCCCCGTACCTATTTAGTACTACCCCGTTCTAGTACGATGTTAATTAAAATTACCCTATTTTATCCCTTAAAAATAACACATGTGAGTATTGAGTATGATTTCGAAGATTAGCTGGTATGTAGGTTTTTAATTAACGTCGCACTAGAGCTGTTCAGTTTCCAAGGAATGCGAACACTAGGAATAAGTGAGAAATCCACGAGTTATACCTTACGATAGTAGGATTTAAAATTTTCCTGACTATGTAACAATTTGAACATCGCATCAATTAAAATGCTGGGATCATAACAGCTTAGTGGCGGATGTGTAAGTAGTTAAATTAATTTATCCGCATACGTTAAAAAGCCAATTTTGACGAAAATTTTCAATTTTTTTAATTTAACTAACAAATTTCCTGTACTTTTGTGCTTCTAAAACAGCTTTACCTTTTAATGTGCGACTAATAGAAAAAGATAGATAGGTCAATTTAAAATTTGATAAATTAAAAAGTTATACCGGATATAAAAATATGAATATTCTATTTGTACCATAATTTCTACCCTTTATCTGTTATAGTTAGTTAAAATATATAATAATTATGTTGCAATAAATTGGTTACTACATTTTTTTAATAATTCATTTATTTGTAAGAAGAATTTCGCAATATCTTTGATCTCTTGGATTTTGTTTACAAGCATTCATCTCAGAATTACATTTTTGGCATAAACATTGAATTCCAGAAAAGTTATTAAAAAAGTTATTTATACATATTTATAAAAAATTTTACGCACATTCGAAATAGTGTTTGCTAGCGCATGCACTAGAATCATATTGATATCTTTTTTTTTTCTTATTTATGAGCTTGCATTTGAATACCGATATTGCAAAATGGTCAAAAATTCTTTGACAATTTTTCAATGAGTCATAAAAACTTTATTTTTCAAATATATTTCTACTTCTAGTGGAAGCACTAGATAACATCATGAAGTTTACTCTGATCATAGTTTTTTGCTGCTAATTTAAATTATATGCCCTGTATCATTTTTCAAAATTTTGAAAAAAAACTTTTACTTTTTGTTAAATTTTTTTTTAATTTTTATTATTCATAGTGCAAAATTAATTTTGAACACAAATAATTACAAAAATATTATTAAATTGCTTCTACACAGCATTTTGAAAAAAAGGGCTCCGAACGTATGCGGATATCTTAACATCATACTGGAGCAACTCGACGGGCTATTGTCGACTTCCGGGATCAATCCATAAGAGACTGAAAGGAGTGATTTTAAATCACAATCAGATAATGAGGTTACACCCGAGCTGGCACCCCACTCTTCAAACTTCCACACCATGCCAACGTAAGGACGTTTGAGGCCATGCAAGATTTAACACACACCAGGCCTCTTTGTACTCGGCGGTCTTTGGTTCAATCGAGTATTGAACCTGGCCACCTCATCCACAGATGAAGATGTCGCCACCTGAGTTGGAATTCTACTCTCCACACCACGGCAACACGAAGACATTTGAGACCACGGCAGGTTTAGTGTATACCAGCTCCCTATCACACGACAGCTATTGGATGAATCTAATCAATTCGGTAAATTCTGCGCTCATATGGCAAAATGTTATTAGTAATTTTTTAATTTTTCGTGACAGCAATTTTAAGATTCAAGATTATCCATGTGGATCTGTGGCTTTTGACTTATATTACATATTTTCACCTTTGTTTTCTCATAAACTGAAAGAGAAAGACAAACGACATTTTGCCACCTTCTAAACATTAACAAACCAGACTCCAGAATGGGACTTACTCAATGTTTTGTGAAAAGTGACTTATAACATTTTGCCATCTGACTACAGAATTGCTCCTCTTGTAAAATCAGCACATTATATTCATTACATCATATGCTGCCCCCTTGTATCATCAGGAGGGCATACGAGGACTACGCCTGCCAATCACCTTAAGGCCCGGTGCACACATCCGGTTTATCAACGTGCGGCGTCGCTGCCGCAACGCAAGTGCGGTTTGAGATACATTAGATCCAATGGAGTACTGCACACATGACTCCGGCGCAGCTGCGGCGACACTCGTCCAACTTGCGTGCAGTTTGTGGCGGAGTTCCCCACCGCGCAGCAGCACGCCGCACACGCTTCTCCTGTCTCAAGTGCCTTGTTTTCACAAATAAATGGTTATGGTAATTTTAGTTAACGTCGTACTAGAACAACACAACGGGCTATTGATGACGGTCCGGGATCAGTCCCTTTAAAGGAAAGATCCGAGGACAACACCTCGTAATTTTGAACCACGGTCAGATGACGAAGCAACACCTGAGCTGGCAACCCACTCTCCAAACTTCCACGCCAATCCAACGTGAGGACTTTCGGCCACGACAGATTTAAGGTGCACCAGCCGCCTCTACACCATACGTTTACAAACATCCATGCCCGGACTCGGATTCGAACCAAGAACCTTCCGATCTAGAGGCTAACACCTTAACCACATAAATAAATGGAATATAAATAATAATTAATAAATGAATGTATCCTGTAACGTCTGTTTTGTTTTAAAAATTTTTTTTACTACAAGTAAAGGAAATAAACACGTTTACTTCGATAGAATATCCATCGCAAATAGCGCGATATGAGTATTTGAGTCATTTCACGGTTGTGTGCATAGTTGGGCTTCGTAGACGCACGTTGAAAAATCGGATGCGTGGACAGGGACTAACTACATTCATTCAAGCTTTTATAGTGTCTCACAACATTAGTCACGGGAGTGTGTGATGCCGGATAATTACGACCGTATTCACAAGTCCGAGTTAACTCGAGGATCAACGATAATCCACGAGATAAAAAAAATGGTATTCACAATGCCTATTATCTGTGGTTTAAACTGCCGTTTCGGTGTTATATTTGGATCTTCCAAAATCGGCGAGTTAACTCATGAGTTAGATTTCACGCATGCGCAGTACTATCTTTTTACGAAGAAACAAAATGGGTGGCACAATTCATTCTATGCTCAATTCCAGAATTCTTGCGACGACTGGACATGATCTGTCATTCGGAGCACCTGCTGCACAGCATCTTATCTCATCATATTATTGCTTAAATGGAAAAATTTAAAACATAATTTTATTGAAATTCGAAATAAAATTGAAAATAAAGGTAGCTACGAAAACGTTTGGCGAAAAGATAGATGGCGGCACCTCCGTCCGCTAAGAGCGAAAGGTAGAATATGACCATGGCAGATGCAAATTCGTCGTAGAATAAAAAGTATTCTGTTGATTTATTACGAATGAAAGAAAATTGATAATGCAAGGTACATTTAACACCACCAACACAAACACCCATACTGACAAGTACAAAGATAATCGGATTACATTCATTTATCAAGACATTGTGTCCAATTCTTTCTTGCGAAAACGTAGGTTTCCATAAAAATCCAATTTGAAATTAAATACCTTTGCATTTCTTTTCCCGAACCTAAATTAAAATGCCGTAAGCGTTCTATTTAATCACAATTTGGAATCAATTCTTCGGCGAAGTGCGTGCTTGTTCAGTATGAATCCAGATTCGGGCGTCGTAACCAATATAAACAACATCATGTGATCGTGAGGAGAAGGTAGTAGCCAATCCCAGCGAGCGTCTCATTTTAATCCCCGGATCACTTAACACGCCGTTTGAAAATACCGCTCTTGATAATCCTCGAGTTAACTCTTACCCGCGGATCAACTCATCCTCGAGTTAACTCGTGAATATCGCCGTTAGTGTGCCTTACCTGACCTTAAAATTGGTTCAATATAGTCGTTTGGATTCTATGGCATAATGGGCATATTGAAACCAAGCAACACCAAACACTAGACATCAAAGCAATGGACATTACCAAACCAACAAATCAAAGCGACCAGGCTGGGAGATACTTTCTTGTCTGGCACAACATCATATTGATTCGATACAATTCCGCACGCACACAAACACCGAGAAGCGCCCCCTGGTGACCAGCGGCATTTATTCGCACCACCAACCACGCCGTTCCCAAATATAGGATATTCAGAACCGGAACATAAGGGAGAAAGGTAGGTAATAAATAAAAGCACGAACATCCAGACAAAAAAGTATTTGTATTTTTCTCCCCCAAATAGAAGAAAGCAAATCGCCGGGGAAACGGTATCCCTGATGCGTGGAAAATATCTCTAGCGTGTAAAAGCATTTCTCCATCATGCGGAAACCGTAGTACAGGGAAGCACGATAGGAGTCTATTATGGGTCTCCCGCTCCAAAGACAGACAAATCGAAGAGAATGTTCTTTGGTGAGGACGTCGCCGCTTGTGCTGTAAATTCAGATTTTTGGACACTTGCTGTGCTAGTCTGCAAGTCAGGGAGAGTGATGCAACCTCTCCTGGCAATTCTGTGGTCTTTCAGTGCTTTGAATTGGATTTGGAGGGAATGGGGAATAACAAACGAACTGACGAAATCGCTGTGTTTGGGAATGGTCGTACCGTTGAGTTCGATTCGGTGTTAGTTTCTCACAGTCTTTGACGTATGAAATGTTGTGAGATGAGACCCGGTGCGAACATCCGGTTTTTCAACGCTGCGCCTAAGACTTTTACTCGTATTCGGTTTGTCTGTTCTGTATTTAGTATTATATTTACGTTGCCGGAAACTGTGTGTGAGACAAATCGAAATGAATACTCTTTTGGAGAGGGGAGGACAGGTTGGGCGTGTATTGAAACATCAAATTTTTGATTCAGAAAGTCAGGGATTCAAAATTTCGATTAGGATTATTTTGAAAGACTACTCACCTGCGCTCGCCAACCCCCGGTTATTGCTACGCAAACAACACTCCTTTCGAATAGTTTTAAATCTCCTGCGACGTTGAAACTATCTTAGTTCGTATATTCCTGGACTTTTCGGGCCCGGACGTCATAGCGAGGGCTCCACTCCCTGCTCACAACGCTTGTCAACCCCCGGTGATTGCTATGCAATCCCATTTCGTTTGCTTCGCAAGTGATTTCGCTTTTTTTTTTACTTTAACACTTAATGCACCCAAGACTAATAGCCACATCAGTATAAAACTTCTCCACAATGTTCCCTGTACAATTTTGAATGAACCATGTTAATCTCGTAATTTTCTGTACCTTCTTGGGAGACCGACTGAGAACAAAGCGAAAGAAGCGGGCTTGTTGAAATTTCCCGCTAACTGACGTCACTGCAAGTTTTAACGCGGAAATAAAAAAACTCGTTGCTAGGGTAATTGTTGCTACGATAAATTTTATATCTGGCAAACCCGTTAGTTAGAAATGAAATTTTTCATTTCCTTGACGAAAAATGTACGCTATCGTTCCGCGATAAACAATTTCTACACTTTCGCAAAATTCTACTTTTCATCGCATCGAATTTATTTATAAACCAGCTATGCAAATAATTATACCATAAGAAAGATTGCATTCTAAGGTTTCCAGTGATGTTTTCAAATTTAAAAAATAACAGCATTAAGTTATAGTTATGACAGTTGTGGTTTTGTATCGGATATCACGATCTAAAAAATACGAAATTTGTCTGACCAACTTTTAATCGCATTGAATTTATTTATTAACCATTTTCAAAAATATTTGTACAGTGAGAAAAAGTACATTCTAAGGTTTCACTTGATGTTTTCAAATTTAAAAACTTCTAAGCTTTAGATATGACAGCTAAACAGAAAAATAACGAAAATGTACCGATTTTCAAAAAAATATTATCAGGAACCAAATTGAAATTTCTAAAAAACCTCGGCGAGTTGTAAAAAATGACGTTTAGAAGTACTCTAGAAAAAAACTCACAGCTGAAGACTAAAAATTTGTACGTGTGTTGCTCACTCGCGTTAGAAATTTCGCTATTTTCGACTTTGACACTTAATATACCCTAAACTAATAGCAGCATCGAAAAAAAATCTCATTCGTCTTGTTCCCTGTACAATTTTGAACAAACCATGTTAATTTCGTAATTTCCTGATCCGTACTTTTTGGGGAAACCGTCTAACAATCGAGCGAAAAAAGCAAGTTTTCAATCCTGCAGCGGTGGTAACTTTTTTTTTGCATTATTCGTTTTCTTAGAATAGAACTCTTTGGAAAGATAATTTTGCACCTTTACTTAGAATAGATTCGATTGGAAAGATTCTTCAGCTCTTTTCGTTTGAATAGAATCCTTTGGAAAGATTATTTTGCTATTTTCTTTAGAATATAGTTCTTTACTCCTTTCCATAGAATGGAATCCTTTGAAAGATTCTATTGGTACTTTCCTTAGAATCATTTTGAAAGATGATTAGGATTTTTCTTCGAATCGAATATACTTTAGATCGATTCGTTGGTTCCTTCACTTAGAATAGAATCATTTGGAAATATTATTTTGCTCTTTATTTGAAGAGAACCATTTTGAAAGATTATTTTCCTCGTTTATTATAACAGAACCCTTTTGAAAGATCCTCTTACTCCTGTCCTAGAATGATAGAATATAGAAACATTATTTTATGGAAACATTATTTTACTCCTTTCTTTAGAATAGTATTCTTTGCTCCTTTCTTTAGAATAGTATTCTTTGCTCTTTTCTTTAGAAAATAATTATTTGCTCTTTCATCTATATAAATAAGAATGGAGTGTTTGTTTGTACATTCAATATTTTCGACCCATTTCAAGTTTTCTATCCGTTTTGGACCCTTCTGATGCCGAATCCGCCTTTTTTTCGTTTGGTGTCTGTCTGTCTGTCTGTCCGTCTGTCTGTCTATCTGTCTGTCTGTCTGTATGTTGTGCCCTATACACGTCCACGCGGTTTAAGATATTTTCATGAAAATTTGCATACAGTGAGTACTTATCTTCATTTAGTGAGTGGTATTGGTTGCGAAAGTCTGTCTGTCCGTCTTTCTGTTCTATGCTCGATTTTGTGTTTGCGTGTTTGTGTAAACATCACATAAATTGTATTCCTGATATTTGATTGCATTGTATTTTATTTTATACATTATCTATTAGTTTAGTGAACGCAATATTAAACATTTCTTTATTGTTATATTTAGTTGAGTTTCATGCTAAAACACCTGAGTAAGTATACTTAAATCAACCATAATTTGGTAGTTTTGGAAAAATTGGAATGTCTATTGAATATTACGATTACTTCGATTGCTTTACCAGTACTGCTGAAAAAGTAATTATTCTTCAAAATTTTTTTTTTTTATGGAATTTCATCTCTGATACTTCATTTATTTCGAGTCTTATTTTTATTCTTTGCGCAATGAAAACGATTTCCGAATATTTGTGACAGACGATATTTTTCAATGAAACGAGAATGAACAAGATCGCGCGAGCAGTGATATTTTTTCTGGTCTTTCGCTCTGAATTAATTTCACATTTCTAAATTTTGTACACTTTTAGTTGTAAGTTGTGGCAACTGTGCGAGATCAAGAGATAAAATTGAATCACAAATTAATATCTTTAGAACAATTTTTTGCGACATCTTTTATTTTGTTTAACTTCGCTGTTTCCAGTTTTAAATATTTATTATTTTAATAAATGTGTTTTCCTTCTCATCACACGCAACAGCACCACAAAGTATTAGACTTAAAAATGTTAGGTAAGTCAGTATAAATTTTCAGTAAATTTTAAGTGTAGTTATGCCATTATTGAAAGAATAATGCCGTTATTTAAAGAATAATGCCGTTATTTAAAGAATAATGCCGTTATTTAAAGAATAATGCCGTTATTTAATGAATAATAATGTTTATTAATCCAAACTGGAACTTTTTCCAACATTAAAAAAATTCGTTGTAATAATGACAGGAGAAGATTGCAAAAATTCACAATGTCGCATACCGGAGGCAAGAGTGCCACAAGTAAAAAAATATTGTTTTATTGACTATGAGTGCGAGAGCACTCGCCGTAAATCGTAATTTTAATTAATTGAGTTGAACATGAAAAGAACTTAAGAAAGGGAATTCCAAATCTTCCTATAAATCGTCTTTCATCGCCTTTCGTCATTTTGTAGCTTTGTCATACAGCAAGGGTGCGATGTATGTGAAATGTATTACATGGATGGATATGCATGTGTAGGATTTGTGGCCAAAGTAGGTTGTAGAAAATATAAAGATGGCGAAAGGTGTTAAAATAAATTTTTATTCTACAAAAAACGTAAGTCATTATATATTTTGATTATCTCTTCAATCTAGAGTAAACGAATTCAAACCGAGTAAGGTCGGGTATTTTGCTAGTTTAAAATAAAATGCTATTTCTTAAGAAAGGAATGCACTGGAAACATTATTTTGCTCCTTTCTTTTTAATAGAATTCTTTGCTCCTATCCTTAGATTAAAATCCTCTGGAAAGATTATTTTGTGTGTTCCATTCTTTAGAATACTTTGGAAAGATTTTTCTCTTTTTTTTTTATAGAATAGAATCCCTTTGAAAGATTCTGTTGCTCTTTTTTTGCAATAGAATTTATTTGAAGGATTCTATTGGTCAAGAAAACCTGGTTATGCAGGGAAGACTACATGATGCAAGGTTGAACCAAACGTGTAAACCCCCAGAAGGGTCAATAATTAAGTAAATTTGTCCCATAGGAAATCGTCCGATGAGCCCCACGACCCCTTCCCAAAGTACGTGCCTTCTTAATCACCCACTCTTTTTCAACTTCAAACGCAGAACGTCCCTTTTCTCCGCACACGTAATCATAGCGAGACGAATTTCTATCTCGGTCGAAAGAGAGAGAGAAAACCAAATAGCGTTCAACCGCAAGCCTTTCCTTCTTTCTTGATCGTGGCGCCGATATTTTCTACGACTCGCGAAACGACCGTAATTCTCAGTTGATCATGAATGGGGCAGCCCGCGGAATGACAACCTTAAGTGAGGGCGTCGCCCGAGAGTCCGACAGGGGGAAGGGAAATATTTTATCTCGTCATTTTTTAATGAGGCGCTGGACTGGTCAGAGTAAAAAATAAACACGCAGGATGGCGGAGAAAGCGGAAAAGAGAGATTTGCATGTGGAGTGGTGGCATTCGTCTTGTGTTCCGTGTCTTTTTTGGTGGTTCGAAATTACATTGCGATGTCCTCTGATCTTTCCCTTCGGGTAAGATCCCAGACCGTCGCCAATAGCCGAGCAATGATCACACCTTGTTGAAAACCAGGGCCATGGTAGCCTGGTTGGAAGAGTAACTGATTAGCAATCAGAGCGTTGAGAGTTCGAATCCAACCAAAAGTCGCCGTGTGCATGGGGTCTGGTGAACGTTAAGTCTGTCGTGGCATCAAACATACTCGCGTTGGCGTGGGGTACGAGCTCAGGTGTGACCTCGTCATCTGACCGTGGTTCCAAATTATGTGGTGTCGTCCTCGATCTTTCCCTTTGGGGCCGACCTACCGGTCTGGTGGTTAAGGTGTTAGCCTTTAGATCGGAAGGTACCTGGTTCGAATCCGGGTCAGTGCATGGATGTTTGTAAGCGTATGGTGTAGAGGCGGCAGGTGCACCTTAAATCTGTCGTGGCCGAAAGTCCTCACGTTGGGTTGTTGTGGAAGTTTGGAGAGTAAGGTGTCAACTCTGGTGTTGCCACGACATCTGACCGTGGTTCAAAATTACGTGGTGATGTCCTCGTATCCTTCCCTTAGGGCAGGGGTTCCCAAACTATTAGTAACTGCGTACCACTTGCTATTTTTAGAAATTTTTGGCGTACCACCAGTACTATATTTTTAGAAACATATATCTAATATCAGAAAAGAGCCCAATGGATTGTTTTTTTTTTATTAAAATAGTAAGAAAGTTTCATATTTTATGATTAATGCACTTGTATTTGCTTTTAATGATGTTTTAATAAAGGAAAAAATAAAACGATTATTAAAAATTACAGTTTTATTTTTTACTTACAGGTCTAAAAATAACTAATTTTAAATAATTAGTACAAACTAAACAAACAAAGATTAACGTAATCAAAAATCTATTTTTAGTGCGAAACTTGTTGTTTGTCTTTTATAAAAATATCAATATCAGGAGCAATGGAGCTCGAACTTCACTCTTAAGACCTCTTTAACACTTACTCTGTTTCTATATTTATTTTTTATGTACAAAAGTTTAGAAAAACACTCTTACACAAGTAACTAGTAACAAATGGCATAAGAAATAGCATAACGTGGTTGTAAATACTAAAAAAATCGAACAAACTTCGTAGAATATTTGGGTCGCTCGTATCATCCTTGCGTAAGACCTGAAACGTTGCCGCGTAACACCGGTTGGGAATCCTTGCCTTAGGGGATTGATCCCGGATCATCGTCAATAGTCCATTGTGTTGCTCTAGTACGACGTTAAATAAAATTACCATAACCATTTTAACCCTTTGGTAAGATCCCGGACCGTCGCCAATAGCCCACTGTGTTGCTCCAGTGCGACATTAATTAAATACTTACCTATCGTATATATTTTGAGTCAGTAAAAGTTAAGAAAGTAAGTGAGTTTTTTATAGTTTTACCGAAATGGTCAGTTGCACACAGCGATGTGAAGAAAAATATCTCAAGGATAGTCTCGGGTTTAATCAGTCAACCTCTAAACTGACCTATTTTTGTTGTTAAAAGCGTGGTTAACTTTATATTAAGACATTAACCTTCGCTGGTGATCGTCTAGACGATGTACCTCGTCTCATTGACCAAACTGGTCAGATCTTGATCTCACCATCATAAACATTTGTCAACATCTTGGTGACAAAGTATCTCGTTTTTCCTAAATTGGTCAAATTTTGATGACGAAATATCTCGTTAGTTGCAAAATTGGTCAAATTTTGATGGACGAGATATCTTGTCGAGACCATTTGAATGGTTAAATCTACTGGGTAAAAATTAAAATTACTTGATAAATTTAGCGTTAAAACTAGTGCATGGTAGAATTTAAAAAAATTAGGCGGCATAAAACACGAGAGAGAGAGAGAGAGAAAGGTAGGTATTTAGTATGATCTTTTTTGCACAAGTATTTATTGATATTGAATACCAGATTGGGCCTATCAACCTTTTAGGCATCCACATCTGTCCTGTTTTTTAGAAAAACGAAGTTTTTTGAGTTAGGTTTTCAACAAGGTGCGATCATTGTGCTGCCGATTCTACCGTTTCTAAGATAGGCATTTTCTGGCAAACTAAATATATGTGGCGGTTGTGTTTGTGAGGCGATAAGTATTTCCTGTGTGTATTTCGAGCGTGTAGTAAAGTCACTTGCTTTTCGAATACGATTGGCCATGACGCCGATAAAAATAAAAATAATTAATTTTGAAATACGGCGATTTTGAGACGATCTAGCCTGAAGAGATACTACTTGTCTCTAAGATTGAAATATATTGACAAAATTCACCTGTGAAATCCGTGTATTTAATATCTCTCCTCCTTTTACCTGTGATTTTCACCTCTAAATATCCAGTGCTAGATCACACACTAATCAAAGAAACGGTATCTATGCAAGCTGTACAAACCCGAGAAGAACCAGAGCCAAATCCCACCTAAAATAAGCCACGGACATAAAAAAAAGCCATTGCCACCTCTTCAATAGAAACATCAAAACAAACAAAACAGGAAGCGCAGAGAGCTTGCACCGGAAGATAGACAAACCACAAAAGAAAAAAAAAAGGGAGTATCACTTTTCTCTTCCTTCACCCAACACTTCCAATGTGTATACATACATATGGTAGATATCTTTGAAATGGATACAAAAAATAAAAACCTCAATGCGAGATATAGGGTGCGCATTACTGACCCGTCGAGACAACTCTTATTATTAGAAAAATGAGTCATTTGGAGCCCGGAGCGCCATTTTAGATGGACATATTTCGAGAATAAAAGTTCCGTCGTCTCCAACTCTGATATTAAAATTTGGAGGACACATTCCATCTCTATCCGGAGGCCCAAACTTTATATTTAGATGCGCGAGTTTTGATAGGTAATATCGCTATCAGAGATAGATAGGTCTGCGATATTTTGGGTGGAATGTGATGAATTGCCGTCTGGGTTGTGTGAGAACTTTCCTTTTTCAGAGGGATGGCTTTAAATTAGAAAATATTTATGAAAATGGTGGGAGGGACGAATTGGGAATCGTCTAGCCACCGTTGAGTTGGGATTTTTGAACTTCCTTCGGGTCGCTGAGTGGGTCACGCATATAAGTTTTTCTGAGTGTCTGCAGTGTTCTGAAGAGTCACCTTGCTTTGTGATTAATTCTCTTTTCAGCAGTGCCGTCCGAAGAACTTGATCGAAGGGTCTAAAAGCCAAGAATGAGCATCCTTTCTTATGAAGGCTCCTGAAGTTATATTTCGAGATTGAAAATGACGAGGCTTGTCCTTGGATCTTTCCCTTAGGGATGGATCCCAGACCGTCATCGATTGTTCGTTGCGTTAAACCAGTGTGACATTAATTGATAACTAAGGCAACTTTTTTGTTGCAGTAAAAATGGGAAAAGTTGCATTTATCATTCCCTAAAGTTGCATTTATAGATATAAAGTTGCATTTATTTTTGTTACACTAAATTCTAAAATAAATTAGTCGTAAAAAATGAAAAAAATTCAAAATATATCGACAATTTTAGTCATGTGCAACAGTGTTACAAAACATACTGAAATACAGAAGAACGTTGAATGGTCGATCCTTGGCCAGTAATTTCTTTAACATTGAAAACCTGCGCCAGCTGTAGTCATGTAATGTGCCGTATCGGATAGTAGAAGCGCAAAATCCTTTCGCTCAACATTCAGAGATTTTAAAACGTCATCTACAAGGCGAACAACATATTGATGATCGACACTCACCTCGGAAAAAATACGGTCGATTACGCAAGTTTCCTCTGGGTTATCAAGAGTGCCAACCAATGTGTTGAGGTACTTCTTGCCATTTATTTCATTTTCGTCTTAGGATGAACATTTTCTTACCATGAACTTGTTTGATCCTCAATACTTTGGCGTTCGCAAGATCAGACACACGTGATCGAAGGGTTGATTTAGAGAGCAAAAAATGAATAGTAATTTGATATTAATTAATTTTAAGCTATATTTTAAAAAGTTGCAATTGGTTGCATTTATGCACTAAGTTGCATTTATGCACTAAGTTGCATTTATGCACTAAGTTGCATTTATGCAGAAAGTTGCATTTATGTTGAGAAGGAATTTTGGTTTTAGTACTTTACAAGCAGCACAGAAAGTGTGAAAAAATGTTGCATTTGTTGCAAAAAGTTGCCCTATTGATAACCTATCTCCTATCGAAGCTTCAAAAGTTATATTTACAGGGATGGGAATATTCCATTACGAACGTACTGGTGTACTCGATACTTAAAAGTATTCGTTTCTCTCGATTCTTCCTCGTGTTGTACTCGAATACCCCCGAGAAAACATTCATCCAAAGTACTCGATTATCAAACTATTCGCAGTTCTCGATTCTTTCTCGTTGCATTCGAATACAAGAAAGTATTCATTCGAAGTACTCGATAACAAAATATTCGAATACAAAAGTAGCACTGTTGTATTTATACGCATATCCATGTTGGTCTGGCGTAAAAAAAAAATCATCATTTACATGTACATTAAATTACGGTTCAGTGATATGCTGATTTCCTCTTGCAATGAGTACAAATTTTGATTAACTATGTCCCGATTCCAAATACTCTAACGACAATCCCGGGAGCAGAAAGTGCTTTAAACTGCGACGTACGTCGCAGAACAAAGTCTTTGCAGAACAGCCTGTCCTTAATTTTATCAAAATTTTGGCCGATTTTTTTTCTTGATCATGTTACGATGTTCTGTAGGGTAAAGCGCGCTCCTTTCCACACCTTTTTTTCTTTTCTGGCTGCGGAACAACCTCCTTGCACCGCCCAAAATACCACAAACACTTTATAAATAACACATCTTCTATGTCGGCAAAATATTTACCTTCAACAGTTATCGACAGAATTCCAAAATCTGAAAGTATGCCTTGATTTTAAATAAATTAAGTTGATTAATTTTGATGTTTTATTACAAATATGTAATACATATTTAGCCTATAATTGTGTTTTACGTCTGTTTTTGATTTTACTGTAGTTTTCAGTCTGCAGAACAATTGCAATTTCTTGGAGTTGTGTTGCAGAACACTGTATACAATTCTGCACCTGGGACGACAATGATGAGGAAATCAGAACAAAGTGTTATTTTTATATAAATTCTATACAATAAAATATTAATGAATGATTAAATATAAAAACTGTTGATTGATTTCTTTCTAAAGCACGTGGAGTTATGAAATTTGGCTTCACTTATCAATATAGTTATAAGTAGACTCAAGCACTCATTTTAGACCGACAGGATGGAGACCGACGGAATTATTGCAGACGAGGATATAGACATTGGCAAACCGAAAAACAGATTGATGAGATTGTATTTATGAATCTCCGACAGCAGTACATATTTTTTTACGAGGATGTTTTCCATTATCGGAATATGAAAGTGACTTATGGGCATTCAGCCGAGTGGGAACGTTTTCTGATCAAAACGACTGACTAAACGTAAACAAGTCTTTGGTGATTAGAAGTTTGAATAAAACACATTTATTTCTTCTTCTTTAAGTCAGTTGATATCCGTCAAAATGCTCTGAAGTCGAATCTATCAAAATAATTGTAATCCTTATTGATTGGAGGTCGTGGTTGTCTGTTATTTGGTTGGAAGATTAGCAACCAAAAAGTTTCGAGTTCGAATCCAACCATAGACCGTCGTTTACATGGAACTGGTGCTGCTCTAAATTTGTATTATGTGGAGCTAAATCTGTCGTGGCCTCAAATGTCCTCAGTTCGGTGAGTGGGGAGCCAGCTCAAATGTTGACCTCGTCATCTGACTGGTTCAAAATTACGTGGTGTTCTCCTCGCATCTTTCCCGGCGGATTTGATCCCGGACCGTCGCTAATAGCCCGTTGTGTTGCTCCAGTGTGACATTAATTTAAATACCATACCATACCTTATTGATTGTAGCCGCGCCGTGGTAATCTAGTTGGAAGAGTCACGTATCAGGAACTGGAGGGTAGCGTGTTGGAAACTCGATCCAACCAAAGACCGTCGAGAACGTGTGTGGGGGAGAATGCACTTTAAATCTGTCATGGCCTCAAATGTTCCCGTGATAGCATGGCGTGGAAGTTTGAAGATTGGAATACCAGGTCATATGTTGACCTCGTCATCTGACCATAATTCTAAAATTGCAAGGTTTCCCTCGGAATCTCCAAACTTCCTCACCACGTCAACGTGAGGACATCTGAAGCCACGACAAATTTAACGCCCCCATGTACAAGACGGTCTTTGGCATGATCGAGTCGCGAAGTCCAACCTTACTGTTGCTGATCCATGACTCTACCAACTGGCTACCGTGCCTTGTTCGTAACTAGGAGAGGAAACATCTCACTTGCTAACCCTTCATTTAGTTTCACCGGGATATCTTGTACATCAAGATCTGACTAATTTTGCTAATGACGAGATGTCTCATCAACTTTTTTTTCCAATTTTTTGATGATGACGAGACTAAGATCTGCTCATTTTTCTTTCAATGACGAGATATCTCGTCCATCAAGACAGTCAATTGACGAGACACATCTCCAAGACAACCACCAGAAGGGTTAAAAAAGACCCTCGACTAATGCAGGGTTAAAATTTAAAACGCACAATAACATTATTTGCCTGAAAAATTTGAAAGTTGGACCTTGCAAATGCTTATGAATGGCAGCGTACGTGTATTCAGGCTCGGATTGTAATTTACAACTTTAAATTCAAATGCTATTCTACCTGTCACTCTCTCTTTTCAGAATAAAAACTACATATCTTAACTGACAGATACAGCACCTGTATGGTCTTGTCCAAATCTCCCAAAAGGAAGTCCCTGTCCAATCAGCGACGAGTACAGAGATAAACCGAGACCAAGCTTGTCGGGACTTGTATCGAATGAACATGGAACCCCGTCGCTCGCTACTGCGTGTATTGTGTTGGTCAAGTTGCCTGAGTTGATGGTACACCAGTGGAATACCTCCCATCTAGTGAAAACGCTGTGTAACTTTGCCTCTGGCGAGTGCATGTAGCAATAGAGACTATGGGTAAGGTTTTTTAGTTATAAAATTGTTGTCTTATTTATAAAAGTAGAACGACAAAATGAAACTAAAGAATAGAGATAAAATTTTAAGCAATAACAGAATTTACTGTGTTTTCAATTCTATAAATTGACCGTTATTATTAACTGTCATAATTAAAAATTATTCTTTCTTTTCAATTTAATAGGCTGTTTATTATAGTTCAGAAATAAAGAAAAAGAAAAACCTAAATTAAAGAATGGAGATAAAATTTTAAGCAATCACTAAAAATTCTTTTTTGTCCAATTCTATTAATGGACTGTTTATTATTGTTAAGAAATCGACTGAAAGACGAAATGAGACTAAAGAATTTAGATTAAATGTTTAGCAATAACTAAAATTTTATTTCGTTATTTCTTCTAGAATGGAGAGATAAATTAAAATTGAAAAATAGAGATCATATTTTAAAAAATAATTAAATTTTTTTTTCAATTTTATATACAGTTTATTGTAGTTCAGAAAGAGAGAAAAAGGAAACTAACGAATGGCGATCAAATTTCAAGCAATGAGTAAAAATTCTTTTTTTTTTTTTCAATTCCATAAATTAACTGCTTATTATTGTTCAGAAATTGGGAAAAAGACGATATGAAACTAAAAAATGGAGATTAAATATTTAGCAATAACTATGAATTATATTTTTCCAATTCTATGAAACTATAAAAAAGGAATTTTAAGTAATAACTCCAGATTTTTTCAATCTTCTTTTACTGTTTACTGTTTATTAAGGAAATGTCTTTGATAGAGTAAACTACTTTTTTCAGTAACATTTCTAAATGGAAAATTTTACATGAAAAAATAATCCCAAT
Organism: Metellina segmentata; assembly: GCA_947359465.1. Lineage (NCBI taxonomy): Eukaryota > Metazoa > Arthropoda > Arachnida > Araneae > Tetragnathidae > Metellina > Metellina segmentata. The sequence goes on along the minus strand of OX375882.1, from coordinate 84,990,501 downwards.
GCATTGAAAAAAGTCAATTTGGTATTCATTACATTAGTGTAAATTATTTATGGTGTTATTACGAAACTGTTCAAAATATGTATTGACTGTCTTCTATCAAAACAGGGAATAGTAAAACTTATCGTCCACATGTAGAATACTTTATTTATGTTACATCCGTTCCTAAACTGCTGACAACTAACTATAATAGCAAATATTCCTTTTATTTAATTTCAAATTTCATAATATTTTAATTTGTTGTGCGTTGACATAACTCTTAATCTTTTTACCTTAATCTTTTTTTTTAGTTCCTTAGTGTTGTTTAGGTATAAAATGTTGTAAAAATATTAATCAGAATCCAATATGTCTCTGCAAGTATGATAAATGCAAATTATATAATTTGTGTAATAACCTATACTAATATTTTAGATCCTGGCATTGTCGTAATGCAGATTTTAAACTAGTTGGAGAACGTTTCGGCTATTTAATGACTGTCATAGTAATTAAATACTAACAATAGTATATAATGAATACAGACACAAGAGTCGAAAAATCACCCGATGATGAAACAGAGTATTTTCATATTCGCAATGGATCTACTTCAATGTAGACACTGAAAAATAAACGAATCACCCCTCTTCATTCGAGTAATTAAAAAAAAAAGAGAAAATTGATGTTGAAAAAGAAATGTCGTTTGATAGGAAGTAACGTCTTCTATAAATTAAAATTCATAAAATTTGCATAAGGGGCCGTCTTCATATTAAATTGAGCACCAACTTCATAATTTCCAATAAGAACCCCTTATTTCGACACACAATTTCAAAGCTATATCATGTATCAAAATTTAATTTCAGAAACCAAATTTTATGTTATTAGGTCTTACCGTTTCAAAGTTGACGACAGAAAGATTGGAGCTCCTAAACTTAAATCAGTTTCTCAGACTTTTATGGATATGTTCCGAAATAATATACTCGCTCATATTTTGTACCGTGTTAATGTTAAACAACCCAGACAAAATCCATCTAAAATTTTATTTAAAAAATATTTTTTTTACTATGCAATAATAATCATTAAACTACTGTTTGAAAAAATTATTAACTGTAATCTTATTATATTTTGATGGGAATCGATTGAAAATAACTTCTTATATGACCATGCATAATTTCAGCTCATTCCGATAGTTTGTTTTTGCGCTGTATAAAATGTTCCTCATTATTGCGATTTTAAAGCGAACCAAAAGTTTAAAAAGCATTTGTATCCGACAAACCTCGGACAATGATTCTCGTCCATTTTTTTATATTTCCTTGTTCTTGTAAATTTTAATGGAATAAATAATATTTTTTTAGCTATCAATCAAAGGATTTACTCGTTTCTTCGTTTTTTCTTGGTCAGAAAGCCCTTTTCATAGCTTCTGAATATGTTGTATAATAATTTCAGAAGCCATTGTGAACAAGTCCACTTTTTTCAATAATTTTTACATAAACTTTGAAATAAAAAAAAACTAAATTCTTCTTCTTTTGATATGTGTTGTCAACACTGTGGCCTCGTTCGTAAACAATTCTTTAAAAAAGAAGTGTAAACCAGAAAATAGCCATGTGACCTCCGTTTCACCAGTTCTGAAGTTACATTTACGAACGCTTCCATACATTACAATATGAACTGATGAAACCGAACAATCTCTATTTCTTACGTTTTTACTTGCACATCCTGTACAGATCTTGTTTTGTTGCAGAGCCTACCCTTTGAAAAAAGACTAAATATGCTTTACTGATTAAAATTATAAATCAAAAATTTTAAAAACCAATGTAATGAAAAGCATTTATATTCTCAATTTTTGTTTTCTGGACTTACCCGCATTGAATTCTGAGCGACTCATATTCTAACGTAATTCTCAAATCGTTTGCATTTGAGTAATGAATATAATCTTGATGGAATAATTCTCGGATCACTGAAAAATACGTTTGAAATAGTGTTGAAATTTGAAATTCGGGTAGCTATAACACTAAAATTAATCTCGACGAATAGCGACTTTCTATGTCGAGAGAATCCCTGATATTTGCACAAACTTTAGGACTGAATACCCTGGGATATGAAGGTTGTAGAGTTAAGAAATTTCATAATTAGAAAAATTTAAGAATGCAGAATAGGACTATGGCATCAAAACATGGTGTTTTTATTAGAATTTTTTTGGTTTGTGCAAGATTTGATATGAGACGTTCCCTTATGCAATTGATTTGAATTTGTAGAGGACCTTATTCCCTATTGAATGATACTTTTGAATATGCTTTAGTATGAAGAGCGCTCGAAATAAAGGAGATGGTTCGTGTATTTCCATGTCTGTACGTGTCTTAGCTTGTTCTTTGTTGTCGCAGCCTGGTGGTTACCTCGACGAAGTATATCTAAGGTTGCCAGAACATCTCTTTTAAAGAGAACATGTCCTCTTTTTCCGCTTCGATCTTCTTTTCACTCTTTTTTAAGTCGGATCTTTTTTATCCTCTTTTTTTCGGTTGTTCACTTTTTGTTCATCATTTTGGATATTGCGTTAAAAATATATTTCACATTTCAAACATTGCGTGCAAACTTTATACCAGGTATGGGCAACCTTTGGAAAGTTGCGGGCGAAACTTTAGGATATTAATGAAGTCGTGATAGATAATAGATAGTTAGTCAATAGAATAGTAATAGTAGTCGTAGAAAATATATAGTTGTGAAAAAGTAATAATGATATGGTTTATTTTATTTTATATATTTATAAAGTAGAATGGTAAAGTGACACAAGAACAGAATAATATCGTATTGATTAACTATTTATTTACAATCACCAGAAATTAATGAGAAGTTTGAGCTTGAACTTGTGAGAGAAAGAGAGAAACAAGATATTCAATATTGGATCAATCCCACTACTACACAGGTGCAGAGTGTTTTCCAAATTTTCGTTTTTATGCCTGGTTCGATATTTTGATTTATTAGTTTTCATCATGGAAAAGAACTATTCGAGTATTGTTGATTTGCATCAGTGTTTTATAACAATCACATCCCCTCGTAAGAAATGGAATCAAGAGAGCAAGGCCGTTTCTCGGATACAATTAATAACGAAATTGATAATTATTATTCCCGATTATCCGTGGAATTGAGTGGCGCGATGTGTCGCCGATAACTTGTCTGGCGACTTTGAAACCTCGTTTTGATTTAATTTGTTCAAGAAAACCGGATCAGCCATCTCATATATCCAGTACTCATTTTATTACTAATAATAATTATATAAGGTAGTATTGGAAATACCAACTTTTACATTTTTATATTCAGGTGTGCCGCAAATAATTCAAGATATTTTTAGTGTGCCGTCAACTAAAAAAGGTTGAGAAACACTGACCCACGTAGTTCAGGCTTTTGTTCCCCGCCCCCTCACTCTCTTGTTGGTGAGAACCGAGACTATTTACATTTTTTTCCAGCGCGATTTTAAAATGTTCCGCGGGCCGGATCAAAGCCGGAGAGGGCCACATCCGGCCCTCGGGCCGGGGGTTGCCCATATATGCTTTACACTATTCACATTACCTATTATATGGTTATGCAAACCACACAGCTATTCAAATACATACTGGATCTATCTAATACATAGTACGAAAATCGTACGTATTATTAAAACGCATCAACGTGTAGTAGAAAAAATTCAACCTCTAGTGCATAGCGAGCTCCATGTTAAAACGTCTCATTTCAGATCCAATAGATTACCAATGAGAATTAAGAGTCGTGTTACAAAAATACGAATAACAAATATTGTTCCTATGTTATATCAGAAAGAATAAATAAAAGACAAACGATTAGCAGCCTTTTTTTTTTTTAGTTTGGAAAAAAATGAAAACGAATTCGTTAACTCAACTATGATTGCCGCGCACAAACAAATATGAAAAGTTAAATAATTTAATTTTTATTAATTAGATATGCATCTACTATTATTTTGTTATTATATGTGTTGTTTAAAAATTGGATTCTTATTTCTTTTTCCCTTAAATAAATGGTCAGGGTTTTCATTTTTATAAATTCGTTCTCGCTTTTACTGAATAATGTGTATAATATGTTCAGCAGATTTTCTTTCAGTTAGTGGTTAATATACCAAGATTCGTCAAAGATGATTCATTTTATTAGATACCTATCAATTATACACTAATAATGTGTGGTTTTCGTGTCCTCTTTTTAAAAAAATAATTTTACCAAATGTTCTATTTTCTGATATTTATCTTCTGGCAATCCTAGGTATATCGCCATTAGGAAAACTGACCAGATCTTGTTGGACGAGCTATATCTTGTCATTATAAGAAAACTGACAAGCCTATATTTCGTCATAATAAAAAAAAAACAATATCTTTATGACGAGACATTTTGTCATTAGCAAAATTAACCAGATCTTGATGGAAAAGATATCTCGTTATTAAAAAAATTGAGCCGATCTTGATCTTGTGATCATCCAAAAATTGGTTAGATCTTGATGGAATAGATATCTTGTTGAAACCACCTTGGGGTAAGACCTTGTGCCTTCAATTCAAAATCCCATTAAATATTACTTCCTCGTACGAGTCAATAAACTCTTTCTAAGATATTGTAATTGAAATTTGAAAATTGTGTTTTGTGTATTGACATTCTAATACACAAAACACATTTTAAAATGTCATTTACTTTTCTACTGTTTTTAACTTTTCTGTTTTTGAATAATGTTTTGGAATAACTTTTAAATATATCATTTTTACTTGTTACTTTTTACATATGTTTACTCAGCTGATGGCATTGTGAATGAAATTGCCCGTATTTAGACCCTGGCCAAATGACATCATCTAGCCGTCCTGCAAATACGGGCTCTTTGGACCACATTTTCCAATTCGTTTGAGCACATTTCCGGGTGATTTGTTCCAATTTCTACTCGAATGTTTGGCTTAAGCTGTTGAATCGTTGTTAGCGTTCCTTTAAGCAGCTCCATAACAAAACCCGGTGCTGTCAGGGAAATTAAATCAATCCGGTTACGAGGGGTACCTCATCAGGGAAACAAGGGGGCCTATCGACATTACCATATTCCATTCGGGCAGGAAATACATCGTCAAGAATTCGCATGATTGTACGATCTGTATGACATGTTGCTCCATCTTGTTCAAAACACACGTGATGTAAATCTTGTCGATTCATTTCAGGACGAAAGATTTTTGTGCGTGCACGCAATTTTTTTTCGCAAATGATAGCAACCACATTTTTATTATCTTCGAAAAATAACGGAAGATTGCGAGTTAGGATCCAACCAAAGGCCGTTGTGTACAAATAGGGCTGGTGCACTTTAAATCTGTGCTTGCCTCAAATGTTCTCGCGTTGGCGTTGTGTGGAAGTTTGGAGAGTGGGGTGCCAGCTCAGGTGTTGCTCTCGGCAAATTTACGCGGTGCTGTCCTCGAATGCATCACTTCGGGATTGATAACGGATCGTCACCACTAGTACGTTTTGTTGTTTAAGTGCGACGTTAATTAAAATCTACCTACTTCGAAAAAAATGGTTTTAGAGTAAACGGCATGAAAAAAAATATCGTAAATTGGTGTCGAGGACACAAACCGTTGATGTGACGTGAATACTAGAGCCTGATGTAGAATGAAGCCGCTATAGGAAGCTTGAATGAATATTTAGTGTGAATATTCAAAAATTAATTTACAGTTCGAACGATTAACGTGCAGTTTGATATTAAAACTGGAAAATTTTATTGATTAAAGGCCTGTGATTATAGCCATAGTTTGGTAGCTTTCAAATTACACAACTTACGCTGTCCGCTCTACACGCCAACCAAAGTGACACAGGCCCAATACTCGCCCAGTAACGTAGAATTTCGACAAATTGCTGATCCCATACCTGCCCTCAGTGCGCCCGCACTCGGTCCGCATGTAAGGTACGGACATCTTTTGTTTACACGACGCTGTATTCAACTTCTGGATGTCTCATCTTGTTCTGAAATCATAAGACAAATCCGCTATATTGCACCACTCGCATTCTCATACCTGCCTACCGTAGTGATTCCATTTCAAAGACGCATGCAAGTCAAATTTAAACCCAAAACGTTTTATTTATCGCAATTCCAAAACAAGGTTGCAATTCTACTTTAAAAACACCCTGTACTTATAGTAGTCAAAGTTGTCCAAATGCAATTATGAATCCAAATGAACCGAAACGTTAAAATATGTTTTTTTAAACAAACTTTTGAATCGGATTGTCACTCGTATTGAAATCAAAACAAAAGCGCAAGATGTCTCCAGACTGCATATTCTTTCCCCTACGATTTCCACACAACTTAGCAATTGCCATGTCAGCTGAAGACAAGACCACCCTTTGAATCACCTCACGCTACTTTCCATAAAAAAATAAAGAAATTATGTTTCTCGCCGCACTCTCCAATTACGAAGCATTAGAAAAGGAACGGGTCCAAGAAAGATGTAATTTTTACCACCTTTCAATCTTCCCCTGACAGAGTTTAAACTCATCCATCAAGCCCTGACGCAAAAATCACAATCATGCACTATTCTCCGGCCATCTTTTTTTCATGTATAATGAACGAGTCATTTAATTTCCCCAGACGCCGAAATGAACTCTTCCCTTCCCAAAGTAGTAGGTACTGGAAACTCTCGAGTTTTTCTCACTTGTATGCGGCATATTAAGCCGTTAATAATCCGTCCTATCAATCGACCGTCACGCATGTCATCTATATTACTTCACTTCCGATATCCTTTCGGTTATTAATTTATGTCGTCTGCCGTTTGACAGGTTCTGGGGAGCCGAAAGTAGCAAGTCAGTTTAGAACGTCGAGGCTTATTTATAGTTTGGACTCTCAGAGTAAAATTTAGCATTCATGAGACCGAATTTTGAAAGAAAAACTGTCGGTTAAGCTGAAATTACGTCAATATTTTTAGACTAAATGAACTGTTGATTTGGTAATGGTAATGGTAATTTTAGTTAATGTCGTACTGGAGCAACACAATGGGCTATTGACGACGGTCCCGGATCAGTCCCTTGAGAGAAAGATCCGAGGACAACACCTCGTAATTTTGAACCACGGTCAGATGACGAAGCAACACCTGAGCTGGCACCCTACTCACCAAACTTCCACACCAACCCAACGTGAGGAATTTCGGCCATGACAGATTTAAGGTGCACCAGCCGCCTCTACACCATACGCTTACAAACATCCATGTCCGGACACGGATTCGAACGAGGAACCTTCTGATCTAGAGGCTAACACCTTACCACTAATTCACACTAACCACTACACCGCTTGGTCGGCGAACTGTTGATTTGATTCGAGTAACCTATCAGCCTAGGCCGGGGGTAACGAACCCATACTCTCATCAAGTGATGTAAAAGCAAATGCAACATGTGTTTGGAATGAAAATGAAGTCACTATTTTAACTAAATTACCTGTTTTCTACTGCATGGGATATCGACCTCCCAATGCAATAGACGGTAGGTACGTATTTTAATTTACGTCGCACTGAAGTAACACAACGGGCTATTGGCGACGGCCATGAATCCAACCCGAAGGGAGAGATCCGAGGATAATGCCACGTAATTTTGAACCATGCGCCATTTCACCTGAGCTGGTACCCCTCTCTCCAAACTTCCACACCACGCCAACGTGAGGACATCTGAGACCACGAGAGATTTAACATTCATCAGACCCTTTCCGACAGTCTTCGATAGGATTAAACCTCCGGTTCCTAATACGTTTCAAGGCGACCCCTCTGAAAAAGACGGAGCGTGTATGCATATCATTATTCGTGCCAAACGCTTGGCTTGAAAATATGTCACGTAATTGTGGGGAATTCAAATGTGGGACAAATTATTGATTGGGTAGTGGTTATCCAACGCGATTAAGAATCCAAGTCTACTTCGATACCTAATCGGCACAAGTCGATTCGTAAGCCCACGTGACTTACCCCTCTTACGTCTAGCGACTCCACATGATCAGTCTGTTTCATTAGAAGGTCGATGGAACCGGTATAGTGGTTAAGGTGTTAGCCTCTAGATCGGAAGGTTCCTGGCATGGATGTTTGTAGGCGTATGGTGTAGAGGCGGCTGGTGCACCTTAAATCTGTCGTGACCGAAAGTCCTCACGTTGGGTTGGTGTGGAAGTTTGGAGAGTGGGGTGCCAGCTCAGATGTTGCTTCGTCATCTGACCGTGGTTCAAAATTACGAGATGTTGTCCTCGAATCTTTCCCTTAAGGGACTGATCTCGGACCTTCGTCAATAGCCCGATGTGTTGCTCTTGTTCGACGTTAACTAAAAATTACCATATTAGAAGGTCGATGGTAATGTATTATTATTTTACGCGCAGTAAAATGTGTCCTCAAATGATAAAAATTTTCGTATTAAAAATATTTGCGATTGTCCTAGTTTCAATAAACATCAAAGAGATATTTTAACTTCCAAGTGATTTCGACGAGATATTTCGTATATCGAAACCCGACCAAGTTTGCTAATGACGAGATATCAAGACATTGCCGATTCTTGTATGATGAGGAGATGAAGATCTTGCCAGTTTTCTTCATGTGACGAGATAGCTTGTCCATCGAGATCTTCAACTACCAACCTACTACAACACAGAGTACTTAGTCAAACTGTTTACGTGACCGAGGTGGCCCGGTTGGAACAGTAACAGATTAGCAACAGGAGGTTTGTGAGCTCGAATCCAACCTATGACCAAGGGGTGCACGTTAAATATGTCGCAGCCTCTAATTTCGTCAGGTTGCCGTGGTGTTAAAGTTTGGAGAATGGGCCATCTGACTGTATTTCAAAATTACGTGGTGTCGGATCTTTCCCTTTGTGGTTGATCCCAGACTGGTCGCCAATAGCCCGTTGTGTTTTCCAAGGTGACGTTAATTAGCTACTACCTACCTACTAGGGATGCGACATCGATGTCAATGTTTTCAAAACATCGAGGTTTTTAACATCGATGTATTGGAGTCGATGTTTTTGTAACATCGATGTTTATACTTGTCGATGTTTTATTTTTAAATAAAAAAAGTACCGTTATAAAAATTTTAAAAATTATCAAGTAGCAAAGTTTTCACAATCAGCAAATTGAACTTACTTTTAGATCAAAGTGGACAAGGTTGAAGGGTCTGAAAAGTAGGGATGCGACATCGATGTCGATGTTTTATGAAAAACATCGATGTATTGGAGCCGGTGTCGCATCACTATTTGCTAAACAAGTTTAAAGAAATAGGAAAAAAAAAAGTTTAAATACACTGAATTTAAAAAACATCGATGGTTTGGGGGCGATGTATTATCAACATCGATGTTTTAATTTTGAACATCGATGCTTTGCTGTCGATGTCGCGTCAATAGTTCCTAAACCAGTTTTAAGAATTGGGGAAAAAGTTTAAATACACTGAATTTAAAAAACATTGATGTTTTGGGGGCGATGTATTATCAACATCGATGTTTTAATTTTGAACATCGATGTTTTGCTGTCGATGTCGCATCACTACTATCTACCAGTTATTTACGATTATTGTTAATTTGAAACTTGATCCAACCACACACACACACACACACACACACACACACAAATATCGTCGTGATTATAGTGACTGGTGACACACACAGATGTAATTGGAAGGTTGGAGAGTGGGATGCCAACTTTGTTAATCTCGTCTTTCAGCTTCAAATTTTGCTATTATTTCAAAATTCTTGACCCCTTATTGTGTAATAACTTCCGCATGGGGGATTTATGTTTTTTTACCTAACGTTATGTATAACCTTTTTCGTAGAAAAAACAGTCAGTGCAAATTTATAACCAATCGGATAATAATTTAAAAGCTTGTTCTCAAGGTCTGTTGTCCCCTTAAGCGTATTGCAAACAAATAAAACAGAATTTAAGGCATTAAAAAGAGAAACCATAAAAAGGAAATGTTCGTTCAGAAAATTATGACCATTTATTGCAATATTCGTCCAATTCAAATGCCGATTTCCGTTTCCAATCAATCTTAGAACTGAAATTACTCCCTTACATCTTCTGAGTACACAATACTCATATCTTGTTTTAATTTTCTGCTGATTTGAATATTACTCAATACAGCCACTGCATCTTCCAGGTTTTTAATTGAAAGATAATTTCAATCACATTTTACATGCGCATAAATAGGATCAAATCAATCAATATCTATATTGGATACCTGCCAACGAGCAAGACAAAAAAAATATGTAGGAAGTTTACAATGCAAAAGTCGCGCAACTGTCAGAAATGAAAAATGCCTAAATTAATTCACAAACATAAATTAATTAAAAGAGCCAAATTAGCGATTGTGATAAATTGACATGTATGAAAACAGTTCAAAACCGTAAAGGTAACCCTGATCTCCACTATTGTTATGTACTTGGCGGCAGTGTTGCAACTCGTCGAAAGAGACTGACAATGTTTAACACAAACTGGCGCCAAATATATGCAAAAATAATCAATTAATCTTTTGCTTGGGTGTTTAAGAGGTAGTATATTTGCAGGTTTTCTTCAAATTTTGTGGAAAAGTTTCATTATTTTCTAGCTACTGCTTATTCCGTTGTTTTTTCATCATATCACGACTTGCCGCCCAAACTTAAAAAATTACGTTGCATTGTCCTCTGATCTTTCCCTTCAGATTTGATCCCAGACCGTCGTCAATAGCCCATTGTGTTGCTCTAGTTAGACGTTAAGTAAAATACCTACCTACCAGCACAGAGTCTTCACTAAAAATAAAAAGGCTTAACAATTATTCTATCTTAATCTTCCTTGATCGCGCCGACCAACCGGTCTAGTGGTCAAGGTGTTGGCCTCTGGATCGGAAGGTTCCTGGTTCGAATCCGGGGTTAGGGCATGGATGTAAATTGTGCTGTCCTTTGTTAGGGATAAATGATGGTCCACCCACTGGATGCCCCTTCACAAGTGACCATCACTTCTGGCCTTGTATAAAGCTAAAATGACCTCGGTCAACTCTGTACTTTGTATTGTATTGTATTTGTATTTGTCTTCGCAATTATTCTGCCTTGCCATTGGAAATAAAATAAATAAATAAATAAATAAATAAAAATCTTCCTTGATAGCTGCATTCTAAATATATTTCAATTCGCAGCTAATACGACTGAAAGAGAAAAATAATTTAATTTAATCCGTTGCCAGATCCTTTTCCGACTTATAATTGCGTTGCCAACTGATTTTCATAATGATGCCACCACAAGCAATTTAAAAAGTAAAATATTCGGTAGCAATACAAATATTGCTACAGAAAAGTTCCAAATCTCTGTAGCATTGGGGTGATACAAGAGTTCGTCCCGTTTTATGAGCTACACTTTAGCCACTGCGTGGCCAGCACGGCGTTGCCCGTGACAGTTCTTTCTGTGGGGTCAGGTGTGACCACTGCTCGCTAACCTCCCGCAATTGCTACGAATTCCCCTTTGGTTGGCTTCGCAAACCAAAGGGGAATTCATAGAATATGGGATAACAGCCATCATGGCATTGCACGTGTCTTCCAATAGGCTACGAATTTCCATTTGGGTTGCTTCGCAAACCAAATTATGAATATTATGAATTACTAGCCGGGCTGCGCCGGTTAGCGCTCGGCGATGTGTAATAGTGCTTTTTTTAAACTTTTTCACACATCGTAATTAAACATGTTTTGATTTGTATATTTTATTTATTTTTATGAAACAATTCTTTAAATCATTGCGTATTCAATCAAATATTTGAGGAAAGTTGATCGAAATATACATATACCGCTACAAAATTACCCATGTCTAGTGATATTTTGCAGGAAATAGACATATCGGTAAAATCTAACTCCTAAATAATATTTCTGCAATAGGTAATATACCGGAACTCCATAATACAAACCAAAATAAAATTCCAATCCTTGAAAAAATGCAAAATTCTGAAAAACAAATAACACGTACGTATCTATTTAAACGTGTTGAATTTCGACTTCCTGAATATATTGTGAAATAGAATAATGCGTCAAAAGACTTTTCAACGATATTGAAAAAGACAAAAATGATTTATTAACAAAAAGTACACATATTTATAATACTTGGGAATCCTCCGCAACATCTCGCAGTCAACTCAAATACCCAAACACGGAATTCGAAATGAAATTAAAACAGTAAACATTAATTCTGACGTGGCCAGATACCGGGTAACAAAATTACGTTTAAATTACTTTTACATCAAAGGAAGAAATAAAAAGTCAGTTCAAACATAAATATTACAATTTAATTCCTTATTTTGCATATAAATTGACCTCGGCTATTTGAAAACAGAAAGAATTCAAAATATCTGGTTATTTTATTTATGTTGATTGTTGCCATTCGTCGATACACAAATAACGTCGATTTCGGGTCCACATACGTTAGTGTTTCATATATATAGATGGTTTGCTTTGCGGGCAACTCCGTGATCACCTCGTCATTGTCAAATGCGGACAAATTCGATAACAGCCATCTTGGCTTTGTCCGTGCTGTTGGTTTTATTCGCAAACCAAATGGAAATTCGTAGCCGATTGGAATGAATTCCCTGCAAATTCCAATTTAGTTTGCTTCCCAAAAAAATTATGAAAGTTTTGAACTATGGTTGGCTTTGCAAATCGGATAACAGCCATAACGGAGTTGCCCGTGGTGTTGGTTTGCTTCGGAAACCAAATGGGATTTCGACGTGACGTCACAATCTCTTGCGAAAATATAAATATTTAACTGAAAAATTATTTATTAAAATAAAATCAAACGTATAAGGTTAACTGTGGTGTCAAATTTTCCGCAGATTTCAAATACGTTGAAATTTTCAATCTTTAACGATCCCGATTTTACAAAAAAGAACCAAATAATGCCAACCAAAATTTTTTATATTTTTTTGATTTCCTTCCCTGAAATTGTAAGACGGCAGGAAATGTAATCTGTTTATTTTTTAAACGCAAAGGTTGACCTGACGTCACAATCTCTTGCAAAAATATAAAAGATATTCTATTTAAAAATTTTATTTATTTAAATAAAATCAAATTTTTAGGTATTGATCTAATGTGAAATTTTCCGCAGATCTATTGAAATTTTTGCGCTATCTTTAACGGTCTAGGAGATAGAAAAAGAATTAAATAACTCCAGTTAAAAGTTTATTTGTTTTTTATCGTCTGCAAGGAAAATCATTCCACCTCGCAAAATGAAAACGAAAAGAATACATTTAAAATCTGTGATATTTTATACTTGTTCCATTCTAAGGAAAGCAGTAATAGTAATAAAATTTCAATAAATTAATTTTAAAATGTGCACAGTAAAAATAATTTTTAATTGTGTTATTGGGTTGCATTTTATAAATTTTGTAAAGCATTAAAAACGGCAAAAAATCAGTAGCATATTCGATACATGCTTTCTTCTGTCCTTTTCGGACATAAAAAAAAAGCATACTAGGTATAAATTCTTCGAAGAACGGCAAGAATGCTTTGCAGACGCAAAAGATGTATTGTATTAGGACGAGGGTGCCGTTGACGATTCACGTGACGTAAGTGGTTCAGAAAGCTTCGTCACCTGGATCAGTTCTTTAGCCTAGACACCTCAGGACTTCTATGAGCGTGGGATGATGCAGCTACCGAAGAGATGGAGAAAGGTCATCGAACAGAATGGCCCACACGAAATTGATTCAATGTAATTTTTAGTAAATGAAACTTTTCTTCAATTTTTGTAAGAAACTGGGACGAATTTTTGCATCAGTACCATAGCGTTGAGCTCTTGAAAACTTTTTTGTTCGTACCCTGTGTTTTTAAGTTTAGTATTTTAGAAAATAACGAAGACGCGCACTAAATTTTCTCACGGAACTGATATTCTAATTACGATTGATGTTTCAGCGCGTCTTTTTGTTTACAAACAAGTTACGCTTAAGGCTTGTGGAAATGATTTTTCTCTTGAAAGTATTCCACGGTGGAGTGATATATAGCATCGATAACATCGAACCGAACGGTCACCCGTTTTATAAATGATAGCGTGGAGTATATACAAAATGTTTTTTTTTTAATTCCTATCGAAATACAACGGCCACGGTAGCCCGGTTCGAAGAGTAGAGGATTAGATCCTTGATCCAATTAAATACCGTCGTATATGAGGGAACTTACGAGGTTTTCTACTCGAATCTTTCACTTCGTGATTCGCGATGGATCCCGAACTGACGTTAACAGCTAGTTGCTCTCTTGCGACGTTAATTCAACTATCTTTCTATCTAATGCCCGGTGCACACATCCGATTTTTCAACGTGCGGCACCGATGCTGCACCGAAGCCAAACTATGCACAGATAACCGTGAATTGACGCAATTACTCATTTCGCGCCATTTGCGATAAATATTCTATCGAAGAAAACGCTTTATTTCGCTTAAAAGGTGTACAAAAAACATTTTTGAAACAAAATAGACGTTACTGGATACAACCATTAATTAATTATTATTTCTATTCCATTTATATATGAAAACATGGTACTTCAGACCTGAAAAGCGTGCACTGCAAGCTGCGGCGACGTAGAGAACTGCGGTACAAATTGCACTCAAATTGGACGTGAGTCGTCGCAGCGGCGCCGGAGCCGTGTGTGCACAACTCCATTGGATCTATTGGATCTCAGACCGCACTTGCGTTGCGGCAGCGGCGCCGCATGTTGAAAAACCGGATGTGTGCACCGAGCCTAAATGATGGAAGTGTTGGGTTGATGCAAAAGTTCGTCCTGTTTTTTTAGGGCTAAAATTGGTGAAAATTATTTTATTTACTAAAAATTACGTTTAATCTTTATGTTAGGTGTCGTTCTGTTTGATGGCCTATCTTCATCCCACCTGTAGCTGCATCAATCCGTGCTCGTAGAAGTTCTGAGGTATCCGGCTACAGAACTGATCCAAGTGACGAAACTTTCTGAACCACTTACGGCACGTGGAAATTGTCCACCCACACTTTCCCACCCTATACAGCACATTTTATTTTGTATCTGCGAAGCATTCTTGCATTTTCGGAAATAAGGAGCATTTTCGACTTATTGTGCTTTTTTTATTTTTTGACATTTTTAACACTTAATAAAATTTAGAAAACACAATCAAATTTTCCCCCAAGAGTTCTCGCTGAAATTCTTTCTTTCAAACTATATCGAAACTCCACACGTGTGATGTAGGTAACACTTCGGTTTTGCGACGCATTGCTAGCTAGCGGTAAAAATGGGACGAACTTTTGCATCAGTCGAATACTTTTTTTGATGCTAGTTAAAAATTGCGATATAAATTGGCATTACATAAATTACAAACATACATTACATTCTTGCATGCCTGGGGCTCCCCAGGCGGGACCTTGCTTCCGATCCTTTGTTGGTATTGGATTTATTTCGCGTGTATAATGTCATGGACCTGGTCTAGCTCTGTTAGCCTTAGGACATGTGCAACAACAATAAAGTGTATAAAAACAACAATAAAGACTTAATAGTGTAACAGTAGAAATTTGATTATCCGAGGTAATGTGAACCGAGTCCATCTCTTTAGATAGATACGTAAGTAGTTGAATTAATGTATCACTGGAGCAACACAACGTGCTATTGGCGACGATAAAGGATCAATCAAGAAGTGAAAGATCCGCGAACGCCTCGTAATTACGAACAATCAGATGACGAGGTAAACTTTTGAGCTGGCACCCCACTCTTCAATCTTCCACAACACGCCGACGTGAGAAAATTTGAGGCCACGACCGATTCAATGTGTACCAACCCCCATGAACAGGACGGTCTTTGGTAGCATCGAATTTGGAACTACGGGAGAATATACTGGATTGATCCTTGACCGCTTGTTGCTCCAGTGCGATGTTAATTCACCTACCAACTACCAACCTGAGTATCGGAACTTTCCCTTAAGGAGCTGATCCCGGACCGTCGTCAATAGCCCGTTGTGTTTCTCTGGAACGACGTTAACTAAAAATTACCAATTACCAACCTGAGTATAACAGTCGTTATTTTAATAAAAAGGAAAAAATGATTCTCTTAAAATTCAAAGAGAAAACTATCAATTCATTTACAACAAAAGATATCAAAATTACTTTTTTGGATTAATTAATTTATCAGAGTATTCAGGGTAAGGTTTTACGACTTTCAGATAAAGAACGGAGCAGAGTTCCATCGATATGAACTGGAACTTATTTTCCTTCTAATGAACGTATTGTAGTCGGATGACATATCTAAGGAAGCTTTATTAAAGTACAAAGAATGAAAACGATAAAATTTAATCAGCGATATTACAATTAGATGTCGATAAATATCCTTCAAGATTAAAATAATTGAGTAAAAAATGTATTTAGGTCACTGAAATGAAATTTAATTAGAAAGTGATCAATGATGCTATTTTATGGGAAAAACTACCTCAGTGAATTTGAAGAAACCTCAATAATCTGTTCTCCAATTTTAAAATCCGAACAAAGCATAAAATAGAGTTTTGAAATGCCTGAAGATTTTGTTGCAAGCAAGTATCTTGGTACGTCATACCAAGATACCCCCTTCCTTATGGAGAAAAACATGTTGGATCCTGAACCCGTGTGTGTTTATGTTTCATCGCGCTCTAGTATTGAAGTCCGTCCAATCCGAGAAATGTCCATACTACTGACCTATCAGGAAGAAGCAATCTGTCCATGTCCTACGTTCGCGCGTAAAAATGTTTTTAAGTGTAGTGTGACATTTCAAAACATAGTAGTATAACCTTTTGGTCAAGCATGTTTGTCTTGTGAAAAAAAGATTTTGGCCAGCTAACTTCTGGAAGAGACTTTACGGATAGCCAAAATAATTGTGTTCACCATGTTTTGCAGTCATAGAGTTATGTGAGTATTGATCATTATTTTCCATACTAATTTAAATATTGTATAGATGTTGTACTATGCTAGATTTGTTTAGATACATTGCAAAAACAAAAATACAGGGTACATAAAAAAATGTGTGAAATGCTTTTTATGTTGATGTTATTACGTTCGTGTCTAAAAACTTTTATGTTGTTTGTTTATATAGTCATTTGCTTTAGAAAAACGTAAACACGTCTTTTTTTCTTTGAAATTTTAAACAATTCCACGCGGTTAGAGCAATAATTATTTGTTAATTTCATATTACTCCATTTCTCTGATAGGATTTTATATATAAAACTGGGGTACTCAATTTTTAAATATTCTATGTTACTTGGAACTAAGTATACTCTGCGATTAGAGCAGTAAATTGAATTCAAAAGCATTTATTTTTCACAGTTCATGTGGATTTAGTTTTCAAATTGATGCCAGCACACCCACTTACAGATGCTATCATATACATTGCGTTCTAAGTCTTCCCATGTATGCTCAATAGCTATTTCAAGATTCTACTTCATTATTAGCATATAAATAAACGAAAGTGTTAAAAATAAAATGGTCCCAATCTTACTACAGAGTCAATTCAATTTTTGTTTCAGTATTGGTTAATAGTTATTCCAAATTTTTATTAATACTAGGGGGCTTCATCCACTGCTCGCCAACTCTAAAAAAACTCACGTCTGAAGACTAAAATTTTGTATGTGTTTTGCTAACTCATGTTAGAAATTTCAATTTTTTTCGACTTTGACACTTAATGATGCACCTTAAACTTAATAGCCGCATGGGGAAAATATGTTCTTCGTCTTGTTTCCTATTCAATTTTTAACAAACCATGTTAATTTCGTAATTTTCTTATCCTTACTTGCTCGTGAAACCGTCCAACAATCGATCAAAAAAGCGAGTTTTCAATCCTGCGGTTGTGGCGACATGAACGCTTTTTTAATATCGACAGATTTCTATCACGTGGTACCAGTGTGCTTAAGTATTATATTAACCATCCAAGTACTTTCGATGAGATAGCTGGTTCAAGATGTGACCTATTTTAAGACGAGATATCTCGTCATTATTTATGCTGCCGATTTTTTATGACGACGAGATAAAGATCTGTCCAAATAGCCCCTTGTGTAGCTCCATTGCGACGTTAATTAACTACCTACCAAGATCTGACCAATTCTGCTAATGATAAAATAGCTCGTGATCAAGATATTGACGACTTTTTTATTAAAACGAGATCAAGATCTAACCGGGTATCTTCAAATGATGAAAATATCTCATCATTGATACTGTCGATATTTTTATAATTTTATATATATTTTGGTAGGTTTTATAACCGATATATCGTCCATAAAGATCGCGTTAGTTTTGCTAGTTTTTTCGAAATACACTGTCGAGACTAACACCAGGAATAATGACATGAAATAGATTTATTACAAGACGAATTTAATAGCTTTATAAATAAACATTCTAGGAATGGCGAGTGTTCTTTCTACCTGATCAGTAGGGCAACATTTTTGTTGCAGTAAAAATAGGAAAAGTTGCATTTATGTGAATAAAGTTGCATTTATTTTTGATTCACTAAAATCTAAAATAAATTATTCGTAAAAAATTTAAAAAATCTGAATTTATTGACAATTTTTAGTGGTATGCAAAAGTATTATCATACATTGTTAAATACAGAAGAACATTAACATCGTTGAATAGCTGATTTTTGGCTAGAAATCGCTTTAAAATTAAAAAACTGCGCTCAACAGAGACTGATGTTGTCTGACATAGTTACAGTAGTAAGTAATCACTTGGAGGAAAATCGTCTCGGAAAAGTGTAACAATAACCGTCAGGTCGTTATTTTTTTCCAATAGTTTTTTTAAGATGCACGTTAAGGTTGCAAGGAATTTCTTTAAAATCCATTGATCTGATATCTCTCATTCGCTGTCTCGATGTTGTACTCTTTAGAATCCGATTTTGCTACGAGACGAATCAAGCGTTCGTTGTTGCATTTTGAACTAAATTAAAAAAAGTTGCAGGTGGTTGCATTTATGCAAAAAGTTGCATTTATGTTGCGGTTATAACTCACTTACAATACACCCCATGTAGGAGGAACTAAGGTTTTCGCACTTTACACGCAACGTAGAAGGTGTAAAAAAAATGTTGCATTTGTTTCAAAAAGTTGTCCTACTGAACAGTATAAATTTTAATGGTTTTGTAAAAAAAACCATTATAGCGAGGATAATGAGAGTTTTTCTCTCTCTCAACCTGTCTGAAAAAGAATTAAATATCCTAATCAACTTTTTACCAAGCATATCCAAAAAACCTTAACCCTATACGTAATGTCACCCTTGTTTATGCTTTCGATATGACATTGTATATTGACACTATATTCAAAGTCGCATACAAAATTTTCCGAAAAGCACTTTTAACCAATACCAATGTATTATGTTAGCTAACAAGTATCCAAAAACTTGTTTTAGTTGCATTTAAAACCTTCTTCTGTTAGTATAAATTAAACATCTGAGTGTGCTTCGTTTGCTAATTTATTGTTAATTTTGTCGTTTATTGCAATCGAATGAACAAGAGGCGCTCCAACCATTTTTAAAAGTTTAATTTAGAAATTAAAACATAAATTTTTCATGCAGAAATACAGACACAAACATTAAAATATCTTGGGGGGGGGTTAAGGTTACAGTGGTGTGTCTTTGATCGCAGGGAAATTGTTTTGGTTCTCACTTTTAATTCGGTAACGGTTCTTTATTTTATAGCTACGCAGACGGCGCTGCGCTCGTATATAGCTCGCTCGATACATTATTAATATTAACTCTAATGTGGTTTGTGTGCATTATTAGATTTACGAGATAAAAGCATTCAGCTGACAAAGTGAATTAAAATGTTCATGAAATTCACTTTCAATTTGACGCAGGAGCTGTCAGGCCTATTTTTTATTAACAAGACACCATTTTCTATTTGGAGGCATATGGTAAAAAGTTAAATCGAATATTCAACTGTGTTTCTGTGCGATAAGGAATATTTAAACTTTTTTTAATGCCCGCTTTTTTGTGAAAAACTTAGAGAAAGAAAAAAAAATATGTTAGTTTTATTATTTTCATAACTCCATTTGTTTAACACACATCCGGTGCACACATCCGGTTTTTCAACGTTCGGCGCCGCTGCCGCAACGCAAGTGCGGTCTGAGATACAGTAGATTCAATGGAGTAGTGCACACATGCCTCCGGCGAAGCACGTCCAACTTGCGTGCACCCCACTACACCGCAGCACGCTGCACACGCTTCTCCGGTGTGAAACAACACCCTTGTTTTCATAAATAAATGGAATATAAATAATAATTAATAAATGGTTGTATCCAGTAATGTCTATTTTGTTTCAAAGTATACTTTTTTTACACCAAGTAAGCGGAATAAACACGTGTTCTTCAATAGAATATTTATCTCAAATGGCCCGAAATGAGTACTTGCGTCGTTTCACGGTTACGTGTGCATAGTTGGGCTTCGGTGCCGCAGCGGCGCCGCAAGGTTGAAAAATTGGCTGTGTGTACCAGGACTAAGAGTCTACTTATCTTTCTTAAACGTTGACCAAACGAGCAATTTTAGAATTTATTTTAAACGATTTGCCATGTTTGATTGCTAAGAGTAAGTGCGGACCATATAATTAGGAAAAGTTATACATCGATGTATCATAAAGGGAATACTTTACTAAGAAGTGGCCTTAAGTAGCATATTGCAGCAACGAATACGTTTTTGCTTACCTGAATTTTTAAATTAAATTTCACCCATTATTCATTTCATTTTGACATCTAGGCTTTTGGGCGATAATTTAAAAAATAATGTAAATTGACACTATTCTAGTACTATATTATTCACTGTATTTATTTAAATAGTGAATACAAAATTATCGTTCGCATAAAAACTAAACTAATAACTTAGTGTTAATTGTTTTAAATGTGCGTAACAACTAATTTCTCTTGTAATTAAATAAATCCATTTTTTAAACAACTATCAGCTTGTATATTCAAAATTCATTATTTTTTTTTAAGTAATACTTGAAATCCATTTGAAAACTAATTTAACGTTCCTTTTTATACCATCTTATTTCTCATTTTGCGATGTTGACAAAACTCAAAAAGCTGTTTGACGAAGCAAAGACACTGCCGAGGAAACTGAAACGCTACTTAGTTTGTCTGAAACAGTAAAACTTTTGGGCGAAGCCTAGAAGAACAGCTAATATTTTCACAAATGAAAATAGTTAAGCATACTGGTTTTTTTTTTTAATATGTACATCGTTAGAAGAGGTTTTTTACTCATTCCAAGCAAACCTTAAGTTTAAAAATTTGTTTCCTACTCTCATTCATGCAACAAAAAAAAAACGAATCGAGACTGTTCTTATTCATTATTGATTACGTCATTCATCTTTTAGTTTCAAAAATTATCTTAACCCTAAAAGTGGTTTGGACTAGAGATGCGACATCGACAGAAAAACATCGATGTTTTGAAACATCAATGTTTTTGAAATTCAGTGTATTTAAACTTTTTCAACCCATTTCTTAAAACTGGTTTAGCAACTAGTGATGCTACATCGACAGCAAAACATCGATGTTTTGAAACTTTGACGTTTAAAATTAAAACATCGATGTTGATAATACATCGCCCCAAAACTATCGATGTTTTTAAAATTCAGTGTATTTAAACTTTTCCCCCATTTCTTAAAACTGGCTTAGTAACTAGTGATGCGACATCGGATCCAGTACATCGATGTTTTTAATAAAACATCAATGTTTTGAAAACATCGACATCGATGTCGCATCCCTACTTTTCAGACCCTTCACAATTGGCCACTTTGGTCTAAAAGTATGTTCAATTTGCTGATTATGAAAATATGCTACTTAGTTATTTTTTAAATTTTTATAACGGTACTTTTTACAGCTAAAAATAAAACATCGACAACGTAGAAACATCGACAGGTATAAACTCGATGCTACAAAAACATCGACTCCAATACATCGATGTTTTTTTTAAAAACATCGACATCGATGTCGCATTCCTAATTTGGTCCAGACACATTGGTCATCAAGATCTGACAAATTTTGCAAATGAAAATGAGATGACCAGTCAAAATTTTTTGTTCGTGTTGACGAGATCAAATCTGGTCCGTTTTCTTCTTATAACGATATATCTCGTCCATCAAGATCGGGTCTGTTTTGCTAACGACGAGATTCCTCGTCAAGGCAACCACCAGGAAGATTAAATACATGTCAACAACTGAGACCGAAGTTTGTGAAAAAAAACGCTCCCTATTTTTTACCTACATCAAAACTTCAAATATATGTTCTGTGCAAAGCTTAGAGGAAAGAAGCTTTCACAAAAAGTGTATATTTTGTTATTTGAGTGTTCGTTTCCTGTAGAATATAAAATATGAACATTGTTAGAAGAGTTTTTTCTCATACCAAGCAAGCCTTTAATTTGAAAAAGTTTTTTCCCATTCTCATTCATGTAAAGAAAAATAGAATTGAGAATTTTTCAATATGGTTGATTATAACACACTTTTTAAACTTTTACCTACAACCTTATCCTAACTACATATGAACACATGGAACTGAAGATTGTGAAGGAAAACGCTCCTGATTTTTTTACCTTCATTTGAGCTTTTCAGATGCACGCTCAGAGCAAAGATTTTAAAGGAAAGAAATTTTCACAAAACATTGCACATTTTGTTACTTGGGTGTATATTGTGATAGAAGAACGAAAGTAACGTAAACAGTTTATACTAGCTTCCAAATTCAAATAATGCTTGAAAGATCTGGAAGAAGTGCACGAGTCTAGGAAGAATAATATAAAACGCGATACGCCCCAAGAAAGACAGACAATGACTAGACAACAGCAGAAATTCGAATGAATAGCTTCTTCTCTTCGAACTATTCACCAGAGTACACGTGGAACACATTAGGATTGCAAATCACTTGATTTTTAGACCTATTTCTACGTAACGTGAATCTTAAACCGAAATGAGCGCATTAAATAAAACATGCGAACGCGAAAATCTTTTAAGTTGTAAAAAATTAATAGATTTTATGCCGTAGTATTGTAGGACTTTCTTTTACACGATTTCAGTTTATATATATGATATTTAGTTTATATATATATATATATATATATATATATATATATATCTCGATTTCAAAAAGACAGAAAAGTCAATGCTGTTCAGTTACTTTTCACGCTCACTGGAGATTAAGGCTCTCTTCGGCCCAGGTTCCCTCACCATAAGTCTACATCTATCTGTTGAATATCGCCTGTATGCCACAGTGTTCTTGGAGAAGGTCTGAACGAGAACTTTCGGCACAGCATAAATGTAAGTTAAAAGAACTAAAAATCACTGTAAAAGTCAGGGAAGTAATGAGAGCAGGATTGTTATTTGTTGTTTATTACTTGTTTTTGTTATTATTTTTGAATAGAATATATAGAAAATGAAAAATGAAAATACATATATAAATTCTAAATATACACATCGGACTGGGAAGGCTGGTTAATAATTCAATGGACACAATATCGCGGGGGTTAGACACGAGATATCAATCAACAAATTTGCGAAATGCCCGAGTCTTTTCATTTACGGATTGATTGTACTTAGAGCAATTTAGATGTTGATGTTTGTTTGTGTTTAACAAAAAAAAAGTAATTTGCATGCTGACTTAAAAATGTGTATTGAAATGCGAGGTCCGACAAGCACTTTTTGTGATAACTGAGTAATTTTGCTGAAAAGCCAGTAGATCAACATTTTTAAATGGGAATAATTGATTTAATGCGGATAATGATCTTTGTGTGACAAAAAAGTCAGTGAACGAACAAATTTTTCAAAACAAACCGGCGTTGCTAACTGAGCATAATTAATGTAAATAATAACAGTAAGTTTTTTCTTACTGATATTGCAAGAAATAGTGGATTTTTCAAATTTCTACGAATTCTGCCTTCTTTTCGTCTAGCTCATGAGAAACAATATTTCCTTTGAGATGATTGATGATAGCAAAGTGTGTAAAGCAATAGTATCCCAGGTATGTTAACCCTCCTAGTGGTTTTTTCTCGACGAGGTATCTTGTCATGAGCAAAATTGACCAGATCTTGATGGACGAGATACCTCGTTATTAGAAGAAAACTGACCAGATCAGCATTTTAGCTCTATCAAATCGCACCCCGGCAAGAAAAGTGACACAACTGAAAGTTGTAAAAGTTAAGAAACATCAACTTAAAGGATACTATCTATATATATAATCCTCTTACGTGGCACGCAAAAAAAGACTTTATTTATTATCGCGTTTTGGCAACACTGTACGATTATTTACCACGAAGCCTCGCGCCTCAATTTAATTTATAGCGTTATAGGATGAAATTTTATTGAAAATATATAGTTAGTAGAGCTGTTGTAGCTTATACACAAACAACATGCTGGGTATTCGATTTCCAAAGCGGCGCTCACATATCGAGTCCAAATTTGCTCAAAGTTTTCATTTGAATTCCAAATTGTTCGAGTTCTGATTCCAGAGGTGCTGTATAACTTTTCTGTAGTACTACAAATTTATATTTGAAAAATAATTTTTGGAATATCATATTTTCTAAACAATCCTTTTTGCTAGGACACATGTCTTCATTAATGCGAGCGTAGCGAGTAAGGTTCGCGCAGTGTACCAATGCAGGATACCAGGATTGCAAAGCAATCCTCCGGAGATTAGCGAGCGTCAGCGAGCAGGGGCCCGGCCCCCTAGTAAAACTTATATTGAAATAGTGTAAACTTCTTTTAAATTTTAGGTAAGTATGTATGGTGGTAACTTCTATTATATATTCTATAGAATAGTAATATAACACGCTGGAGCACCTCATACATATTTTTCAATGACATAACATCAAAATTTTTATTTTTTGACTTGTGTCAATTTTCTTGACGGGGTGCAAAATGATCGGCAGTATCTAAGGCGAGATATATCGTCATTTGGAGGGTTGAAGGAGTACTGTTAATTAAACTGTTAATTTATTTGCTTAAAACATTTGATTATTGTAAACTGTAGTCAGCTGAATAGATGTACCTACATTTTGTACTAAATATATACAGAGTATGAGTTGGGTGTTTTGTATTTGGTACACTGATTTAACCCTCAAAGTGGTTTCTACAACATAACTCGAAAATCAAGATCCGATCAATTTTTCTAATGATGAGATATCTTGTCATCAAGATATTTCCGATTTTTAATGACGAGATATCTCGTTTACGATCTGCTCAGTTTTGCTAATGACGAGATATCTCGTCAATTACTACCTGCAGGAGTGTTAGCTTATATTTTTTCTAATTTGAAACAAAATAGTTACTTTTTTTGGGATTTGCAGATTCTTACATAACAACAGAAACAGAAAACGAATATTAAAATAAACTAGAAAACTCACGTATGACATATGCGGTAAATTTCTTCTTACATTCGATTGCAGTGGATTGAATATTACTTTTCATACCTTTTTAAATCCCTTTATAACATATATATATATAAGCATTAATATGCTCATTTCCCACTTCCAAATGGAATAAAATTAGTCAAAAAATTTAAAACAGCATATTGTTTACTTCTTACAGAGGCTAGCTCTTATTTCCAATACTATGAGTGCGAAAAATTTCGTAAATCAGTCATGATAGCTCTACACTATTAGCACCTATCAGGATCAGTACTACTAATGTAATATTAAAACCTTATATCGCAAAATTGATTTGTATCTTTTTACACGCTAAAGGGTACACACGCATAATTCCATTTTGTAATCTGCAGTCTTTCCTCCATAGCTTCTAACCAGTGTCTATCTTCATCAACCCTAGATTCAATCCAAAAGATTCTATTCTAAGGAAAGAACAAACATATTCACACACGCACATTCCCAAAGATCGTATTCTATGGAAATGAGCAATAAAATATTTCCAACGTATTCTAAAACACCAACAGAATCATTGCATAGGAATTCTAAGAAAAGAAGCAATAAAATATTTCCAGAGGATTCTATTCCAAAAAAAGGGAACAATGTAATCCTTTCAAAGGATTCTATTCTACTAATTGAGCGAATAGAATCTTTCCAAATGATTCAGAGTGAGTCATAAAATCGCACCAAAGGATTATATTTTTATTAAGGCACCAGCAGAATCATCCAAATGATTATTTTGTAAGGAAGAGAGCAATAAAACCTTTCCAACAGATTCCAATCTAAGGAAAGCATCAACCTAATATTTCCAAAAGAATCTATTCTAATTAAAGCACCAACGGAATCATTCCAAATTGTTCTACTCTTAGGAAATGATCAATAGAATCTTTCTTAAAGATTTCATCCTACAAAAATGAGCCAATGGAATCGTTCTCCGAATGATTCCATTCTAAGGAAAGCACCAACAGAATTATTCCAAATAGTATACAAAGGGAAGGACCAGTAGCATTCTTTCCAAAGAATTATTTTCTGATTAAAGAACCAATATGATATTTTCAAACGTATAAAATGTCCATGGATGCTTCCAATCAACAGATGAGGTTATTAAGTCAGTAAAAGTAAAAACTACACTACGATGCTTGGAAAAGTCAACAATTCTATTCTATATATTATCTATCGACCAATATAATCTTTCGAAATTATTCCAGTCCAAGGAAATAAACAGTATAATCTTTCTAAAAAATTATTTTCTTCAGAAATAGAGCCAGTATAATTGTTTCGACTGATTACATTCCATGGAACGCACCAACAGAATCATTTCAAACTATCCTTGTCAGTGAAATGCACCAATTTTATTCCATCCAAATCAAAGGATCAATATAATATTTCTATTCTAAGAAAAGCACCAACAAAATCACTGCAGAAAATTCTATTTTAAAGAAAGGACCAACAGCATCTTTCCAAAAGATTATATTATAATTAAAGAACCAATTCACAAATGCTAAAAGTTCGCATAGATTCTATCAATCAATAGACGCGGTTATTTAGTCATCAAGCATGTTGCGCGGGAAAAGCAACACTACATCATTCGAAAATCTCGCGGTTTAACAAATTCCGAAAATTTACGTTTCAAATTCGACACAGCGAATGGGTCTTGGAACGGATATTGATGCCGGTTACTGGCTCAAACGATAATTTCTAATCGAACGCGACTAACTCCCCCGAGCGCGTCCTTCTAAAATCGAAGCACTCACTCTCCCAGCATCTTCTCCCAT
This sequence comes from Metellina segmentata, assembly GCA_947359465.1. Classification (NCBI taxonomy): domain Eukaryota; kingdom Metazoa; phylum Arthropoda; class Arachnida; order Araneae; family Tetragnathidae; genus Metellina; species Metellina segmentata. The sequence goes on along the minus strand of OX375882.1, from coordinate 84,963,429 downwards.
ATCTCCCGCTAACGAGACGAACGCCGGAGTAAAACGGAACCTCCAGCGCCGTGCTCATCGCTCATTGGCAAGCAGTGCCGAACCACGTGACCAGAAGTCGAATAAAAACAAGCTCAACCGGCGGAGTGATTGCGATTATTAGACACACGGAAAGCGGGCTACGAGAGTTTCGCATCAACTCGTGTGGCTCGTTACGAACAGCGGACTCCTGTGTGTGGTGATCTTTTTCTCTTCACTTTGGCATCGGAGAAATTATCGTTTGTGTGCGCACGTTAAGGAATGTGGGAAAATACGAAGAATTGAATTTTTTTTTTTATTCGTCGCTTGCTTGAAGGATTATTGTCGCCTGTGCTTTTTGGCTCTTTGGAACAGTTTGTCCGTCATTTCACGTCGTCTGTGCCGGGAGTTGGATTTCATAAATTCTTTGCATATTTTCGTGATGAGAGCTGGATTGATGTGAACCGATTCTTACTATTTCGATGCGCGCCAGACGATCCATGAGGAGACATAAGTCTCCATGGTTACTTGTTGATGCCACATGTTAATATTCAGGTAAGATTTTATCTTTTTTTCGAAACTTGTATTCGTTTTTACTGAATGCCATTTCGAATTTTTTTGTGTCGACTTTTGACGAAATATTTTAAAATTGTTTCTCAAAAATGTGTACTCATCTTGAACTCATCGTTTTCTTTGAATGATTCTGTGAAAAAATTAATAGATTTCGTGCATATTTTTGTAATTTTTTTGCGTGTTGTTGAAAATTTTCAATTCGAGCTCTGTAGAACTCGGAAGTTTTACATATTTATTACTGTGATCTCTAACTAAATAAATCTCACAAAAGAAAATTATTGCCCTCCATAAGATATTGAAAAGAAGATTCAATTTACAAAATGCCATTAAAACCAGTCGAAATTTTTAACCGCTAGATTTTATATTTAATTTAATAAAAAAATATTTTGTAATTTCAATCGAAATTTTTGACTGTTCATTTTGGTTATTTATACGCAAGAAAAATGGAGACAGGAATTTTGCAATGAATATTTTCACGTGAAATATTTTCTAGAGTATGTTTTTATCAGTATAAATTAATTTAATTTTACGTCTAAAATATTCCTATAAACGCTCAGCGTAGAACGTCTCTCATTTATAAACCTGAATGCTAAACTGTAACACTTGACTTCAGACAAAATTGAATAAAATCGTCTGTCGACTTTAAACATAGTTTTAGTAAAAATCAAAATATGAGTATGCTATAATTATAAAATACAGTATTGGCATTTGCCTATGTTTTTATGCCATAAGTATTTTGCTTAAAAAAATGAAAATTCCTTTTGACGACTTTTTAATTTGTTTTCAACGAGTTTTTAATCCGAGATTTCATGACTCAACCTCATCATTTTATTTTTGAATAGTTAGAATGGCTTAGTTAAATATCTCAATTTTACGAAAGAGAAAAAAACATTGTCGGGGAGGAGAAATAAATTGAAGGTATTTCCAGTTAACCACCTTTCACTGATATTTAAAACTTTATCTTCACTGTTGTTGAAAACTGTTTCCTAATTACAATTAGGAGATAAAAAGTCAACGCTATTTTTGTAAGTCATTGAACTAGAAATTGATTTTTATAAGTTGCCTGTTAAATGGCGCTGGACTTGCTATGGTGAAGACAACTCTAAGACCAATTGCCAATCTTTAATAAATTATAAAACTAAAAAATGAATATCAATTGTATAATTCTTATAACTACTTCATACTTCTCTGAATCGGATAATTTAAACATTTGTTCCACATTATTATTGATTTATATTACTTATGCAAATAAATTTAGTGATTCGCTTGTAAAAGCATTGATTTTAAATGAAACGCATGAAGCATTTTTTGTTGTGCATTTCCAGATGAAATATTTTATGTCGAATTTAATTGCTCTCATATTTAGATAATAACCGAACTATGCACAGCTGTTGCCCGTGCAAATACTTTCGTTCGTGCTAATCAACACAATTGCTTACCATACGAAACTAGAGGCAAACTGGTGTTGAAATCATATAAAATTCGGAGAATCCGATCATTTTCTAAGTAATATGCCAACGCAATATACTTAAAAAAATTGTTTAATAAAAGCTACCTCGGAAATGCCAAAATACCTCGTTATAAAAGCAGATTTCTTGTTGTATTCAAAAGCTGGTTTTCAGCACTTTAATTAGGTTTATCTGTTAGTTGTTTTAGAGTTGCGTGTTCAAAATAACAGGAAAGTGAAAGTGCGTGTATTGAGTGAGAAATCTTTGTTGATGGCAGTGACATTTTACATTCTATTATTATATTCTATCTCGGATTTTAAAAGTTCAACTGGTTCTGACACAAATATAACCTGTACTACAAATTACACTGAATCAACAAGCACCCATTGCCTTATGCTATATCACCAATGGAATTAAAGTGGTAAGTAGTTGAATTAACGTTGCACTGGAGCAACACATTGATCTGTTGGCGACGATTAGGGTCGAACACATCGACCTTCTAATGAAATAGACGGTGCACGCAGCTTCGTACGTGCGTCGATCTGGGCATCATTCAACTGTCCAGCTAAGCACGCATTTCTTCCCAATGGTCATCTGACCATTGTTCAAAATTACGTATTGTTGCCTCCGAATCTTTCCCGGATTGATCCCGGACCGTCGTCAATACCCCGTCGTGTTGCTCTAGTACGACGTTAATTAAACTTACCTTGCCTCTACCCAATGGCTCCAGCAATGGGCCTGAGGGGGAAAACAACCACCGATTTCCACTCCGATAACTGTCCGTCAAAATCCAGATTCGCTCAGCAAATCGTTTAAATAGTTTAAACAAGCAAGAGAAACGAATGGGAAACCCCGACCAGTCTGAAGTCCGAGTCCAAAACTTGTTACCCGGAGTCCACGTCCAGAGAAGGATCGATTAATTAAATTCTGGTATGTAGGCCGCCCGATGAGAAAAAGAGCACTGGAAACGCACGGGGGGAAATCAAATCAAAAGGAACCCGCAATTGATGGCTGGACGTAAACATGCTTTCCGAGTCGCGCGCCACTGCGAGGGATGTTTCGGGATCACCACCTGTTCAATATTTGTCACGAGATGGCTTGTTAGCTTTAATGCGCGGTGTGATTTCTCCGCGATTGGCAGGCGAGTCGTCGTGTGCGAGCCTCGTTAGGGCATTGCTCTTTTTAGCCAGAACCGCCGCTGCTTGGAAGCGGGACAAATGACGAGGGATGATTGATTGAGACACTTGTTGGGGTTCGATTTTTTTATCTATATATTTTTTATCGGCTTTTTTTTACATTGGATTTCGGATTTCGGGCACTTTTTGTTTCGATCCTCCGAGGGGTTTCGACGAGATATCTCGTCCATCGAGATCTGACCTTTTATTCTGTTGACGAAATATCTCGTCACCAAATATTGTTAATTTTTGGATGATTGCGAGATCAGGATCGGTCAGGTTTCTTTTAATGATGAGATATCTTGTCAATATACTGTCGATATTTTCGTATGAGGACAGTTTTTTTTTTGTTGTAATAATGAGATATCTCGTCAAGATTTTGTCGATTTTTTCGTATGATAACAAGATCAAGATCTGGTCTTTTTTTTTTTTCTTGTGTGATGATGTGATATTTTGTCCATCAAAATCTGGTCAGTTTTGCTAATGATGAAGTACCACGTTGAGGCAACACCCCCAAGAGAGTTAAGAAAAGTTTTATCATGGGTTTAATTTTTATTATGACACAAGGACCATATTTAGCCAAACGACATCAAATAAACAGACATCAAGCTACATGTGTGCGAAATATCTCGTCATTAGCGAAACAACTGACCATATCTTAATCTCGTCATCATAAAAATATCGGCAATATCTTGATGACGATATATCTCGTCAGTAGCAAAATTAGTGAGATCTTGATGGACGAGATATCTCGTAGAAGCCACTTGGAGGATTGAAAACCATGTTGATCCACAACAAAACCCTCCTGTGATAAACACTCCTCGTGACCTACCGAAGGCGTTTCAATTCAGATACCAGTCCTGTGGAATCTCAGAACGCTTGGAATTTCCTGACCCAAGGTCACGGACAAGCTAAGACTTAACTCGTGCTAAAATATTTAGCCAAATAAAAAACAGTGAAATTAGAAATTATCGATTCTAACAAAGCTCAGGATTCGCGTTTAAGTAAGTAAAATTTGAAAAACATTCCCTAAAACGGATTCGATGTTGAAAACTTGTTTCCAGGACACAGCCCCACTGGAGAAACATTCCCTGCTACCTTTCAAAGGCATTCCAATCTCTCTCGAATGTTCGGACATCTGACCACCTGCTCTCACGCCATTGAAACTTGAATGCTTGAATGAATGGCTAATGAATGTCGTTCTCCACGTATTTTGAAGACCACACTCTCTCCCCGTGCCTGCCCGAGGGGCATCTTCAAGGCCATTCAACCCCCACCAACAAAAATCTCGAACTGTTCGGGGTAGGGTCTTGGGTAGAGGAAGAGGACTCGATAATTGAGCTTGTCTGTTTGAAACCAGGCGTTCCCTGCCTCAACCCTACCATTCAGGGAACAATCCCCGTTCGAAAAACACCTCCGATCGCCACCTGATTTCCGTTTCACAAAGGTTTCTGAATTCTCGTCCATCTCTCATAGACCACTGACATACCTGACCAATGGGTGGAGATTCAGTGCGTCGTGTGTGACCTTTTGTGCGTGAATCAGCCAATAAGGTCTTGATCATTTTTCAACAACTTGCTAAGGGTTCTTGGTGGAATGTCATTGACTATCAATCGTCCAGGATAACTGCTCCAGACACGAAGTCTAGGGCACTATGGAAACGGGTCTAGCAAATTTTTAAGTGGGGACGAGTCGTGTGAGGTTTCGTCGGTGGGTGGTATCCGCTTATCTCGCAAAGTCACGTATAGCCAATTGTTGCTAAGTTCGCCATGTGATAATCGTCAAGCCCTATAGAAAAGGGGCTAAGTAGCGTTTCTATTTCAACAGACTCTGTTTAGTTCTTATCAGGGGGAGAGATTCAGGAACTTAAGTCCCTGCCCCTTTACTGTTCGGTTGGAAACTGTCCTTTTGAGGGAATGTCGTGGTCATGAAGTTTGATGACGCCTTGCATGGTTTGTAAACGTCCAGTGAAGTATCTTTGTGTAAAAGATCTTGGATATGCAACATAGAATTGAAAGGCTTTGGACAACATAAGGATAAGCCGTTTTTGAAATTTTTTTTTCGTTAAAGAACATGTTTCTGTGACTTATCACTGTCGTCCGAAGCCATTCAACTCTTTGCAGTTTTCTCCAAAAATGAGCGTTGTATGTTGGAATTTTTGGTTTCCGGAATTTTTGACGATCAATACTGTCTCTAATTCCCTGATACCATTTGACTTTTTATGAGATATATTTTCCATGTGAACAAGGAAACCAGACGGCCTGAGATTTTACTACTGCTGTCCAAATGCTCTAGCGCGATACATATCGGGGTTACCTGAGAATTAATTTATCGCCGTATTGGCAACGTTTGGCTTATAATCTAATTGTTGACCAATCAACCATCATTTTTCAATTCGGAGTTTATTCGAATTTTTTTTTGGCAAAGTGTTGAAATCGTATCGAAGTCATGTTAAGGTCATAATTCACACAGGCATCACCGTAGAAACTCTACCGCCACCTATATTTAGCTTGACCGGTAGGTTATTAATTGACGTCGAACTGAAGCAACACAACGAGTTATCGGCGACGGTCCTGAATCGATCGCGAAGGAAAGATAAGATGATATCACCTCGCAATCTTGAACTACGGTCAGATGAAGAGGTCAACCAATTGAGTTGGCAACCGGCTCTCCAAACTTCCACACCAACGTGAGGAGATTTGAAACCACAACGTATTTCGGGCGCACCAGCCCCCGCTTTTTCCACGGTCTTTGGTTGGCCCTAATTTCGAACTTGCAACCCTCCCCCGTTGTTAATCTGTTACTATGCCAACTGGTGGCCTCAAATGTCCTCACGTTTGCGTGGTGTGGAAGTTTAGAGAGTTGGGTGACAGCTCAATTGTTGACCTCGTCATCTGACTGTGGTTCAAAATTACATGGTGTTATCATTGATCATTCACTTCTGGTTTGAACCCGGACCGTCAGCAATTGTGTTGCTCCAGTGCGACGTTTATTAAATACCTACCAGGGCATTTTAACGCGACATCACTTTAGTCTGCATAGTATGTATTTCGAAACGTGCTGAATTGTTTCCCTCAATGTGTGATAGTCCGTTGTGTTGCTCCAGTGCGACGTAATTAAAATATACCGAATACCCTCAACGTGTGCTGTGCCACCAAGGTTGAATGTAGCAAAGCTTTGAGGATAAGATGTTTAGTCTTTCTAATCTTCTTTTAAGTCGCTCTTTATCCCGAAGAAGCTACGGCTTCTTCACGGCTTAGCTGCTACATAAAAAGATTTTCCAGTAATCCTTTTTTATTCTACAAAGCACAGATCCGTGACAGTATTGTGGACTGTGACGGTAGCGTTGACCACACACGATGGAAATTAAAATCATTACTTTCTTTGTATGTTTGTTTTAGAAGATGTGCTTTCGTTTTTTATTTTCATTCACGGAATCTTTTCGTATGTCTTTAAAAAATATGCAGCAACTTTTGTTAACTTGTCATTTCTAATACACCGAGAAAAAATTTATTTTTAGTGTGTACTTAAATTCAAACACGAAGTTGTTTTACCTCAATACTTTACCATTATTGTAACAGTATTGTATTCTGCTGGAATTATAATCGAAAATTAAGACATAAGGGGTAACTGGAGACATAAAAAAAGAGGTGGTCATTGGTAAGCTGTATGACACTCGAAAAATGATAGAGGATTTTCATAGCGGTTTCATACTGAAAATGAGGATGCAGATGAAACGAGTTCCACGTAAGAATCTATTATTTTTTGGATGAACTTTTGAATGAGATTATTACTCGGGGGCTGCATTGAAATAAAAGCATATTATCAAGATACCTTCACACAGTATATCCTCTCCTGCAACGTTCTATAACGATGCTAGAAATCTCCTCATTCAAAATATGTAAGCGGAATCGTAAACATTAAAAACAACTATATCGTTCCACTTATTTACAAGCGAAAACAAAGAACTGCGCCTAAATGTCTTGGATTCCAACGTGTAGACCACAACCTAGTTTCTCTAACCCACAGCTTAATAGGAATTGGTAACGATAGGAATTTTCTTTTATCTGGACCCCATCCCTCAGCTTGCACGGAGAGAGAAAAAAGCACTAACTTTTATTTCTCACGTTTATCAGTCGCCAAAGAGCTTTATGTGGGTTTTAAAAGTGCACCTCTGTGAAACCCTCCGGAATCTTAAGTAATTGGGGTTACGTTTCACACTTCTTTCCGATACAGAGGTGTCGTTTATTACGCATTTACGGATTACGGCGAGAGGGAAAAAACTCAAAAAGAGTCAAGATACGATAGCAAGGTGATGCAACAGGTGGCGGATCTTGACTGGAGGAATTCGCCAGATGAATTGAATATAGACACGAATGTGATGTATGTGAAGTGAATGCGATGCTCTTTGAATACGCCCGAGACCGTTCTTGGTGTATTGTACAGATTAAAGCGTTCTGCGGAGTGGGCAATGAAAAAATATTCGAGCTAATTTCATGAGAGCAAATAGATTAGAGTTTTTGACAGAGAAAGCGATAAATCTGTCGTGGACTCAAATGTCATCACCCGGCGTGGTGTGACAGTTTGGAGTGTGAGGTGCCAGCTCAAGTATTGATTTCATCTTCTAAGCGTGGCTCAAAATTGCGAGGTGTTGTCCTCATATCAGGATTGACATCGAACGGTCGTCAATAGCTCGTCGTACTACTCCAGTGTGACGCTAATTAACTACCTACCTGTAAAGAGTCGTTCGTGCTGCTAATTTACTGAATACTTTTTTACACGGTGCTCGTTGTACACGGGAACTGATGCACGTTCAATTCGCAATTACCTACAATGTCCCCACGTTGGCTCTTTAAACTTTTTTTTTATCCTACGCCCAGCTCAAGGCCTTTCGGCCATACGCTGTCTTGCCGTCCAATAGAGCGAAGAAAGTTCTTGGGGAGAAGTATCCCTGTTGTCAATGTCCTGTAAATTAGAGCACTCCGCAAGGTGATGTCTGTTCATAGAACCATCGCAACAAAGCGGACAGATCGGGGAGGTAGCCACACCAATCCTATGTCGATGCTGTTGAAGATAGTTGTGGCCGGTTAACAAGGCTCTTTAAACTACCACACTAACCACTGATTTTACTTGCACTAGCCCCCACGCACACCACGGTCTTAGGTAGGACCGAGTTTTTAGCTCACAACCCTCTGGTTGGTAATCCGTTAATCTTCGAACTAGACTACCTCTGCCCCTTGTGTGAACGTGGAAATAACTACACATATAATGCCAAAGAAGTAAATAATAATGCCCATTGAACAAAATTTTTTGTTTTCAAGAGAGCAGAGTACAAAAACATCTAAACAATATTCTCCAATAGATTATTACCGAGAAATTCATATCTCTAAATTATACCATTTTACTGCGATGTATTTTTTAAGTGAAGAACGTGTTTGCAAAGCTTTCAAATAAATAAATACTACTACGTGTGGATGAGTCTAATGAATCCACATGATTAATTCAAAGAAAACCATCATTAATTATACATGTATCATCATTAATTATTAGTTGCTTATAAAATTAACCGTCGAAGTTGTTTCCTGCCGCTTTAATTAATTAACGAGCCGATCTGTCTAACGGCTAGTTAACCGATTATATAATGCTTAATCAAAATATTCCCTTAGAGGTTGCTCCAGTTGTAAAGTCACGGAAGTTACGGCTTTCAGTTTATTTAAATGGTTGGAGTCTCATTATTTCCCATCCCTGTTAAAGCTTAAAAATTAGATAATTTTACGACTTGAAGGTTTGAAAGTTATCGGAATTGCTACTGAGAAATGAAACAAAAAATGAGCCTGCGAAAATTAGGCATTCAAATGCTATTAATTAAAAATAATTTATAACGTTTTATGACCAATTCGGTGTACATAATCGAAGTTTAAATAATTTTATATTCACTAATATCGAAATGTATTTAGCCACTGGCCTGGTGCTGTGGTCATAGCATTTGTCTGCTACACAGTAGGTCTAGGGTTCGAATCTCGGTTTATAAGCCCGTGTATGTTGGTGATGGTCAGCGTTTGGAGCAGCATCGTCTTACCCAGTGGGTGCTCCCTCACAAATAGCCGCTCATTTGGCCCTTAGATCGATTGATTATTTTTAGGTCTTATGTCACGAAGGCCATGTTTGGTCAAGCTTCGCCAAACATAAGACCGACAACACAATGAGTGAAGAAGAAAAGGCAACGAGCTGAAGGGTAGGCGAGGGTAAAATGAAAGGGAGGAAAGATCAATCGGTTACCTCGGGGTTGTGTCTTGTCCCCACCTGAAGAAGGTATGCCCAGGGGGCTCTTAGGTCGAAATGCTCGGTGGTTGGGCATTTGAAACAAGGTTGAGTTTTAATGATTTTACCTACGTAACAAATTCTTAACTCTCCTGGTGGTTGTCTCGACGAAGTATCTCGTCATTAGCTAAACTGATTGAACTTGTTGAACGAGATATCTCGTCATTAGTTGGAAACACGATCATTGGAGGAAAATTGACTAGATCTCGATCTCTTCACCATAGAAACCATTGGCATTTTGACGAAGAGACATCTAGTCATTAACAAAATTTATCAGATTTTCATGGACGAGATATCTCTTCGAAACCACTTGGATGGTCAAATCAATTTTCATCTCAGCCACCCCACACCTTTAAATGCAAGGCACCATTTCATTGCGACTTTAATTCCGTTTTATATCACACATGAGTCTTGTGTGTGTGAGCAACCTTTTCACGCTAACCTTCTCCTTACCAAACACCGAAATATTTTCGGTTTCAAATTCCTGTCCTTCCCCCGACCGCGTCAGGTAAAGCATATCACCAGAAAAAGTGCGGTCAAAGCTAATTGATTTCCATACGGACCGTTTACACTTCCAATGCACTCTCCAAGCGGCATTAATACGTATCATTTGGGCCAAATTGACAAGGTGCAAGCTCACGACTTTCCATCGCGGAACACAATTCCTGTGTCATTAGTTTAATCGTCCCAAAGGATCCCGGAACCGGGATCCTTTACAAACAGGTGCCCCTCCCCCCACCCAAGGCGATGTCTTTCAATAACGCTCTGCTGTACTTTTTTATTCGCTGTTGTTATGTTTACATCGCTGTAATCTAAGCACAAGTGAGAGAATAATCATGAACTAATAGAGGTATCAGAGAAAGAGTTAACGGTGTCGAATTCTTGGCGTGAGAATGTGGTGGTTTGTTTTATGTGAATAGGTTTCTGCCGTCAAAACAGGCTCCGCGTATTTGGCCTTCACATTTTTTAAATAGCCGCGGTACCGTTTTATAATTCACATTTTCTAGTAGCAGATGTTGCGTTTTATGAGCGCATGGGCCATATTTGGTCGCACGTGCGAAGGAATATTGAATTGGTTGGTTTTGGGATTTTAGGTCGCAAAAGCCAGACACAAGACATTCAATATTACGTACACACACAATGAAAGTTTTGCGGACACGGAAGAAAGAAATACGTACACCTTGTGAGGAATACTCTTGACAGAAATCGAACATCGACAATTGACTAATTGTCACTTGTCTGCTGTGGGAATAGACTTATTTGGCATCTTATCGCCTATTTTGGCAACATTACAGCTTATGATAGTGTAGATGTGTGAATGCTTATTTCTACATAGTGTCGACAAAATCAGGGAAATAGTGAAAGTCCACTACTGTCATGATAAATCAGTGGACCAATCAGATGATGAATAAATGGATTGTGGAAAAAATGGAATAAATGGATGGAAAAATGGATTGACTCCTCTTCCGTGAACCAATCACGTGATGAATGCCCTTTTCCGCCCGACGGACAAAGGTAATAAAAGGGTTACGTTGGCTATTGATCCGCCATTTTGGACCGACGCCAATAGCCCGTTGTGTTGTTCATTTCCTACCTACTTACCATAAATGGGCCCGAAAAAAATATTTCTTTTGAAAAGTGAAAGTTGAACTAAAATTCGGAAACTATGTGTTATATCTGAAGCTAAAAGACAAAAATAAAAAGTACTATTATGATAAACGCTTTGTTTAAACTAAACGAAGTATGAGTTCAATAATATTTATGACGTAAAAAAACAAAAACATTTATATAAATTTTCGCCAAAACGACTAAGAATAAATAGTATTTTTGATCAGCGATAAATTGGCTGCATTTTTTTGCGAGTGTATTGGAAGTTAAAAACGCGGGTGTAGACAGATTGATATGAAGATAAAAAAAATACTGGTCACCTAGTAAACTTTGTGCTTGAACTGAATATTGGGAAATCTAATCTTGTCCTCAGATATTGTATCCACACAGTCTCTCTTCTTTTGTGTCTGTACATTCCTTGGAATTGCTCGGATTTTGTAGTTGATTGAAGAATCTGTACAATTACACATGTAGTTTTGTCATAGAAAAGATAATGTGAATGATTCTTGTACAAACCCATTATCACACACATGTAAATGTAGTCAAAAAGTAGACACCTTTTGTAACTGAATTGTAAATCTATGTATATCGCTGCATCTCATTCAGCTAATAGACAGGGGGTGTTCTCCAAATTAAATCTCTCCACATAATCTTCAAATAAAATTAGAATCGATTTCGAGTGTTTTTAATTACGAGTTTAATAGTGTCTCAGTATTCATTGGGTGCTTTCTTTGTGTGTTTAGAAGCATTTTCCTTTCATAATATGCATTTAATGTCGTTGTTTTGCATTGTCCCCTTTCTGAGTCAGATATAGCCGTGTGTATTTTGCACAGCTTTGGCGATGCCGATTATCTGTTCTTCAGAATGGGAATCGATGGTTTGAAGACCAGCTTCTACTGCAGGGCAGTGGAATATAGGATGAGGTGCGAACCCCAACTCCCAGACAGTTCCTACAATGTTTGTACGTTCTGGTTCCATCGCAGTTAAATTTCATTCTTTGTCCTGTTCTCAATCTGGATACTGTGGTGGGTTTTTTTTATCGATTGGTGTTCAATTCCACAAATCTGTTGTTTTAGTTTAAATTTTTGTGATGTGTGTTAGAATTTTACTAAAAAGCATTAGCGTCAGTAAGAGCTATTGGGGATTGTCCAGCATTTATTTCTCTAGCTTCCTTTGCCAAATGATATGCAGAGTCATGTCTTTCAATCACCACACATGCGAGAATCAACTTAGGAGTGCTATTTTTCTCCAAGCACATGACTAATTTTCTAGAGAATATACTCTATTGAATATATATTCCATAATATATACTCGATTTAATTTTATAGAAGTGAATTTATATATCCCTAATATATTGAATTGGGGGCCTTATCGTGGCTCAGTGGATATACCCATTGCATTGGTAACATACGAGTTGTAGGCGGCGCATGTTCGATTCCTGGCGCATTCTTTCATGGGTGTATTTCTCTCTGTGTCAGTAAAACTTTCATCGTGTGTCTGTTACTTGATATTGTGTCTGTCTTGCGCAGTATGGCCAAATATATCCCCTAAACCAAAAATAACCAAACTAATATTACATTGAATAGAAATAAAGTTTTATAGAATCCATAGAGCCCTGATTCTGTAGAAACAAATTTCTTTTGAATATTTCTGATTCTATCGAATAAATTTCTTTTGAATATGTCTGATTCTATCGAATACATTTCTTTTGAATATGTCTGATTCTATCGAATAAATTTCTTTTGAATATTTCTGATTCTATCGAATAAATTTCTTTTGAATATTTCTGATTCTATCGAATAAATTTCTTTTGAATATTTCTGATTCTATCGAATAAATTTCTTTTGAATATTTCTGATTCTATCGAATAAATTTCTTTTGAATATTTCTGATTCTATCGAATAAATTTCTTTTGAATATTTCTGATTCTATCGAATAAATTTCTTTTGAATACGTCTGAATGTATCGAATAAATTTCTTTTGAATATTTCTGATTCTATCGAATAAATTTCTTTTGAATATTTCTGATTGTATCGAATAAATTTCTTTTGAATATTTCTGATTGTATCGAATAAATTTCTTTTGAATATTTCTGATTCTATCGAATAAATTTCTTTTGAATATTTCTGATTCTATCGAATACATTTCTTTTGAATATTTCTGATTCTATCGAATAAATTTCTTTTGAATATGTCTGATTCTATCGAATACATTTCTTTTGAATATTTCTGATTCTATCGAATAAATTTCTTTTGAATATTTCTGATTCTATCGAATAAATTTCTTTTGAATATTTCTGATTCTATCGAATAAATTTCTTTTGAATACGTCTGATTCTATCGAATAAATTTCTTTTGAATATGTCTGATTCTATCGAATACATTTCTTTTGAATATTTCTGATTCTATCGAATAAATTTCTTTTGAATATTTCTGATTCTATCGAATAAATTTCTTTTGAATATTTCTGATTCTATCGAATACATTTCTTTTGAATATTTCTGATTCTATCGAATAAATTTCTTTTGAATATTTCTGATTCTATCGAATAAATTTCTTTTGAATATTTCTGATTCTATCGAATAAATTTCTTTTGAATACGTCTGATTGTATCGAATAAATTTCTTTTGAGTATTTCTGATTCTATCGAATAAATTTAAATTTTAGATATCTCTCTTTTGTGCTCTGATTCGATAGAAATTTATGTCTCGTCAGAGCTTGTTTTCTCTGGAATTCTATTAAGTTCTATTGAACTCAAATGTTTTGTAAGGGTTATGACGTCTCGCACCAGAATCGACGCCGCGGATATGTGAAGGACCCCCTCGAGTCTTCCTTCGATATTTGTTGCTAAAGTCAGGGAGATGGATGCCCCCCCCCTCTCTCGCATTGTACCGTACTCGATTTTCGAGCAGAGAGGAATTTTGCTTTTTTCCCCTCTCTCGCGAGTGCGGAAATCCAGGTTTGCTCTTGACGTCGCTTTTCCTCCCCCTGTGCACTTTATTCGTTTTTACCTCCGCGTACAGGTAAGAGAGCGTGCGTCTGGCAGGTTGTTGAAGAATAGTCCTCTTTTCCTTTTTATGTGGCTGCACTGCTTGGAAATTGTTTTACGGAAGGCGGAAAGTTCAAACGGCGAGGAGGAGGGAAAGTTTGGCCGAGTTGAGAGATCTCGGGGAAAGGCGGCCATGGAAACTGACTAGAAATGGGGAGAATCGAGTGCTTTTAAAGATCGAATACTTTCATGTATCGAATGTGTGTTCGAATACATGTCCAGAAAATAATTAATCGTAAGAAAAATCAGATCGACTGCGATATAATGCTATGAATATTTTTTTTATCTTATTACTTTGGCATTCGAATAGTTTGGATGAATACTTTGGCATTCGAATAGTTTGGATGAATACCTTGGCATTCGAATAATTTGGATGAATACTTTGAGATAGATCAGTGGTTCCCAAACTTACTATGCCCATGGACCTCTAAAAGACCTCTAGAAGGCAGTGCACGGACCCCCTTCTTATAGCAAAACCTGACCATGAACCCCCAAGTGAAATAACTCTACATAACTCCATGATAATAATATTGCACACTTGACTTTGATGTGTTGAATGTTAAATGGAGACGTAAAAATCAAATATAAATAAGACATTCTGATAGTTAAAGCAGTATTTATAAAAATTATTTATAACTTTTATTTTGAAATAACATCTTTTTTGCAATGAGATAGGTGGACCTGATGCGATGATGAGATTATTTATGTTCGGCTCTATGTTTGTGAGTAACATTCGTAAGTCTCAACGTGCACTTATTTCCAGACGGTTTTTTTTTACATGAGGCTCGTAACATTATTAAATCCACGTTCTACCAAACAGGAAGACGGGATAGCAATCAACAGCTTCTGTACAGTGACCCATAATGCAGGATATAAAATTAGTATCTGCTTTTGTAACCAGAATTTATGGTATCCGTGTTCAAACATTGGTTTCAGCTCCTCATTTGTGGATAATTCAATAAATTGCTCTCGTATTACTATGGATACATCTTTTGTGGTTCTACTTGCAAAAGGATCCAACACTCAATCGGGTATAACCAAGTGAAGAATGTCTTGAAATCTTTGACTGAGTTCAGAATGAAGGGCATTTAAGTGTTGACAATAAGCAAGTAAATCTTCATCCCGTTTTTGCAGTTTTGAAAGATTTGGAAACAGCATTATCTTTTCCCCGAGTTTTGTTTCCACAGAAAAAGTTTTGTAATAAACGCAGATATTATACTTGATTAAATACAAGATATCAGTTGTATTAAAAAATACTTACGTATTTTACGCAATCTTCGTAACCCAATACAAAAAATTATACTGCTTTTTGCTCAAAACTAGGAAAATGTGTTGCATGTACTTCACATCACGCGCAAAACGGAACTAAATTGTTGATTAGATGCACGACTCTTTTGTAGTGCCATATTTTATACTCGGCAGTAACTTTTCTAGGAATGGAGAAATAAGCTGAGAGTAAGTGAGAGAATATTTGAGTGTAATGAGGTACTGCAATTTAGAAATATGATTAATTTGTCAACCTCACTCAAATGTAACGATTTTTGTCCTAATTAGTGTGAAATGATGAATATTTAACCTTTTACGTGGAGTGTAGCAATTTCATTTAGAATCGAGCGCGCCAGCCAATAAGAACCAACAAGTAGATCGCGTGCCCCCAACACTTGTCGCTTGGCACCATTGGCAGATTGTTTACTTATCTCTCGATTCATGTTCGTGCAATGCTTGTCATCACTTGTATTTTATTTACTTATCCATACATATATTTTACTCAGGACGTAAAAATAGCTACCATCTATTGCTATCTATTTAACTTTCATAAAAATGAAAACGGGTCACAATTATTTTACTTCATATTAAACCTTTCGCGTACCCCCCCCCCGTCGACGTTGTACCCTCAGTGGTCACAAGGACCCCCTGGCGGTCCATAGGAACCATTTTGGGAAACACAGTTTTGATGAATACTTTTGTTTCTAAATACTTTGGTAATCGAATACTTTGGATGAGAGCTTTTGTATCTAAATACTTTGGATGAATACTTTTGTTTCTAAATACTTTGTGAATCGACTGCTTTGGATGAGCATTTTTGTAACTGAATTCTCTGGAATTTGGATACTTTAGAGTGTGAATAGTATTGTATTTAAATACTATAGTGTGTGGATACTTTTATATCCAAATCCTTAATTGTCTGAATAGTTTGGTATTCAAATACTTAATTGTCTGAATAGTTTGGTATTCAAATACTCAATTGTCTGAATAGTTTGGTATTCAAATACTTCATTGTCTGAATAGTTTGGTATTCAAATACTTAACTGTCTGAATAGTTTGGTATTCAAATACTATAGTGTATGGATACTTTGATTTCCAAATATTTTAGTGTCTGAATACTTTGGCATTTTAAAACTATGATGAATACAACTGCTTTTAAAATGTAACGAGAAAGAATCGAGAAGATCGAATACTTTTAAGAATCGAGTACTTTTGTAATCGAATACACCCTTCTGTAGCATAAACATGTCCGCAGATACGAAGGAAAACAGGCATTTTTGATTTGGTGGTTTTCTTTTTCGAAATATCAATGGAATATTAAACAACGATGTAATGTGGCCTGTGTTTTAGTTCCTTGAAATGTTTATCTGTAACTTGTGTATGTTATTTTGGCATCGGAAGCTGGAAACATTCCCCGGTAATCGTTATTAGTGCTATCTGAAACTTTTATAAAGAATAGTATGCATTTTTGTTTTCCCTGCGTTCCATGGTTCAATCGTGTTCCCCATGCAATCAATTACTAGGTGAACGAAAAGTTGTTTTGACTGAGCTTTGTATGATTTTTCTGCTAGGTTCTTAAGTACTCGTGTTAGGATTGTTTTGCATTCAGCAAAAGAAAAATGGATGTTGCACATGTATCACATAGGATGCCGCCGATTCACGGAAACCAAGATTCGTTCTACTTTCCAGAAAGGGATGTTCGTAAGGCGAATTAAATCTAAAGAGAACAATAAATTTCTGGGAATAATTTTCTTGTCGTATTTGGTTGGTGTAACTGTCATTACCCATCATCTTTAAAATCGACTTCTGAAACTTCTATCATTGCGTATGTATATTTCCTACAACAGCCCCACAGTGGAATAATGGAAATTGGGGAGTAAAATAATGTTGTAAAAATATTTTTTTTAATGTATACAAGTAGAGCGTTTCTATTTTTAAATTTTACGTATTTTACTTGCACAATGTATGAGAACTTTTCTAATATGGTTCAAGATCGTAAGAAGTTAGTGATTCAATTAATCATTGTCAGAAACAAACAAGTGTCTCTTCTCTTTAAGCGTCACGAGATTTCAGAGTAGCGTATTATATCTTTTATCCCACGACTCGCATGGCTAAATGACCACATCTATTGGTTAAAAGAATCGCACAGGAAGGATTCTATTGGTCATCTAAATCAAAACTGTTTAGAAGTCCTGCAGGGAAGACTGTATGTTGGAGAACGGGTATATGCGTGTGAACCTCTTTCAGTATGAAACAGCCGTAATTTTATCGCACTAGAGAAACTCAAGTTGTCCAAGTATGGCACTCGCACGATTGAACCAAACTAACATTTTTCCTTTGCACAGTTGAACAGCTCTGTTACAAAAACAATGAAAAGACGATACATTTTAAACTCAGGAAACGTATTACATGTTACAGAATAGGTGCCGCGGTTGCTAGGTAGGAAGAGCAACGGCTTAGCAACCGGAGGGATGCGAGTTCGAATCCAACCAAACACCTCCGTGTATAAAGGGGGCTGGCACATTGGCATGGTGTGGAAGTTTGGAGAGTGGGGTGCCAGCTGAGGTGTGACCTCGTCATCTGGCCGTGGTTCAATATTTCGTGGTGTTGTCCTCGAATCTTTCCTTTCGGGTTTGATCCCGTACCGTCGCCAATAGCCCGTTGTGCTGCTCCAGCGCGACCTTATTTAAATGCCTACCTACTTAGCTGTATCGGTCTGTCCGACCAGTCCCCCCCCCCCGGCCTTGGGCACTCCTATGAAGTGGCACTGCATTCTTAAGAATGATGGTGAAATACGGAAATAGTTTTTTGAAATGTATGTTCAATCACAATGTATCGAAGATAATTTTCTTTTCGTTTCTTTTAAGCTTAAACCCTGAGCGGTCCCGTTCTGACACGTGAGGAATTTCCTTAAAGGTTATGAAGGATTCTGGGTCATAAAATGTAGAAACGGAATGCCGGCCTCTTTATTTTCCTCCCTTTAAAACCGAAATAAATTACAAACATTCTGGGGGCAGAAATAAGGCGAGTCGTAAATCGGGAATTTCTTGGCATTTATATACATGTTTTTCGTTCGAACAATATCGGGAGATGGCAAGGGAAATACAGTAACCGTTTGAAAGTGATGGAATAAAAATGGATTGTCTGTTTTTTTTTCCCTCCTGCCCGCCGAAACTGACAGGAACGCTATGAGCGAACCGAACAAAGCCCTATAAATTCTTCATATTCCAGAAGATACAATTTCAAGCTCAATTTCTTCGAGCGGCTTCGAATCCAGTTCGTAAATTCCTTAAAAGTTGGAGAGTGTCCCTCAGTAGCGCTACCCGAGAATTTTGGGAGGCGATTTCTGTAATAAAAGTTTACCTTGTAATCAAACCTATCTGAAATTCAATTGGAAAATTTGCATTCATTCGTTCCCTTCCCCGTTAACTTGGAAATATAAGCCAGTTGTGGAAGCATTTTACTTACGCTCCAACCCTATCACCTTATTTGAAGAATAGACTCGTTCAAAACCACGTGATCACCAGCTCGCGATGGGCCTAATTATTGATAGGTTGGTTGGCTACCGAGCATGATTCGAGTTTTTATTTGGCCAATCGGCCCAAGTTAATTCCCAATACCATATGGTCAATACTTCTGCGATCCTACTACAGCTAACTCCGCCCTCATCGTTCTCCGCCTATTTCATTGGAAGGTCAGTGAAAGTTAGAGCGTGACGTTATACAAAATGGAAATATTTCTGATCCTGTTATTTGGCATTCATGTTATGCACATGTGCTTTTCTTTGTACTTTTTATGGCATTTTCTTAATTAACGTCGCATTAGAGCAACACAACCGAGGGGAAGTGCCGAGGACAACACCACGTAATTTGGATCCACGGTCATATAATGAGCTATGTGTTTACCCTGCCAATACTGTGCTCCTTTAATTGAGATAAGCATTGCTTTGTCAAAGAAAACTATCGAAATTCCGTAATGTGTAAATAAAAATAAATTTTAAGAACTTTGAATGGGTATACTTGCATTTGATAATGTAAATATTGAATTTCGGACGCATCAACGTGATTAAGTAATAAATGATATTCAACTAGTTTATTGTGTTAGAGTAAAAATTGAAATTCATTCCCCTGAATTAAATCAAAATCAATTCAAAACGATATGTGTAATGAAATCTCTGGATTCCTAGAAAAAAATCTCTGATTCAATGATATTTAAATTTTTGGAATCAAATTGAATTATCGACTTTTTTATACAATAAGTAATTAGAAAACTATGTCTTTTTTTGTCTCTGATTCAATGATATTTAAATTTATTGAATCAAATTGAACTAACGACTTTTTTATGCAATAAAAGTAATTAGAAAACTATGTCTTTTTTTATTCTTCCAATGTTTTGAATGTAAGCAAGTTATCTTGTGACTCAAGTTGTCTGTGAAAAATAAGCGGATCGCTCAATATTCACTGTTAAATCAATCTTTATAGTTACGTGATTTTGCAAATTCCACAACCTCAGCCAATAAATGAACGGCGTTTTAACTATTAGATAATATCAAAGTTTCTCAACTTATATAAAGAAACCATTTGAAGTTTTAAAATCAAAGGACTAATTTATAGGTATTTGTATTTATAATTTGATGTACTTAATATTTCATGTTCTTTTCTTATTTTTTCGGAAATGTACTGAATGATCCCAATTTCACCTATGATTATTTCTTAATTTAATTCAATTTGTCTTATTTCTTCAGACTTTCATTTAAAATACTGTTTCTATTTTTGCAAAGTGGTGGAATTTTTTTTTAAAGGATAGGAAAGTTGGCGATCCAACGAATGACAAAGTAAAAGTAGGATTTTTATGTATACATTTTTTTTTTGTTACAAATAACCATGTATAATTCATATATCATCGGTTTACAAGTAGAAAACACAAAGTCAAAATTTCCAAGATAGGAATGCTTTTGATCCAATTCTTTATCTAGATCAGAATATGGTAATATTTAGACCAGTGAGTCCATTAAGTCGTAACTTTCATTGCACAAAGGTTTGATTTCTTCTCGAGAAACATCTTGAGTGAGTAAAATTTTTCCCCGTTCGTTTTCTCAGAACTACTTTTTTTTTAAACTTGTTTTGTTTCTCATGAAAGCTGACGATATAAAAGTCGGAAGATAGAAAGGAAAATTAAAGAACAGGTAAAAATATGTGAAATGTTTTGCCACACGAGAACATTTAAAAAAATAAAAATTTCAGACGAGAACATTTTTTAAGTTGGTGTTGATTTACTGTAAAGGAACATATCAAAAAGCCTCTCTTATCATGGATACTAAACACATAGAAACACTGCCGCGTAGAAAAAAAAATTTGGAACAGAAGTGGAAAATAACTACAAATAAACATCAATCAACGTTATATAATATAAACATTATTTGATGTTACAGGGATTGACTGTAAGATTCTCGTAACTTCTACGATGCCGTTACCAAAAATACAAAACAAAATGTTTAAATTTGAATAATAAAATAATTAGGGAAAAAATATCGTCTGCCATCAAAGTCTAATGACTTTAAACCTGAACTCTTTTTGTTTTCTTCCAGTTATTTATCGTCTACACGTGGCAAAATCATTATTTTATTCTAAAAACTAAATAATCCATTTGTGGGGAGCCCAGAAAAAAATTAAAAACCAGTTCCGTACTCATTTGTAAAATCTGTCGACGTTTCTCTACCTGGTCAAGAACCGGAACTTTTTTTTTATAAACCTCCCGAAAAACATTCGCTGTGGAAATAATAGTCGACGTTGTTTTGTGGGTGGGGGATATACAAAATCCCATTTGCGTCCACTATTTATGTCTGTCTGTCCCCTCGTTAGTGTTATTCGTTTCCCTCTGTCAGCGGCCTCGTTAACAGAACCTCGGACCACTGCTTCCTTTCTAACTATCATCTGACTTGGTCAGGGTTCTTCCCACTTCTTCACAAGGCAAGGTCGGCGAGGGTTTTTGATGGAAGGGGGAAGCCGTGCTATTTCGATTCTGCCGAGAAAGGGCATTGGGTAATGAGGTGTGTCGCACTGAAGTGAAAGGGTACCGCCACGAGGGTGAGGCTCGCACTCCTTTTCCGAGATCCGCGGTAAAGGAACTCTGATTCGGTTGACAGGTAAAGTGGAATTGGATCCGACCTTCGCCTACTCCCCCTCGGAGCTTTTCGGTCCCTTTCATTTCGCGAACTCCGTCTGTTTTTGAGGGGTTGAGGGTAGGTTTGGAACACAATCGTGATGCCCGGGCTCTTAGATCAAGAAAATGGTGTGTGAATGTCTCACGCAGAAATTGCTGATTCTGTTTTCAATTCCCTCCAGCGGTTTTTGGGCTGGTTTTAGTGGGTTCTATAGGGAGCGTATTGGACCCAAACTCGAGACAGGTAGGTAGTTGAATTAACGGCGCGCTGGAGTTACATAATGGGCTACTGGAGACGGTCCGGGATCAATCCCGATGGGAAACATCCGAGGACAACACCTCGTAATTTTTATCCACGGTCTGGTGACGAGGCAACACTTGAGCTATTTCACCATCATTCCTAAGAATGCAGGGCCGCTTCATAGGAGTGCCCAAGAGTGGGGGGTGAAGTCCTATGCAACTAAGTAGGTAGGTATTTAAATAAGGTCGCACTGGAGCAGCACAACGGCTACGGTATGGGATAAAACCCGAAAGGAAAGATTCGAGGACAACACTACGAAATATTGAACCACGGTCAGATGACGAGGACAACACCTGAGCCGACACCCCACTCTCCAAACTTCCACACCACGCCAACGTGAGAACATTTGAGGCCACGTCATATTTATTCTGCACTAGACCCCGTGTAGAAGAGTCTGGCTGGGCCGAGTCTCGAACTTGCTATCCTCCGGTTGTTAATCCTTTGCTTTTCCAACTGGGTTCCTCCGACGCCCATATAATTCAATTCTGAAACAAAAGAAGTGAGAGCTGCTATAGAATTTGACAGATGTTTCTACACATTCCATAAAGATTTATATAGCCCTTCTCTCCATAGAGGTTAGTTTCTTAGAGCTGATAGAAAAACTGGTCATAATTCTATAGGATTCTATAGATCACATTCTGTAAAAAGTTCAGAAATCTATAGATATTTCTCCAAATTTCCGAACACAAGACACTACGCCAAGTAATATACATACACAAGGTAAAAAAAAAACCAATTGTATTGTGTACAAAAGAGAAATACACCATGGATAAAAAACAAAAATCAAATCTCTTCGCTTCATTTAATTCGATGTGGGTAGTTGAATTAACAAGCTGGAGCAACCACACGACAAGCTATTGGCGACCTTCAGGATCATCGCCGAAAGGAAAGATCCATTTTTTTTTATACTAAAATCTCGTTGTCATTCAGTGACTATCACAAAATGTATGCCGAAGTATTTATATAATCTTAGGCAAAATCTGTGAAAGAAAGGTTTATCATTTAGTCAAAGGGCTCACATTTTAAGAGAGCCTCAAGGTCAAAACTGACTTCTTTTAAATGTTAACTCTCAATTAGGGTTAGTTTAAACGTTATTTGTAATTTCGTAACTATCTTCTGGTAATTGTATTGGAAAGGTAGCAAAATTGGATTTTGGACGAGATATCTCATTAGTAGAAAACTAACCAGATCTCGAACTGGCCATCATCAAAATCCGGCAATATCTCGATGACTTGAGAGGGAAGATACCTACTGGAGGTATCGCCTCGCTAGCAACATTGGTTAACCGTTGATGCACGAGACATCTCGAGGGTTAGTTAAGGAGCATAAGAAAAATACGATTGGCTCGGACCTCTATCGACCTCTGGATTGGTTGGTTTTGGGGTTGTATTGCGTAATAGTGATGCGACATCGACAGAAAAGCATCGATGTTCAAAATTAAAACATCAATGTTGATAATGCATCGCCCCAAAAACATCGATTTTTTAAACACCGATGTTTTTAAAATTCAGTGTATTTAAACTTTTTCCCCTATTTCTTAAAGCTGGTTAAGCAACTAGTGATGCGATATCGACAGCAAAACATCGATGTTGATAATACATCGCCCCCAAACCATCGATGTTTTTAAAATTCAGTGTATTTAAACTTTTTCCCCCATTTCTTAAAACTGGTATAGCAACTACTGATGGGACATCGGCTCCAATACTTCAATGTTTTTTATAAAACATCAATGTTCTGAAAACATTGACATCGCTGTCGCATCCCTACTTTTCAGACCCTTCACCCTTGGCCACTTGGGTCTAAAAGTATGTTCAATTTGCTGATTACAAAAATTGTGCTACTTGGTTATTTTTTAAATATTTATAACGGTACTTTTTCTTAAAAATAAAACATCGACAAGTATAAACATCGATGTTACAAAAACATCGACTCCAATGCATCGATGTTAAAAACATCGACATCGTTGTCGCATCCCTATAGCGTAAGGGCCATATTTGGCCACACTATACCAAACACAAGACACACAATATGAAGTAATAGACACAATGAAAGTTTTAATGACACAGAAGAGAGAAATGCAGGAGTCGAACCTGCACCACCAACAACTCGAAGGTTGCTAGCGAAGTGGACATACCCACGACGGCCCCTCGACCTCTGTGAGGCCCCTTCTAGAGTACACACACGCCCCGATAAAGCAAAAAACTTTTCAAATCTTCAAAAACCATCCTTCACGAAACTTTTGAAGCACAATCGAACATCGGTATCCAAGCACACTTCCACCCAAGTTCGGACTCATCTTACGTCCTCCTTCATCCCAACAAGGCATTCCAACCCATTGTAAACGGACATCTCCATCTTATTAAGTAGAGCTGAACTCCTCGGTCGCCTTTCACAATGCCCCCTTTTTTTCCCTACTCAAAAACAAGATGAAATGGAATTTCGCTCCAAAAGGGTGGTCCAGGACGATTGACACTTCAAGTGGGAACCGACGGAAATGGACGAACTTTCTCGATCTCCCCCCTTTTCTGAAGAGAAGTTTTTGAAGTCTTAATCCGCTCCACGAGGGAGAGACAGGCGGCTTTTGTTGTCAGATTTGTTGGTTTTTAAATTATTCGCTTTTGGATGAAGGATCTCCCCCTGTTTTGTCCCCTCGACGTCTTGTTTCCTTTCGCTTTCGAGAGTGTCTTTTTTTTCCGTTGTCTTTTTTCGTGCCCTTTTCTAAGTTGGCCTACTGGCCCAGATCGAGAGTGAAATCAGCAGGCTGGTGTGTTTTATAACGAAAGGGGTTTTTCGTTTTTTTTTTTATCAGAAGTTATTTTATTAATTGCTTTTTTTTTTATCAGTTTGTGTAGTCAAATTTACTCGAGTTTAAAGTGGTCGATTTTACATTTTTGAGATACTCGAGTGTCTTGTGTTTCTTGATTGGTTAGTAGAAATTGATTTCTTTCAAGGATGCGTGTTGCTGAAGAATTTATATTAGCCCTTAAACTACATGTAGAATGGTAATATTAATTCACAAATTTACGTTTTATGAGTAGTACCTTTCTTACGCTTCCTTCCAAAGTATTATCTACTTCCCACGTATAACGTTTTGATGTTGTTTAAAAGAAGGAATTTTAGCAAGAACATGCAAAAAATTGTGTTACAGGGTTGTGTTTGATAAATTTTGTTAAACATTAAATATGCTAGAAAATAGGGAATAATATTTTTTTTGGTAATTTTTAATTAACGTCACCCACACACTAGAGCAACAAAACGGGCTATTGACGACGGTCCTGGATCAATCCCCTCCGAGGACAACGCGACGTCATTTTGAACCACGGTCAGATGACAAGGCAACACCTGAGCTGGCACCCCACTCTCCAAACTTCCACCCCAACCCAACGTGAGGACTGTTGGCCACTACAGATTTAAGGTGCACCAACCGCCTCTACACCATACGCGAACAAACATCCATGCACTGACCCGGATTCGAACCAGGAATCTTCCGATCTGGGGGCTAACACCTTAACCACCAGACCGGTTGGTCGACATTTTGGACACATGCTATTTTTTTTTCAAATAAGCAAGAATGCTTTGCAGATGCAAAATAAGACGTTTGTGTAGGGTGAGCTTGTACGTTGACGATTCCATGTGCCGTTTGTGTTTCAGAATGTTTCGTTACATGGATCAGTTCTTTAGCCAGAAACCTCAGAACTTATATGAGCGCTTGAAGGTGCAGCTACCGGAAGGATGGAGAAAATTAATCGAACAGAACAGCATATACTACGTTGATTAAATCTTAATTTTAGTGTGAATAAAATCATTTTTCTAACATTTTTTTGTCAAAAAAATTAAACGAATTTTTGCATCACCCCAATAAATATAACAAGATTCAAGCTTAATTTTCAAGCTGGTGTGAAGGGTGTTAACCTTTTTACATGATTTTAGTGTTGTTTGTTAGTATCACTTTATTTAACTTTATTCTCTGAATTTGAAAAAACATACCATCAAGTTGAAATTTTAAAAATAAAACAAAACTGAACAATTATTGCTGGAATTTCTGCAACCACTCATTCAATCTGTTTTATTAATAAATATTCGGAATCCGACATGCATTATACACGCATCTTTAAAAATACATTCAACTAAAATAAAAAGAACCTATAAATCCCCAAACACTGGACACAGAAGAAGAAAAATTGCACAAATAATTCAGTTTGATTGATGTCGTACTTTTCTTTAAACAACCACCTTGTTATGTAGCGAAGTAAGTTGTTTAAAAAGTACAATCGTTGCCATCCTTTTAACCATCTCCGTGCCGCGGTCAGCGAAAAGGAGCGACCCCGCAGCGAGTGCCCATGTAACTCACCTCCACCCCCCGAAAATAACAATCCCCACGACAAATACTGCCGAAAAGTAACATTAACTCAGTGGTTGGAGCTCTGTCTGACATCCTTATCCTCTTGAATTTTCATGATCTCTTCAGCTGACGCTCTACGCCCCATTGAAAATGGTGAAGTGCGAAGAGAGGAAGAAAGGGCTACAAAAGGGGAGAGCCGGGTGATTGATAGAGTAGGGCGATGTCAGAAAACCGTAAATTTCTCTGCAACCTCTCGCCCCAACAAAAGGCGATGCTGAGTTTCAGAAAAGAAGCCAGCAGCTTTTCATGTTAGCCGACCAGCGAGAGAGCGGCGCACGGAAAGAGTTGGGAACGTTAATCCTTGATGAAGAGGTCTAGCAGAAGCTGCTTTTTACGGAGATGTGTGGCCTGAATCGGGTACTTTGAGAATCGAATGCTTTGTATTTGAGTGCTTTCACGTATCGAATAAGTATTCGGTAGAAAAACAAAAATGTTTGATCAATAGTTAGAATCAGTCAACTGTGATATATTTTTTTCCCTGAATACTTTCTTGATTGAATGCTTTGGTTTAATACTTTTGTATTTGAATAATTTCGTTTCTAATATTTTGATTGAATACTTTCGTATTTGAATACTTTGGATGAACCCTTTCGTCTTGGAATACTTTGATTTAATACTTTTGTATCCGAATACTTTCGTTTCCACTACTTTGATTCTGTATTTTTATATTTGAATACTTTCGATGAAAACTTTCTTCTCCAAATACTTTTGATGAATACGTTGGATGAACACTTTCGTTTTCAATACTTTGATTGAATACTTTTGTATTTGAATACTTTGGAAGAACACTTTCGTCTTCGAATACTTTTGATGAATACGTTGGATCAATGCTTTTGTATATGGGTACTTTCGTTTTCCAATACTTTGGATGAATGCTTTCGTCTTCCAATACTTTGGATGATTAATTTTGTACATGAATACTTTCGTCTTCGAATACTTTGGATTAATACTTTTGTATCTGTTTTCCCTTTGAGGAATACTTTTGTATCTAAATACTTGGGATGAATACTTTTATATCTAAATACTTGGGATGAATACTTTTATAACTAAATACTTGGGATGAATACTTTTATAACTAAATACTTGGGATGAATACTTTTATAACTAAATACTTGGGATGAATACTTTTGTATCTGAAACTTTTGTTTCTGAATACTTTTGTATCTGAATAATTTTGTGTTTGAATACTTTTGTATTTGAATACTTTTGTATTTGAATACTTTTGTATTTGAATACTTTTGTATTTGAATACTTTTGTATCTGAATACTTTCTATGAATATTTTGTATCTGAATACTTTTGTATCTGAATACCTTTGTGTTTGAATACTTTTGTATCTGAATACTTTGGATGAATATCTTGTATCTGAATACTTTGGGTGAATAATTTGTATCTGAATACCTTTGATGAGTACTTTTTAATATTGTTGAAATGCTATACAAAGAACGATTAAATAAAACGATTGGATAAAATAATCAGAGCCAACTGTGAAAAACAGTTGGATAAAGAGACAGGTATATTTAAGCATTCCATATATTTGCCTTAGTTTTCAGATGATAATTCGCCCATGATCAGCGACGGATCAAATCCCATCAAGCAATGTATGGAGTCTACTGTTTTCATTAGACGCTATCGTAATGCGAAATTTCTTTTAATACTGTATTACAAAATATATTTCAAATTAATATTTGATATTTAAAAATAAGTTTAAATACTTGCGGTCGTGGTCCATCCAGATGAAATGAAATACAACCGAGATTGGTGACGCCTTGTTGATATCGTGCATTTCGTTTTGAAGAAACGATCCACTGGCCGTTTTAACGCGGAGGTCTGCACGTAATTCTCTAGAACAATTGCGAAAGGGTAGATGGATCCGCGAACTCTGTAATCCGGATATCCTCGGTGTGGTCGATATTCTAAGAAAAACGATAAGGTGTTTTCCGAATTGCTTCATATTCAATGGAATTTTTCTATGGGCTTTACTTTTTAAAAGTTATACAACAGTTCGAAAAGACCGTGTAGGAAAGATTGGCTGGTTTTGGGGTTTTATAGACCATATTTGGATATGCTCGTGTAGAAAAGGGTTTGTACTACGTAACAAGCAGCGCCAACTTTATGTTTGGGAAACGTTTATTTTGTCGCTTCTCGTGATCGAGTTGTTATTATGATCAAATTAAATTTTTAGGTCAATTCACTCGCTTCCTCCAACCGCAGAACTCATGAATGGGGTTAGTATGGAAAATTTCTGATTTTGTATGAGACGTGGTTGTTGAATTTGCGTCCCACTGATGCAACATAACGGGCTATTGGCGATCCATCATTAAAAGATGGACACCAAGTCATCATTTTGATCCACTCTGTCAGACAACGAGGACAACACCTGAGCCGACACCCCACTCTCCAAACTTAAGTACCAGACCGACGTGGAGATATTTGAGGCCAAAAACTGGAGCAATGCAATATGCAACAATTAACCTAGCTTAATATTTTGGAGGGGCTTTACCGATCATGGTACTGGAGTACGGAAAGCGTTTGGAAGTTTGTGCACTGTGATACGCTGTCTGAAAAGTTGGCAAAATTTCCATCGTTTCTATTTCAGGTAGGTATTTTAATCAACGTCGCACTGGAGCAACACAATGGGCTATGAGAGACTGTCCGGGATCAAATCCAAAGGGAAATAACAACGCGACGTAATTTTGAAGCACGGTCATATGTAGAGGTAGCACCTGAGCTGTCACCCTACTCTCCAAACTTTCACACCAATATGACCCCACGGTGGTCTTTGGTTGGATTCGAACTCGCAACCCTCCGGTTGCTAGACAGTTACACTTCCAATTGGGCTACCACGGCCCCTTCCCATTCACGCAATGTGTGTCCTCCCCGAATGTCCTGAATCGAGGAAAGAGAGCCTAACTTCCTCCGACCACACTCGGTCAGACAGCGAGCGCCTCCGTGTCGGCCGGAGATAAAAAGCAAAATAATAAGCCTCGGCACTCGAAAGCAGAACGCGTCTACCGTGTGCTGCGTCCTTCGGAAATTAAACAATGAGAGGGGAAACATCGCGTCTTCGCAAGCAGAGAAATAACAATATTTCCGGAAGAGAGAGATAAGGAGGTGGAGAGAGAAATAAAGGCTCCCCTGGAACAAAAAAAAAAGAAGGATGCACTTCTCTCCAACCCGATCCCATCCTGAAATACATCCGTAAATTTAATCTCGTGTTTAGCTTCCGTGGAGTGGAGATTGTTGTCGGCCGAGAGAACTCTGTTTTTATCGTGGGCCGGAGTAGTAAAGGGTTGAGGTATTGTTTCGTTTTTCGGCGGCTTTGAGAAATGGAAAAGGGCCTAGGTCCGGTTTCAGGCTCCGTCGGGCTTTATCGGCGAGTGATAATTCGGTTCTTTTACCTTCGCTGTTCGAGAAGGTCGGGTTTTTGCGTCGATAACGCGATTCGTCAAATAAAATCGGTTCCGAGTTTACTCTCCAAGCGCCTTTCTTGATTTGAGAGTGGTGAAGTGTTTTTATCCCATCAACAATCCTGATGACTAAATAATCGGATCTTTCTGAAGAACCCAGGGAACCTTTCATCGTTCGGAAAGATGCTATGGGTCGTTTCTTTGTAATAGAATACTTTGGAACGATTCTATTGGCCCTTTTCATGGATTGGAACTCCATGGAACGCTACAACACTCTTAATGACTTAAGAATCAAATCTTTCTGAAGAATCCAGGGATCCTTTCATCGTTCACAAGGATTCTGTGGGTCGTTTCCTTGTAATGGCATCCTTTGGAACGATTCTATTTGCCCTTTTCATGGAATTGAACTCGTTGGAACGCTACAACACTCTTAATGACTTAATAATCAAATCTTTCTGGAGAACCCAAGAATCCTTTCATCGTTCAGAAAGATTCTATGGATCGTTTCGTTGAATGGAATCTTTTGGAACGATTCTATTGGCCCTTTTCATGGAACGGAACTCGTTGGAACGCTACAACACTCTTAATGACTTAATAAACAGATCTTTCTGAAGAATCCAGGGAACCGTTCATCGTTCGGAATGATTCTATTGGTCGTTTCCTAGTAATGGAATGCTTTGGAATGATTCCATTGGCCGTTTCCTTGGAATTGAACCATTTTTAAAGATTCTATTGGCTTATTCTGTTGAATAGAATCTTTTAGAAGTAGTTCTATTGCTTCCTTTCCTTAGATTAGAATCATTTGAAAAGATTATATCGGTCGTTTAACCTTTTGACTACGGCTATAGATATAACAAGCGCGATTCTTAAAACTTTCCAGATAAAACTGTTGTGGCGATCCGTACTCTAAATCATTTCTGGCGCAATTCTTAGAACTCACAATTGATGTACTTTCCGTTGTCTAAATTCTTTCTTGGCGCGATCAAGGTACAACTGCTGTACCGGCCGTAGTCTATAGGTTAATTTGTATAGAATCTTCTGAAAATATATATATATATATATATATATATATATATATATATATATATATATATATATATATATATATATATATATATATATATATATATATATATGCTATATATTGGTCCTTTCCTTAGAATAGAATCTCATTTGAAATGATTCCGTTGGGTCTTTCCTTAGAATAGAATTCGTTGTAAATACTTTATTGCCCCTTTACTAAAACGGAATTCGTTGGAATAATTCTATTTGTCTTGTCTTTTAATAGAATCCTACGGAACGATTCTAGTGGCTCATTCTGTGGAACAGAATCCGTTGACAGTATTCTATTGCTTCTTTCTTTATAATAGAATCCTTTAGAACGATTATATTATACTTTTCCTTAGAATAAAACTCGTTGAAACCATTCTATCTGTACTTTACTTACAATAGAAACCTTTGCAATAATTCTATTGGCTCATTATGTAGAATAGAATCCTTTGGAAGTATTTTATTGCTTCTTTCCTTATAATAGAACCCTTTGGAACACCACAAAAAAAATTATATTGGCCCTTTCCTTAGAATAGGACTTGTTGGAACTCTATTACATTTATCCTTTCTATAGAATAGAATCTTTCAGAACGATTCTATTGCATCATTCTGTGGTATAGAATGCTTCTGAACAATTCAATTTGCCTTTTCTTCATAATAGATTCTTTTTGACGATTCTGTTGCTCCTTTCAATAAAATAGAATCCATAGGGAATATTCCATTGGACAAGATGATCAAAATTGGTTAGAAGACGTGCAGGGAAGACTGCAGATTGCAAGGAGGAATCATGCAAGTAAACCAATCCTAGGATAAAAAAATGGGTAGTCCTAGATCCGGTTTCAGATTTGGTTTCGTTTTATGAGTGAGCTGTAACGCGAAAGGAAGCGGTTCGTTATACGATCGACTCTTTACCCCTTCGCTGTTTAAATAAGTCACGTTTATGTGGCGATTCGTCAAATAAAATCAATCCCGAGTATATGAGTTGTTAGATTAAGAAGTCTGAGTTTAGAGATAAGTTATATGGTCTTTGACTTGTACAAGTGAAACACACCGTCAAAATTTTCTATGGACGGTTTTTCTTTTTTCTACCCCAGAATGTGATCTTTTTTTAGACTATTCAAGTAAAGTACGTCGTTTTTCTTTGCATGAAAGCTAGATTTCTTCTCGAAAAATACACTTAAGGTGATTATAGCATGGTGAATAAACAAAATTTTCATTCGTCTTCTCTTTGATTTAGCGTGATTCACTAATCTTCTCTTTACTTTTCTTTGATTTAACGTGATTTTTGTATAAAACGACGATATTTTAAACATTTTGTTTCTTAGTCGAAGTTTGTTGCTTGGATTTGGCTAAAACGTTTTTGTAGATTGCAAACAGAAGCAACACATCGTTCTGCTGAAAAATACCAATTGATGAATAAACCAGAATGCATAGATCTGAAGTTTATGTGGCATTAAGTGTAAAAATGCTTGTTATTTCCTCGATAATAAGTATAAGAATTTTCTTTCTCCTCCAGGAAAACTTGTTTTTGAGGTGTGTCTCAACTCTTTTTTTCCCCCATTTTGTTAGCAAGATGTTTTATTGCATATCTAGACAAAACAAGGCGAGTTCAACACTTTTTTTTCACTGTCATCGACAGGTAGATTCTCCCATCAGGATTCATGTAATTTAATTGCCCATAAATACTTTATACTAATGGCATGGAAATTTATCAAACACTGGAATTTTACTTAAAGGTATTTATTTCCATTGCAAGTCTTGTTATTAACATTTCAAGTTTTTTCGACAAGTTATCACGTCTATCAAAACCTGAGAAATTTTGCTAATGACGACATACCTCGTCTTGTCACCGATATTGCCGATTTTTATGATTAGATCAAGATTTGGTCAGGTTTTTTCTAACGACGAGATATCTCGTCTGATCAGGCCAAATTTACTGATGACGAGTTACCTCGTCATCAAGGTATTACCACCATTTTTATGGAGATCAAGATTTGGTCAGTTTCCTTCCAATGACGAGATATATCGTCCATCTAGATCTAGTCAATTCCACTCTAATGACGAGATACTTTGTTGAGTTAACCATCGTAAAGGGGGGGGGGACTACCTGTGTAGGAATGGACTCTACCAAGGTCATGTTCTCTCTCACCGCAGCCGCGTGGTCAGTGACATTGAATTCCAGCTGACTACGGCTTCTTTTCTGTTATTTTATTTGTGGTTATAGGAGTGAAAACACTTTGTTTACCTCGTCTACATGTTCCCACTTCTGCTTGTCGAACAAACGCCGCCTTCTATCGCCGCACTGTGGAAGAGGACGAATGTTCGCGGCGATTGTTTGTAGTTCGCGTATCGCATTCTGTTTTTCACCTCCAGGTGAAAGCAAACATTGTTTATCGGCGCAACACTTATGCGCCTTGTTGACCTACATCTCGTACCTCTCCTTATTGCCTGGAAGATTGTTTTGTTTAACATTTCGCCCAGCGCTGGGTTCCTCTGGGGGAACGAAAATTTAGAGCGGTAAGTGTTTTAATTAACGTCGCACTGGAGCAACAAGACGGGCTATTGACGACAATCAGGGACCAAATCCCAGGACAACACCACGTAATTTTGAACCACAGTCAGATGACGAGGTCTACACCCGAGCTGGCGTCGTAGTCTCAACTTCCACACCATACCAATGCCCGGCCCCGACAGGTTTAATGTGCGCCAGCACCCTTTGTACTCAAAGGTCTTTAGTTGGATTCGAACTCGCAACCCTCCGGTTGCTAATCCGTTACTCTGACAACCGGGCTACCGCGGCTTCGAAAGAGTAGCGGGTTAGAAGACCGTCCAAAGACCGTCTTGTACGTGGGGGCTTTTGCATGTTAAATTTGTCGTGTGCTTAAATGTCCTCACGTTGACGCGGTGAAAGTTTGGAAAGTGGGGTGCAAGCTCAGGCCCTCGTTATCTGATCGTAGTTTGAAATTACGAGGCCTTTCCAATAACCCGTTGTGTGATACATGTTAATTCAACTTCTATGGTTTCCAATCCATCCAACCCAGTTTTGTGTTGCAAGATTTAAGTGAATTAAATATAACAGGGGAAAAAAAACAGAGCTCATATTAATCTGAAGTATGCTGAACATGTTAATACAGTTCATGTGACTCCTAAGTGTACGAACATCAACAAGCGGCCAGACAAAAGACGCATGTCGTTATTTTATTCCATTTCGGAACCCATTTTGTCTTCTGTTTGACGCCTTCATTAAACCATTTGCATAGTTGTATGAGCAGCTTTCAACAGGCTGAGAAACTTCACTGTCCGGAGAAAGGTCTATCTCGGAAGAGTTCGTCATGTATTTTGCTCGGAGATAGTGTCATCGCTATCAGATGACGGCTCAGGTACAAAGTGAAATACAGTTTGCTTTCGAAAAAGCAGCTGTGTTTACAGCTGGCATGTATGCACACACGCTTTTCGCGTTGTTTTATGAGGAGAGCTCAGTTCAAGGTTTGTGTTGGAGATAAAGCACCGTGTTGTTTTAATCGTTGCTAATGGGGAAATCCATTTATATCACTGCATCTTCGGGAGATCCCTGCTCGGTTTCGCACTCTTCCGGGTTTAAAGATGCAATCTGGTTTTGGTTTGTGCATTTATATCCGTTCAATACATTATATCCGTTCGACGAAACCTGGGGGAACGTTTTGGGAGACCATTGGAGAAGCATCAGTTCCAGCAGAACACCGACTACAGTGTGGAAGATCTAAATGGATTTGTTTAACACTCCTGGGGTGGTTGTCCCGCTCATGTAATTCGTCATTGGCAAAACTTATCAGACTCGCCAAGGCGAAGAAAAACTGACGAGATCTTCATCTAGTCATCATAAAAAACGAGAGTATCTTTATGACGAGGTATTTCGTCATTAGCAAAATTGGTCACATCTTGATGGTCGAGATATTTTGATACTTTTTGATGATGACAATTTAGATCTCGTCAGTTTTTTTCTCATGACGAGAGACGAAGAGAGATTGATCGTCGCGATATATCGTCCATCAAGATCTGGTCAATATCTCGTCCAGACAGCCAACAGGGGTTAAAACTGCTTAGATATGTTGTATGTTATGAGTTGTAATCGTTCGATGCTGAATCCATTGCAATAATTCCGAGTTGTCAAAACAAATATTCATCCATAGCAATTACTATACATGATTGAGTGTACGACTTTCAGTGGCAGTAGAAATAACATGTGCTGTATTTGTTTTCTGTTTCCAAAGGAGTCTGTTTAGTGCTATATTAAATTGACTAACCACACTCGTTACTTTTTCTAACGAACTGTTATATTACGCACCCATAACTCTCAAGTGTCCAAACGTCATCGAACGAATGTTAATTCCCATTTTACGAACTCCTTTCTAATTACGTGTGGTTCGTGAAAAGGCGCGTCGACAGCTGTTTGCCGAACGCGCTAATAGTAAAGGATCGGTTAGTTTCAAAATAAAAGGTTCCACAAAATGTAAAATAGTTGAAAAGGAAGTTGACTTCAGCAACGATCGGCCCACACAAAGTCGGCAAAAACTACTCCTGTATCAGTTTTAATATTCATAAACGAATAGAATGTATCAGTGGAACGAAAACATCAAGTTTGAAGAAGCCTTTTCTGAAGCCGCCCCGTCTGGATATTATCGAAGGGGTGTAGACGACAAACTGATGTTTATATTAACCCTCATTAGCTACTCTCGAGAAGATTTGGGGGGAAGAGATGGCAGGCTGCGCCTTCCTTTAATACGGAAGCTGTTCCTTTTGGAAGGGAAAAAAAGCACCTCTTGTACCAACCTCAGTGGACCACACCTCAAGGTATTGTCGACGACTTCATCTGATGATTTATTCAGCCAAAGGCGCCAGGAGGACCCCAAGTGCTTATGCCAAGCTCAGTAATTACGCAAATGATCAGTTAGTCGAGTTAACGGACTTCAAACGCGGTTTTTCCTCCTTGGTATATTCTTTTATTGCGAGTTATATGAAATGAATTCGTCGTATTGACTGAGTTTGCTTTTTTACCGTGCAGTTCTTTGGATGGATGTTTTCATTTTCCCACTGGGATTCGTGTCAAAGTTTTAAATCTTCGATGGTTGGTTTTGGGTTTTCAGAAGCCGTATTTGTCCAAACTGCGCCAAACATTAACAGACAACGTCAAGTTAATGGATATACACAGACAGCTTATTGTCACAGAAAAGGTCTATCGCCAGTTTGGAAAAGTGGCGGATTAGCAATCGGAGAGATGCGAGTTTGAAACTTGGTCCAACCAAAGACCGTCGTGTACATGGGGGCTGGTGTACGTTAGATCTGACGTGGCCTCAGATGTATTCACGTTGGCGTTGTGTGGAAGTTTCGAGAGTGGTCTGCCAGCCCAGGTGTCACCTCGTAGTCTGACCGTGGTTTAAAATTTCGTGTTTGAACCCGGACCATCTCCGATAGTCCGTTGTGTTGCTTCAGTGCGACGTTAATTAAAATAACTACCTACCCTGTTGCTAATTCTTAACTCTTCCAACCGATCTACCGCTTCCCCTGAGAAAATAGATACTTTCCGGGATGGTAGATAAGTATTTTAATTAACATAGCACTGAAGCATCACAACGGACTATTGGTGACGGTCCTCGGGATCAATCTGGAATGGTAATGGTAATGGTAATTTTTAGTTAACGTCGTACTAGAGCAACACAACGGGCTATTGACGACGGTCCGGGAGCAGTCCCTTAAGGGAAAGATCCGAGGACAACACCTCGTAATTTTGAACCACGGTCAGATGACGAAGCAACACCTGAGCTGGCACCCCACTCTCCAAACTTCCACGCCAACCCAACGTGAGGACTTTCGGCCACGACAGATTTAAGGTGCACCAGCCGCCTCTACACCATACGTTTACAAACATCCATGCCCGGACCCGGATTCGAACCAGGAACCTTCCGATCTAGAGGCTAACACCTTAACCACTATACCGGTTGGTCGGCTCAATCTGGAATGGAAAGAACTGATATATTTTCCAGGAAAAGCTTCAGTAGGTAGGTATTTTAATTGACGTCGCACTGCAACAACACACGGGCTATTGGAGAGGATCGGGGATCAACCCCCGAAGGGAAAGATCCAAGGATAATCCCACGTAATTTTGAACCATGCCCCATTTCACCTGAGCTGGTACCCAGCTCTGCAAACTTCCACACCACGCTAAAGTGAGGACTTGAGGCCACGATGGAATTAACGTGCACCAGCCTTTCTTTTACACGGCGGTCTTCGGTTAGATTCGAACTCGCAAACCTCCGGTTGCTAATCTTTTACTCTTCTATCCGGGCTCGAAAAAGTTTCGTTAAGATCACTTTTTATCCCGACGGAGAAACGAAACTTCCATCACAAAGCAATAGCGTCGTCGATACAACTCATTCTTAAACGCTACCCATAAATTACAACACTCGTAATGGCAACGGCCTTAATGACAGCGGCCATCTCTTAAGGCCGATGCGGGCTTCCCTATTAGTGATCGAATCCAGGAAGAAAAGAAAAACGAAAGAAGCCAAACCACCACCGTTGGGACCGGTGAGTTGAAAGTGAGCGTAATTACTACGCCCGACAGTAACAGGTAGGTAAAAAAGGAGGGTCCCCTTTAATCGAATCGGCGGAATCTGCCCCTTGCTTGTTTATTTGCGTTCGTTAGGGGTATAAATTGCTGGGGAATTCCCGGCATGCTTTTTAGTTGCAAATCACGGTTCCGCAACTGGCGACTCTGTTTTTTCGTGGACTGGAAATTGTTTGTATATTTGGGAAGGATGCAACGCTTAGCTATTAATCGCGAGACTTGTTTTCGCTTTGGGTTCAACAGTGAGCCTTTGGTATAGTTAAAACATTTTGTGACCTTCAAGTTTAGGTATGCATTTGTTAATTGGCACTTCATCATCTGATGCTGTTTGATGTGAGGTTTTGTTTTTTTTGTGGTATGTTACCTAACGCTGGTTCACTGTTTTGACATCATTTATTTAAATTTAAATATGCAATACCCTACAATAATGGACCGGACGCCAGCGGATTTGCATAAAATCCGACTACTTGTTTGGGGGTGTTTTTCGGGGTGTGGCCTGGAACCTTTGCATGTTGTGCTTGCTCATTTGGACAGTCGGGTTCTTCCTACGATCTGGCAATTTGATGGAATGGACGAATGTTACTTCCAGGACAACGCTCCATGTCATGTTGCAGTAGCCTCTGTCAAGCAGTGGTACCAAGATATATATGTAAAACGTCTTCCCTGGCCTGCTCAGAATCCAGATCTAAACCCTTTAACACATGGGTAATTTGGTAATTTTTTAGTTAACGTCGTACTAGAGCAACACAACGGGCTATTGACGACGGTCCGGGATCAGTCCCTTGAGGGAAAGATCCGAGGACAACACCTCGTAATTTTGAACCACGGTCAGATGACGAAGCAACACCTGAGCTGGCACCCCACTCTCCAAACTTCCACGCCAACCCAACGTGAGGACTTTCGGCCACGACAGATTTAAGGTGCACCAGCCGCCTCTACACCATACGCTTACAAACATCCATGCCCGAACCCGGATTCGAACCAGGAACCTTCCGATCTAGAGGCTAACACCTTAACCACTATACCGGTTGGTCGGCTGTCTCACCGAGGTATCGTCATCAGCAAAACCGACCACATCTGATGAGCGTGATATCTCGCCTTTGGAAGAAAACACTGACCAGATCTTGATCTTGTCATCATCAAAAAGTAAGCAGTATCTTGATGACTATGACCTCGTCAGCAAAATTGATCAGATCTTGATAGACGAGATGTCCGGATACGGTTTAGTCATTTTTTTTTTGTAGCTAGTGGGGCTAAAACGAAATTTTTTCTAATTAGCAGCAAAAGTTTTTATGCATCCAACCAAACATAAACAATATTTACATTTCTGCGCAATCAAGAACAAACTTCACCTGTTCATTAAATCCCAGAAGCAGCAGACGCGCGCGGTCATTTCAATCAACGATCAAACGATTTATGTGTTCCAAAGAAAGAACACCTTCACACTCAAACACATTCGATTCTTCCAATTCTCGCATCTGTCTTCCACAACAGCCAATGATGTACTTCGAAATCAAACAGACGGCGACTCTTTAAATGCCCTTCCCTCTAGGCAGGCCCGTTCGCACTCCGCCATGTTCGGCCACAAACCGAGAACAAAGCCTCGCGTTGTAATCAACCTAACCGGCGCGAAAACCTAATTGGGCGCGCGCCGAAATGCGAATTCCGGGACAATTACGCGATAATTATCTCGTCGCACGCGCCACGCGTGCGGCTCCCGCCGAAAATTTATGCAATTGCAAAACCGGGGTTGTGATTTTGTTTTTTGTTTTGTTTCGGTTTTTTTCGTCGCAGACCTCGCTATTAATCTCTGGTGGGCACTCGGGAGGAATTCCGCGAGCGTTTTATCTGGACTCGGACTGTATGGCGTCATGCGGCGAGTCAGATAAGCTATTTACATATGTCATGAGAAATATATATTTTCCTCTCGAGAGTTGTGAATAATTATGAGAGATAGTGAGGATATTTATGCACGCGGAGAGAACCGCCGGAATTATTATCACGGCGGTGTCGTTTCTTCGGGTGGGGATTTCATTGATGGTGAAAGCTTCTTGGTATCTGTGGCTGGATTCGGGTTTGATCCCGGACCGCCGCCAAGAGCCAGTTGTGTTGCTTCAGTGCGACGCTGTCTACCTGTTGGTGGATCTTGGTAGGTATTTTAATTAACCTCCTATAAAGCAACACAACGGGCTTCTAACGACGGTCATCAATTGCCCCAGAGAAAGATCCGAGGACAACACCGCTTAATTTTGAACCTCCTTCAGATGACTGCTGGATCGTGAAATAAATTGTTTTTTGATGACGATGTTGGCAATTGGTAATTTTTTGTTTACGTCGTACTAGAGCAACACAACGGGCTATTGACGACGGTCCGGGATCAGTCCCTTAAGGGAAAGATCCGAGGACGACACTTCGTAATTTTGAACCACGGTCAGATGACGAAGCAACACCTGAGCTGGCACCCCACTCTCCAACAATACCGAAAGGAACAATCCGAGGAAAACCCCCTCATAATTTTGCACCACGATTATTTGACAATTACACCTGATCTGGCAACCCACTCCAAACTTGCACAACACACCAATGTGAGTATATTTGAGGCCAAGACGTGCACCAGCCCCCTCGTACACGACGGTTTTTGATTGGACAGTTTCGAACTCGGCCCGACTACTTACAGCCCAGAAATACACAGCTATGCTTATTCTTACCATAACATGCATTGAGTCAAAGTGGAAAAAATATATCATCAGATTCAGTTACGACAGTTGTTAAAGACTGAGATATCTATTTTATTTTATTTAAACGTGATGAGATTTTGAATATATAGTAGTAGATTTCTGTAAACAGTTTTACTGCATTTCTTTTCGGATATAAAGATAGATATAATGACTTCATGGATACAAATACTGGTTTGTCGACCCCATCGTCCAGAGGAACTGAAACTATTTTCTAAAAATGTACTAAACGAAACAAATCAAGTTTTTATGTTTCCTGTGGCAAAAATGTCAAACTACTACAATTATTCTCGATGTTTTCATGTTGAGATTCTTAGAACAATCGATACCTTTTCAAAATTAAAAATAAAACTAAAAATTTATTATGTGTAATTTTTATTAACAAACATTTTTTAAATATTATTTTTCGTTGCTTTTGTAGATTTTAACCGACAATCCCAAAAGGTCAGAAGGAGGCTGGTGCACGTTTAATCTGTCGTAGCCTCTAATGTCACGTTGGCGTGGTGTGGTAGTTTGGAGAGTGTGGTGTCAGATTATATATGACGGTGGTTCAAAATTACGTGATGCTGTAATCGTATCTTTCCTTTCGGGTTTGATCCCGGAACGTCGGTACTAGCCCGTTGAGACGTTAAAATGTCCACCTACCTACGCTAAAAGATCGTCCAGTTTACACTTTGACTCTCACTAAAAAACAAACTGGTTCGTAATAACATTTCAAAGCACAGACTCGACATTTTTTTTTATAATTTGATTCACTGGAAAGAGTTTGAAACTCCGAAAACTCCTTTAAAATGCCATCGCGAAGGGAGTAATAGAAAATGCCGAAGTAATACAAGCGAAAGGAATTCAATTATCCGTAAATTTCACCTCAAAGCACC
The DNA here is from genome assembly GCA_947359465.1 of Metellina segmentata. NCBI lineage: Eukaryota > Metazoa > Arthropoda > Arachnida > Araneae > Tetragnathidae > Metellina > Metellina segmentata. Next base: position 84,922,452 of record OX375882.1, on the reverse strand, counting down.
AGCAATCTAAACCTTTTGTTTTATGAAGGTACACTTTCCGAGCTCGAAGTCCTTTATACTCCTGTAAACATCCAGACACGAGTAAATGACCCCATAACGAAAATATCATTTTTTTTGTAAAGTCAAGCATTCAATGCGGAGAGTGCGTTTGTTAAGAATAAACCGGTCGTTTCCGTAATCCCATAACGAAAATATGCATCGTCTAGTGACTTCATTGTGTGACGTGCAGTGCTTGCTGGGGAATGTGACATTTTCGAGGTTTTGCATACCGAATAACAATTGCGGTACCTTTACAAAGGCTTATTTTAATTCTTTTTATTCAATTGTTTTCATTAACTTATTCCATTTCCCACCGTACTTTTTGCAGTCGAGGAGGGATGGAATTCTATTCCGATTTTGAAATCAAGAGGAGAGTGACCAGACCCTCACAGAGATCACGACAGTTCGGGACACAGTCCATTTTCAAGGGTAAATTGTGCGGTGTAGCCAAAGTCCTCCGGGTACGTGGGGGCTGGTGCACTTTAAATCTGTCGTGGCCTCAATTGGTGTGGAAGTGTGGAGAAAGGGATGATCAGGTTTGACATCATCATCTGACCGTGGCTCAAAATTACATGGTATTCTTGGATCCATCCCTTCGGGGTTTGATCCCGGACCGTAGCCAATAGCCCGTTGTGATGTTCTTTTGCAATGTTAATTGAAAATACCTACATGTTCTGTGTCAGAAAACGTTTTCTTGTGTATGTAAGTCTATTATCTGATATTGCCTGTCTTGTGTTTGGCGTCGCGTGGACAATCAACCACGTGATTTCAAGCCACGATCAGATGTGGCGAGGTGTAGAGGTGGCTGGTGCACCTTAAATCTGTCGTGGCCGAAAATCCTCACGTTGGGTTGGTGTGGAAGTTTGGAGAGTGGGGTGCCAGCTCAGGTGTTGCTTCGTCATCTGACCTTGGTTCAAAATTACGAGGTGTTGTCCTCGTGTCTTTCCCTTAAGGGATTGATCCCGGACCGTCGTCAATAGCCCGTTGTGTTGCTCTAGTACGACGTTAACTAAAAATTACCAATTATTTATTATGGTGTAGAGGTGGCTGGTGCACCTTAAATCTGTCGTGGCCTCTGTCGAAAATCCTCACGTTGGGTTGGTGTGGAAGTTTGGAGAGTGGGGTGCCAGCTCAGGTATTACTTCGTCATCTGATCTTGGTTCAAAATTACGAGGTGTTGTCCTCGTATCTTTCCCTTAAGGGATTGATCCCGGACCGTCGTCAATAGCCCGTTGTGTTGCTCTAGTACGACGTTAACTAAAATTACTATTACCAACGGGAGGACAATTGCGAGGGTATTTTAATTAGCGTCATGCTGGAGAAACACAACGGGTTATTGGCGACAGTCCGGGATCATACCACAGGCAAAGATCCGACGAGAACACCACGTAATTGTGAAGCACGGTCGGATGACGAGGTAACACCTGACCTGACATCCCACTCGCCAAACTTCCACTCCGCACCAACGGGAGGACATTTGAGACCACGACAGATTTAAAGTGTACCAGCCTCTTTTGCACCCGGACGTTATTTGTTTGGATTCGAACAAGAACATTTGAGGCTACGAGAGAATTAGAGTGCACCAGTCCTCCGCGTACAAGGCGACTTTGGCTGCACCCCTGAAAATGGCGGTTTCTCGGACTCTCTTGACCTCTGTGAGGGCCTGGTCTGTCTTGTTGTGACCACCAACAAAGTACTGTTGCTAATCCGTTCCTCTTCCAACCAGGCTACCTCGGCCCCGAAATGCTTATGAGAAAGGCACGCATTTTGAGATTTGGAAGTGGGTAACTCAAACCTCAAGATCGATCCGTGAAAATAATCGGTCCGATTAAATCTACTCTTAAGATCCAAACAGAGCTGTTCGAAAGTGAAACCCTCGATCTGCCGACTATCTTCCACCTCTGCAATCCGGGCACAGATAATAAACGTAACAAGCATTCATTCCCACGCACTGGTCTCCCGCGTCCACGGAATGTCACTCATAATCATCGCTGCAGCCGAGCCATTCTTCATCTAACGACAGACGCCTTATGAGATAACGATCGAGTTTCCAGGTATTTCATCGTAATCGTCGGAACACACGTCATTATCGTCTTGACACTGCTCAAGAGTATCTCGACGACAGAGCGATCGGGTCGCTGATGTTTTATTTATGGAGCATATTGGTGGGCCATTTTTTTTTTGCGTGTGTGTCCAGGAGGAATGCTCAGTTTTCGGGGTTTGACCTTACTTGTGTTTTTATAACTCCCAGTCGTCTTTTTTTCAATTGAAGAGAAAATAATCTGCAAGAGAGCTTCGTGTTGGTGATGCAGTAGGCTACCAGCTGTGTTCCAGATAGCGTGGAAGGACAGAGTACAAATTGCGATGGATTTCTTGGGATTGGGAGGCCGCTAATGAGATGGATACCGTGGAAAAGCGGAAGATGTTTGGTGCGCGTGATGAAATAATTCGGTTTCGACGGGCGTTTTTGTGAGATATTTGTGCATTCCTTCGTATCTGTCATTCAGTTCATTTGCCGATAACAGACTTTCATTCATTTTTACTTCAAAAGCCCGTTGTGTTGTTCCAGTGTGACGTTAATTAAAGAAATACCAATTCATTTTATTGCATAATACACGAGGGGGTTCGGATAGCCCTTTGTGTTGCTCTAGTACAGGGCTCGAAATTTTCGGGTCCACATGAAAATAAAATTGTGCACCTAATATTTTCCAGCTAGGTGCACCCAACGTTAAAAAAGGGGAGGGAACGTTTTATGTTAATTTGAGGCATTAACAAACTATTAGTATCGACCTCTCACGCTCTAAAGGAACGTAATTAAAATTCATAAATACACACTATGCGAGAAAAAAAAATCGCTGGGCCGTAACGGGTTTATACAGAAGGAAGGTTTACTTGTGGCAGTGCCACCAGAACTTTCCGATGATCGAAACATATTCCAGTTGACTCTGTTGAAACGACAGCCGTGCGCCGGAAAAGGGAGAATTTAGATGCTTAAAATATTTTTATTTACTATCTACTACTAACCTATCTAAACATACCCAACTAATAAAGTAGTTTACATTATATCAATGCTCTCATATAACGTTTTTTTAAATGTGCACCTAATTTCAAATCTTAGGTGCATCTTGTGCACCTGTATTAAAAAATCTACTTCAAGGCCTGCTCTAGTGCGACATTTATTAAAAATTACCAATTACCACTCGGATTTTTCCCGTTGGGATTGATCCCGGACCGTCGTCAATAGCCCGTTGCGTTGCTCCAGTACGACGTTAATTAAAATACCTACCTACCACTCGGGTCCAATTCCTCCCTGGGTGTTTCTCTGTTCTGTTAAATCGAAACTTTTTTGCATATGTATATGCGTTTGCTTGACGTTGTCTATCTATTCTTCAGTTAATTATTCTCACTTTAAATCTGTCATGTCCTCAAATTGGCGTGGTGTGGTAGTTTGCAGAGTGGGGTGCCAGCTCAGGTGTTGACCTCGTCAACTGACCGTGGTTCAAAATTGCGTGTTGTTCTCGCATATTTCACTTCGGGTTTGATCCTGGACCGTCACCAATAGCTGGTTGTGTTGCTCGTGTGACGTTAATTAAAATACTTACATATCACACTCCACATGTATAGTTAATTGTAGCTTTTAAAAAATAAATACGCGGAATTTTGACCTATTTTCCAATTATATGCAACTATAGAAAAGACCGATTATGATATTTCTCTCAAGCTAAATATAGGTGGCGGTAGTGTTTCCTGTACATATTCTGAAAATGGCGCCAGTTGGCTTGTTTTTCGAACACGATATCAACACTTCGACAATAAAAAAATGCAACGAATGTATTCCGACAATTCATTGCTAAACGCCAAAGCCACTGAAACGGCGATAAACTACATTTCAAGTCATCCCGATACCTATCATGACACAGCATTTGGCTAGCGGAAGTAAAACCTTCACTTTCATGTCACAAGCAGCATTTTAACAACCGTTAACCCTGAAATTCAAACCAGGAAACAATGTCTCCTCGACTAACACGGCAATAAACCACGACTGAATTTCAGTGAACTACATTTTTAATAAACTGCCAGCAAAATATGAAACTTGACTTTTTACTTCCAGCTCGATTCTTTCACATTGTCCAGAGAAAGTTATACAGCTCTCGTACATGTGTTCAAAGTAAGATTGACCAGGAGAATCACAGAGACGAGGCTTAACGTCAGTCAGCAGATGGAGACGCAATTCAAATTTTTCGTAATCTGTATAATATTTCCTGTCCTTAGGTAAGACGAAACCTGCCTTCCCATGTAGTTGTCGCATTGTCTTTTGATATCCAATTGTTTGACAGTTGATTTACGGGCTAAACGGTTGGATACCAAAAGCACTAAAGGCGCAAATGTTCTTTCAGGCAGTTTGAATAACACATAACTAACACACGCGTGGAACTTTTAAATTCGTCTTCCCATTCGGGAGAGACATCGAGACTTAACGGCAGACTTTTTCAACTGGGAATTCAAGCGAAGACTGTCCTTCGATTTCTACACCGTTGTTTGGATTTTAAGATAAGTCTATTACGTGCTGTTAAGATAATGTTTGTTAATGATAATGCCCACTCCACTTGTCTGAGGTAAAGGGGTCTTCTTTTCATCAAAGATTATGGAGTTTATAATACAGAGGTTGACAAAAAAAACAATTTAGGGGGCAGTCCAAATGTTTAGGACCCGTGCAATACGTATACTAATATTTTTTCTAACGGTGAGTATATCGCAGAACTCGCGCGCAGTAAATAATACGCGCGTATTTATGATAGTGTGTATTTATGAATTACACGCGCGCAGTAAATAATAAATGTTTAATATAGTAACTGAGTCAATAAAAAATAACATTTTTATTATCTACATTATCCATTTTTGACCTTTTGTGGCCATGAATATGTCTTGTTGCTTTAGAACTGAAATATCACTTGTCCACAGCCTTTGTGGAATCAAAATCTTTCACTGATGGTCCATTCATATTGACGTCATCAGATTAATAAATCAAATTTTTCCCCCATGAAAAATAAACGTTTTTCACAGAAACAGAAGATCTAGGCGCCTGACCAAATTGTTTAGGCGACATGGCGTTCGGGATTTGTAGTGCCCTGTTATAATATATTACAAACACCCAAGAGCTCGGAGTTTGGGTAAACTTAAAAAAAATTTAGTTAAGCAAAATATGATTTGCGAATTTGAATCCAACCAAAAACCGTCGTGTTCAACGTGGCTGGTGCACGTTATATCAGTCGCGGCCTCAAATCTTCTCAAGTTGGCGAGGTGTGGAAATCTGGGGAGTGAGGTACCAGCTCGGGTGTTGACCTCTTCATCTAATCGTGATTCAAAATGACGTGGTGTTGTCCTCGGATCTTTTCTTTCGGGTTTCATCCCGGACCGTCTCCAATAGCCCGATGTGTTGCTCCAGTGCGAGAAGTTAATTAAAATACCTACCTATCGCATAAGCATTTGATTTCTACGCAATCACTTTGCGCTCTCCTAGTGGTTTCGCCGATGCATTTTTTCCATTGAAATCCGATCATTTTTTGCTAATAACGACATATATTGCTATCAAGATATTGCCGATTTTCTTATGATGGCGAGATCAAGATCCTTTTTCTTCTAATGACGAGATATCTCGTCCATGAAGATACGTTAATGGTTTTGCTAGAGACGAAATACCTCGTCCCGAGGAGGGTTGAAGGAAAACTGACCCCATCTTGACCTGGTCATCAGAAAATCGACATTATCTCGATGACATCTCGACTTCGGCAAAGTGGTCGGATCTTTGTGGACGATATATCTCGTCAAAACCACTTGGAGAGTTAATAACCGTAGAGACAGAGAAATACGATTTGGAGTTTCAAGTCCGTCGATGAAAGTCCTTGAAGATCCTCACAACAAAAATTTATTTTTAGTCCTCTCTGACACAAATTTTATGAACGTTATTTCGACTATTACATTGACTCTCGAAGTTTGAGTTTCCACTTGCAAACCTCAAGAAGCGTGCCCTCAACAAGCGTGCCATTTTGATTTCCCTACAAAATCGCTTTAAACTCTCCTGGCGGTGGTCTCGACTAGGTATCTCGTCGTTAGCAAAACTGACCAGATCTTGATGGACCAGACATCTTGTCATTAGAAAAATCCCTGACAGGATCTTGATTTTGTCATCATCAAAAACTCGGCAAGATCTGGACGGGGAGATACCTCGTAATTAGGAAAATTAGGATTAACCCTCCTGGAGATTGTTTCGAGGACCTGACCAGATCTTGATTTCTTCAACATAGACTACGCCGATTTGGAGTTTCAAATCCAACTCTAAAGAGTTTTGGGGAGATCTTCACAACAAAAACATTTTTATTCATCTCGGACTTCAATTTTCTGAACGGTATTTGGACGTAATTGCGGTGACTAGTTTCAATTTGAAATTATAAATGAATAAATTTAATATTTTGATTTTTTGCCTAAAAGTTTTTTGACTTGTGTCTGGTTCAGCTTGATCAGATTTGTTCTCTTGCGCTAAAAAGACCAACCAAGCAACCAACCATCCCACAAAATCGTCTGTACTAAATTATTTTCAGCCTATTTAGACACATTTGAGGTTTTTGTTTCAAAAACAATAATTTTTTTATTCAAATAGTGTGATTATAGCAAAAATCACAAATTGCTTTAAGGCAGTTTGTAAAGGAAAGTAATTTAAATAGTTAGAACCTCTATGAGTAAATAATTTGAGTGGTTATTACAGTCAAAAAAGTCATGGCTCAACCTATTAATGCAATATTTTCATTAGAACAGCTGGGTTAGTCATGGTACTGAGTTCATCTAGAAACGAATGCATGTGCGCATCCTATTTGCTCTTTAAAATCGCATATATTTTCATAATGTTTTGATTCACATGATATGAATTTTAAGCAGTGTTTTTCTGATGATTTAGCCTTGTAATGAATTTTTCTTTAATCCTGGAATTTCTTGATACATAGATAAGAATTAGTTTAATTGCGTCTTCAGCAGCTTTTACGAAAGAGGTCCTTACCATATTCTTTCCTTAACGCTATATGGTGTTCTCAGATGGATACTCTTGATTATTATGATTCTTCCATAAAAGGAAAATTGATTTTGAAAATGTGCCATTTCTTTCACGCGTGTTTCTGAGCGATGTGTTCATTCTATTTACCACCGGGGTATTCGGGCTTTATCCTTGTATATTTGTCCATTGCATACTTGTCTGAAATAACATTGCTTGACCAGATCTTGTCCTTGCACCATATAAAAAGCACTATAACTATCTAATACCTTAATTAACAATTTGTATATCCACGTGTACTAGCCGACTAACTGGTCTGGTGGTTAATATGTTAACCTCTACATCGGAAGGTTCCTGTTTTGAAAACCGGGTTAATGCATGGATGTTTGTATGCGTATAGTATAGAAGCGGCTGGTGCACCTTAAATCTGTCGTGGCTGAAAGTCCTCACGTTGGGTTGGTATGGAAGTTTGGAGAGTGGGGTGCCAGCTCAGGTGTTGCCTCGTCATCTGACCGTGGTTCAAAATTACGAGGTGTTGTCCTCGGATCTTTCTCTTAAGGGATTGATCCATGACCGTGGTTAATAGCCCGTTGTGTTGCTCTACTACGACGTTAATTAAAAAAATTATCAATTACCCTCTCCAAACTTCCCTTTTGAGGCCATGACCGAACTAACGTGCACCATCTCCCTTTGTTCACGGGCGACCAACCGGTATAGTGGTTAAGGTGTTAGCCTCTAGATCGGAAGGTTCCTGGTTCGAATCCGGGTCCGGGCATGGATGTTTGTAAACGTATGGTGTAGAGGCGGCTGGTGCACCTTAAATCTGTCGTGGCTGAAAGTCCTCACGTTGGGTTGGTATGGAAGTTTGGAGAGTGGGGTGCCAGCTCAGGTTTTGCCTCGTCATCTGACCGTGGTTCAAAATTACGAGGTGTTGTCCTCGGATCTTTCTCTTAAGGGATTGATCCATGACCGTGGTTAATAGCCCGTTGTGTTGCTCTACTACGACGTTAATTAAAAAATTATCAATTACCCTCTCCAAACTTCCCTTTTGAGGCCATGACCGAACTAACGTGCACCATCTCCCTTTGTTCACGGGCGACCAACCGGTATAGTGGTTAAGGTGTTAGCCTCTAGATCGGAAGGTTCCTGGTTCGAATCCGGGTCCGGCCATGGATGTTTGTAAACGTATGGTGTAGAGGCGGCTGGTGCACCTTAAATCTGTCGTGGCTGAAAGTCCTCACGTTGGGTTGGTATGGAAGTTTGGAGAGTGGGGTGCCAGCTCAGGTGTTGCCTCGTCATCTGACCGTGGTTCAAAATTACGAGGTGTTGTTCTCGGATCTTTCCCTTAAGGGACTGATCCCGGACCGTTGTCAATAGCCCGTTGTGTTGCTCTAGTACGACGTTAACTAAAAAATTACCAATTAATTACCCTTTGTTCACGGCGGATTTTGGTTGGATTCGAACTCGCAACCCTCCGGTTGCTAATCCGTTATTCTTCCAACCGGGCTACCTCGACCCTTATCAGCCGAAGATTTTGTTTGCTACACTTACAAAAGAGCGACACGGAAATCTGGTATGCAGAAGAGAACGATCGTAAACTTAATTGCAATCGCAAAACACCTCGCCGGATTGAAATTTGATCTCCATAAATGTGAACACCGGAGACCACAAACGAATTAAGGAACACCTTCACGTCGAAGCTGAATAGTTTCACGTCCACCTTTTATTTCCTACCTCTATGAAACAGCCTTGTATTACGTGAAATTACGCTGCATGGAAGCATTATGGTATTTATATTTCCTCCCGACTTCTATGGTACTAATTCACCGTGGTGAATGAATTTCAAGTTTAGTGGGACACAAGGGTGACATGGAAGCCCTTCTAAGGAGGGAGGGAGAAAAGGAATCGAATATTTTTGTTTAATCAGATGCTCGTGTTTCTGTCTACCGACAACACGGCGACGATTGTTTGCACCAGGAGCTTCTTTCTCGCTTATTTTGCTTTTATGATACCATCAGAAGGCAATAAATTCCTTGTATGTTCAGATGGACAGGATATTTTTGGAGATCCTTGAAATTTTCTTCATATCCTATTTTGTTTATTGTAATGCTTGACATGGAATTTGAAAACTGAAGCGATATTTTTCATAGTCAGATAAATTATCTGACCAGATCTTGATCTCGTCATGAAGGTAGGTATTTAATTAACGTCGCACTGGAGCGACACAACGAGCTATCGGCGACGGTCCGGGATCAACCCCCGATGATCCGCGATCAACAACGCGTCATTTTGAACCTCGGTCAGATGACGAGGTCACACCTGGTTGGCACCTTACTCTCCAAATTGATGACACGGTATCTCGCCATTAGAAGAAAACTGACCAGATTTTTAATCTTTTTTTTCCTAATGGCGGGTACTGGACTTTTTCCTTGGCCACTACAGGGTAGGGATGCGACATCGACAGCAAAACATCGATGTTCAAAATTAAAACATCGATGTTGATAATGCATCGTTTCAAAACTATCGATGTTTTTAAAATTCAGTGCATTTAAACTTTTTCCCCCATTTCTTATAACTGGTTTAGCAACTACTGATGTGACATCGGCTCCAATACATCGATGTTTTATATAAAACATCAATGTTTTGAAAACATCAACATCGATGTCGCATCCCTACTTTTCAGACCCTTCACCCTTGGTTACTTTGGTGTAAAAGTATGTTCAATTTGCTGATCATAAAAATTATGCTACTTGGTTATTTTTAAAATTTTTATAACGGTACTTTTTTTATTTAAAAATAAAACATCGACAAGTACAAACATCGATGTTACAAAAACATCGACCCCAATACATCGCTGTTAAATGCATCGATGTTTTTTTAAAAAAAACATCGATGTCGCATCCCTACTACAGCGCCGGAAGCGATGGTCTCTACTTCCAATGGCGGGCACTAAGGACTTGGGCTTGGCCACTACAAGGCCGGAAGTGATGTTCTCTTGTGAAGGGGCACCCCAATCTCGTCATCAAAAATCGACAATATCTTGATGACAAGGTATCTCGTTATTGGCAAAATTGATCAGATCTTGGTGGACGAGATAACTCATCAAAACCAGTCGGATGGTTAAAAATCAATATTGAACAGATAGTTTCAAGATACATTGTCCTGATTTGATGTTTTATTGGAAGACTCAGATATAACATTCGAGGAAATTTTCAATGAATTATTTCTTGGTTTCAGTGTTGCGAAGTATGCTTTTTCACCCAATACATTTTGAACGCAAGGTACAGAGAAGAAACAGCAAACTTTTCCATTGGCAAAAATAAGAAATCTCACAATGAAAAAACTCCTGCGGGATTTTTTTTTTTTCCAAACGCAAAGACAACTCGTGTCACGCTTCACGGATAAATCACATCGATGAAAAAGCGTTCGCGACCGGAGCCGTTCGGAACTTAGCATAGAAATTACGCCAAAAAACCCGCCATGAGCCGTTATGTGTTGCGTTGACATGCTTTCCAGCTTATACCGTGACAATAAAAATCAACAAGTCGTGAGTCTTCCGCTCCGTTCTCTCTCTAATAATGCAAACACAATTCATTGTTTGCACTGTCTCGTGAGTTGGGCATGGAAATAAACTTGTTGCCATTTATTATAACTAATAAAGAGGTCTTCCATCCCGGAATAGACGAACGTGAATGGAGTTTCCTAGTGCATCTCAACTCGACTCCATCATGGGATACCGACCCTACAAAATTTTTGCGCTAACAGAAAAGCTTCCCAGTGTGCAAGATGACTAGATAAGGGCTCCCACGGGTTGTTTGCTGATATTCTTTAACCATTGCGAGTTGGGGTATCTTTTAAAGCAAAATCATCTCAAAAACAATTAATTTTTAAATTTTGGCGACTTTTCAAAAAATTTGGCGACTTTTCATAAAGTTTGGCGATTTTCGGTCAAAATTCAACAAAGGTCAACGAAAATTTTACTCGGTTTAACTAGTTGCGGTCAGAAAAGTATGTTTTGGGTATTTCTGAAAGAAAATTTTCCAAAGGACGCCATTTTCGAGGTTTTGGTGCCAGCCAAAAAAGAAAACAATCCTAATATTTAGATTGTCATAATAACCTTATTTAAAATATATTTAGTTTAATTTTTTAATTTAAATTTCTTGGCGAGATGCGTAACAAAAGAGAAAGCCATACAATAGAAATAACAGCTCCTATTGTATAGCAAGTTGCTCGCACGCAGAAAACACCGTTTTGTGTTGTCTGCGGAAAATTTGACACCAGATAGATGCATTACACGTTTGATTTTTTTTTAATAAATAATTTTTTAATTAAATATTCATATTTTCGTAAGAGATTGTGACATCACGCCGATTGGATCTCTTCACAACTTGAATTTTGCCGCATTTGACAATGACGAGGCCATCACGACGTTGCAAACCAAATGGGAATTCGTAGCAATCACCGGGGGTTAGCGAGCAGTGGTCACTCCTGACCCCACGAAAAGAAAAGCCACGGGCAACGCCGTGCTAGCCACGCTGTGTCTAGTGAGTATAATATAATTATTCTGTGAGCAAAACAAGTGTTTGAAAACAAATAACCCAATAGAAACTTCCATACCCGAGGACTCTGTACTCAAGGGTATACGCATACGTCTCGTTCCGCACAAACAGCGACACAATGAAGTAATCGAAGCTATTATTGTTCCTAAATGGATAAAAGAAAAAGGTAAACAATGATGAAATCATCTCTGCAGGAGGTATGCCTCTTATCCTGAAGCCTCTATCGACTTCGCTACAATTTTTCCACCCCGTCCAGTTGGCTCTTTATTTTAATTGTGTTTTCCGTGTTCTTTCAAACGCTCTCGCTTCGCCTTGAGATAGAGCCAAGTATATCGCGGCGAACCCTTCAGAGCTTTTGTTGTGAGAAGCGTCTGATTAAATAATCATCTTTCGAGAGAGAGAGACGGTTTTTCTCGAAAGGGTGAAGAAGGAGCTGGTGTTTGTTTCTTTTTCTTTTTTATCGCCTTCTCTCTTTTTTTTATTTTTATTTATTCGTGTCTTTGAAATGGAAAGCGTGTGTGGTGTTGAAGGGGACAATGGACTTTTTCAAAACAAAGTTTCGAATTTGTGATACGATTGTTGTGAAATTCGCGCGGGTGTTTTTCTGGTGAAGAGCCTATATTTTAAGTTTGGTTCAAAATGATGGAAGTTATTGCGTAAGACATGGTAACAAGTTCTGATAATTATCGAAAATTGATGGTCACGTGTGAATTTTCTATGTATTATCAATATTTTTAATTTACATCATCGTTTGATGTGTATAAATCATATTTCTCTCTTTCTTTCTCTTTCTCTCTTTCTCTCTCTCTCTCTCTCTTTGGTAAATGCATCACTCAGTTGCAAAGCAAGGAATATGTTTTATGTAAAGATGCAAAGCATGTGTTGTGTTAAAGGAGACACTGGCCTTTTAAAACGAAGTTTTGAAGTTGTGATCCAGTTGTGGAATTTTCACGGGTCGTCTTTTTTCTGCAGAAAGGCTTTAAAAAATAGTTCTGTGAAAGTTATTGCTAAAACATGGCTAAAATTCTGATAAATTAGCAAAAATTCAGTGGTTTAGTGTGCATTAATTTTCCATGTATTGTCAATATTTTCATTTACAAAAATAAATTTACTCCATTTGGTATTATTCAATTGTAAGGCAAAAAATATGTTTGTAAAATATGTTAAAATATGTTTTCCACTGAAATGTTTATACATTAAGTTTGGTCCACGTCCTGCAAAAGTTATAGGTAACGTAATATACGGCCTAAAATTACAACAAAATATCAAAATTTGATAAATTCTGAATGCATTGATTTTCCAGGTTCTGACAAAATTTTAATTCATATAATAATTTATAGATTTATTCATCAAATTGTGACTCCTTATTTCTAAGTGCATCATTCAAATGAAAGTAAAAGAATTGTACTTAAGCACCTTAAATTTTGCAAACCAAATCTTAGTAGCATTTGAAACCAACTATTCAAAATTTGAACATATGATGAACTAATAACAAGCGGGAAAAATATTTGTCCGATTTTTTTAGAAGAAAATCCTCTAAGGGAAGCGAATTTCGAAGTCTTGGTGCCAAGCGGTGGCAACTATATTTTTTCAAATCGTTATAACATCGGAATTTCTGGTTGCTAGCTTGTCATGAAAACCAGAAAAAAAAATTTTAATTTTAAAACTAAAATTTCTTGACGAGACCTTTGTATCTACAACTTAAATTGTTGTCAAAATAGGGTTTAAACCTTTAGACTACGGCCGGTACAGCCACTTGTATCTAGATCGCGCTAAGAAAGAATTCTGACTACAGCCAGTACAGCAGTTGTAACTTGAAAGTTTTAAGAATCGCGCCAAGAAATAATCGCTCCAGTTATATCTATTACCGCAGTTAAAAGGCTCAGTAAAGACTTTTAAGCGATGATTAAAATATTTTTATACAACTAATGGGGGGCTAATTTCACAAGTGTTTTGGGCGAGACAGCTCTGATTGGTCCACCGCGGCCCGAGCAATTCTTGAATGTGTAGTTTGTATCGCGCCTTTTTCGAGACGCTTCTTTTAGCTCAGGTTGGATGGGTTTTGATGTCATGCCCGGAGCGTTTTATGCAAATGTTATACGATGTTTACGCTTTCTCTTTGATCCTTCAACATCGGAAACGATTCTAGATTTTGTTCCAAAAAACATCTCGTGACTGTTTTTGTTTCTTTCTCGTGTGATCAAAACGAGCAGATACAATTTCATATCGAATCGGTAATTTGTTTATTTACAATGGAGATACCAACCATCGACCTTCTGATGAAATTAATCGTCATCAGACCGTGACTCAAAATTAAGTGGTATTGTTCTTGGATTCATCCCTTCGGGGGTTGATCCCGGGTCGTCCCCAATAGCCCGTTGTGTTGCTCCAGTGCGATGTTAATTGAATAGGTACCTATCTAATGAAGTTAGACTGAGCAGGTTTCGGAGTTGTCATTAGATCTTGGATCTGTTGGCATCGTTTGTTTGGGGTTCGACTTGGGCCAATTGGCTAACGAAGCACAAACCATTGTTTTCATCACACTCGTCAACCTTTTGACAGATCTTGGAACCGAGTGATCGGATGTAATAACATGAAGCTATGCGCACGAGCTCCTTCTATTTCATTAGAAGGTCGATGAGTTCTTGGTACAACATAAGTATATATATTTCTTGACAAATCGATCATTGCGATCTTACATTGAAATTAATACATTACATCGGTGCACAAAAGTCGATCTATCTCTTAGTGGTGCATCCTGTGCTTTATTTAGAAGGTCGATATTTCCATGTGGAACAAACATCACTCAATGTGGTTTTATTTTAACAAAAACAAAATGTTAAATATTGGAACTGTTGAAAAATTATTTCTGAATGAATTATTGATACATTATTGGAGTATTGTTAGTATATAAGTGATGAAATATTTTTGAAAAGTTATTCTGAATTATTTTGGTGCACAAATCAAAACTAGTATGCTTTGAAATAAGTGGTGGCAGAAAAAGTAGATATGAAATAGAGTCGTCAATAAAGGAACTCTCTGAAGATTGATAATAGCTGACATCAAAATGGAAGACAACTTTCAATTGTTAGTAACATTACTGTTTTATTTTCACTAATTGAACCAACACTTCAGAATCCTCTGTAAAAAAGTTCCGATGTAAGGTATCATTGGTTCCCACTATCATCGCGGCTTTCTAAAAGCAGGAATTTTATCTTCGGCCTCAAACGGAACCATTTTCCTATCACAATTCTTTTAATGGGATGTTTTCTTCCGAGGATCATTTCAACTGATAAAAATCAATAAACAAGCATTTTTTTTTCGACCCAGTGCTGACTACTTGTCATTCTTAAAAGAGGATCAACAGCAACGTAATTACTGGAAATCGCAAGAATCTATTCCGTTCCGGGCGGATGATGAAGCTTGTTTATTTTCCTGATCAGAAGTCGCTTTTACCAGATTGCAGCCTATCAAGAAAGTGTTTGCTTTATAGCTTCCTTGAAGTGTCATTTTTTGGATCAGTTTCATTTCGCAGCAACTGAAAGGAACTTCGGGTATGCTTTGAAGCCTGGCACGATTCGATTCATATGTAGGTTAGTGATTAAATCGGTTCCGGAAAAAAATCAATGTTTTCAATGATTAAAAAAATCAATGGTTTCACAATTTAAAAAAATCGATTTTTTACAATTTAAAAAAAAATCGATTTTACACAATAAAAAAAATCGATTTTACACAATAAAAAATCGATTTTACACAATAAAAATCGATTTTTCGCAATTAAAAAAATGGACTTTTTCACAACTTTATGAAATTTTTGTTTTTAGTTTTAAAAAATTAATATTTTCATGTTTTGAAACTGTTTTTTTGCTGTTACAATTGATGTCGAGGTTCACAGTAGCACAGGTGCACATATTAGCAACCGGAGAGCTACGAGTTCGATACTCGGTCCAGCCAAACACCGTGTCTTCACGTTGGCGTGGTGTGGAAATTTGGATAATGGGGTACCAGATTAGATGTTTTTCTCGTCATCTGACCGTGGTTCAAAATTACAAGGCTTTTTCTTTTAATCTTTCCCTTTGGGATGGACCGTTGCCTATAGCCCAATACGTTGGTCCAATACGATGTGATTAACTACCCATCTACAACTAATTTTATTTTAATTTTTTAGATTCTGTGCAAAACCTGTCGCGTCAAGTTTCTTTTATCTCTGATCCTACAGCACAAAATTGTCCGGATATTTGTACATCCGATTTCAAACAACTGAGTCCACTCCGATGTTTCATCAAACGGGGCATCTAGGTTTATGGCTGCTTCACTAACTTTTGTAGCTGATAAGCATACAGATCTAAATTCGGGATGCTTGAACTTCTAAACCAGCGATCCTTTATCTTTAAATTCTCTATCTACGAAAATTGTGTCCCAGAATTTTTGATAGATTTCATCTGTATCAAACTGTCGTGCTTCCAACTGTGGTTTTTAAATCAGACTAAAAACTTATTTACCGTCTTGGTTTTTTTTACTTCAAACTAACTTATTTACTCGTTCTAAACATTGTCCTGTATTGTTTTTATTTTGTTATGGCACAGTAGACAAAAAGTTACATACAATTGAGAATATTCAAGGTAAATATTCTATGTGCGCGCAGACAAGTCAACGCGTCCTTGTGATATTATTTTATGGTTCTATTGCATTTATAAACCAAGTTTGAGAGACTTACTTACATGATGAGAACTTACTTTAAATCTTTCCAAGTGCTCAAATTTGGCTCGTATAGCAGAAACTAACCATTGAACGACAAGACAAACCATTCAAATTCGGACTTTTCTATCAAACCTTTTTATGGATATCCACTTAACGTTATTTCTGTCTGTTGTCTTTGTTGTAACTTCATAACCTCCATTTCGATTTGTTCTGAATTAAAAGCAATAGATATATTTATTGCAAAAACGAAATACTATTTGTTATTGTAAAAAGAACATTGAATTGGGGGGGGGGGTTTACAATATATATGTATTTAATCAACAGCTTTGTACATTACAACCAACTTTGTACTGGGGCCTACCATTACTGAGGCCCGTCATATGTGGTACAAAGGTCCGCTATCCAGTTTTGTACTTAGACCGTCATCTTTGGTCTGAGCCCGTTATCCAACTTCGTACAGGAGTCCGTCATCTGGTACTGGGGCCCTCTATCGAACATGGTATTAGGGCCTCGTCACCTGTGGTACTAGGGCCCGCTATCTAACTTTGTACTGGGACCCGTTATTTATGATACTGAGATTAACTATCCAATTTTGGACTAGGGCCCATCGTCTGTGATACTGGGGTCAATAGTCTGCAATACCGGGACCCGCTATCCAGTTTTACATCGGGCCCCGTTATCTACGATACTGGGCTCCGTCATCTATGGTACTGGGAGCCGTAATCCAACTTTGTACTGGGGCAAGCTATTTTAACTTGGTACTGGGACCCGCCATCTAGTACTGGATGAATCCAACTAGATAACGGGCCCCAATTGGATTCGATTATCTTGTTGTTCCAACTAGTTGACAGGACTAGTTGGATAAGACGCTATCCAACTTTGCATTGCGGTCTGTCTTCTATGGTGCTAGGGCCCGCTATCAACTTTGTTTTGGGGCCCGGCGTCTGCAATACTAGGGGCCACTATCCAGTTTTACACTGGGGCCCGCCAATGAAATTGGTATCGGGGCAGATGCAGGAATCTGATGTTCTCCACAGAAGAATCGACGGAATTCGACCATTTCCACCCTTTTGGCAGCGTCCTTCCAATCTGCGGGGGAATTGTTTTCATTTAGCCGAGTGAAAGCCGGCCATCCCGGCGTCTGTGTCCCGCGCGTCTAAATCGGGCACTGTCCATTTCACAAATACACAACAGTCAGCCGACGCCTGACCGAATTATGACGTCAGAAGCTCTTTTTCCGATAAGGTCCGATAAACTCCCGACATAAAAAAAAGGAAAGAAGGCAGAGAATAATTCATGACGTCATCATCCGTAGTCTTTTTATTCTCACTAACGCTTTTATAGCGTAAGGCTGACATTGTCGTTCTTATTTATATGTGCTGCTTTTTTCTGTCCTGGTGAAACAACTGACTTAGTGGGGCCATGTGAATATTGCGCCCTGGCTCTGATAAGACCACTGCTTGATTCCGTTGCCGTGGGCTTGATTCGATCAAGTAGGCATTCTACATGGGGGTTGGGGCTACTAAGGACTGTGGGCCGAAGACGAAAAGATCTTGAAAATAAATTTTATACATTTTTGTACTGTAATACAGTTTTAAAATTTAAAAGTCTTTTCACTGTATTCACAAACAAAGTGCAATTATGTAACAGAAAATAAACATTTATCACTCAAGCAGTTTTCGTTTGGTGTTTAAAAGATCTTAAATTAGACTCAATGCTCTTAAAAAGTTCGATTCTTTTTTAAAAAGAATAAATATTAAAAACGTTTACTCTTACTTACATTTATATTGCGACCCAAGAACCCAAGTCTTCAAAAGGAGATCACTTCTTTTCTGCCACTTATTACTCAGTGTCGCTATAATAAAAAAGCGTAGTTATACATTTAATACTTGTTAAATACACACTTATATTTCATGAAAGGCCCGTGGTCTAAGCTGATAAACTGAGCTCGGCGTCAAACTGAGTGAATTTAAACAGCCAGACCGTGGTTGAAACCATTCGAGCATTGGAATTGGTTTCTAATATTATATCCAGACCAGTTTTAGTATGGTTAATCCAACAATTAGTGGGGGGAGACACTCTTTTCAGTTCAATCTTCAAAGATTTCGATGCTTTCTAATTCGTTAAGCGTCCAACCCCACAACTGCTGGATATATAAGAAATATCTATTATGTAGGACGAACTTTTGAGAAGCTTCAGTGTATTTCTGTGTATTGAGAATACATTCTATGTATTTCTGTATAGTACATTCTATGTATTTCTGTTTTATACATTCTATGTATTTCTGTATAATACATTCTATGTATTTCTGTATAATATATTCTATGAATTATGGATAAACTGTATTTTCTCCAGATTGCAGCGCCGACCAACCGGTATAGTGGTTAAGGTGTTAGCCTCTAGATCGGAAGGTTCCTGGTTCGAATCCGGGCATGGATGTTTGTAAACGTATGGTGTAGAGGCGGCTGGTGCACCTTAAATCTGTCGGGGCCGAAAGTCCTCACGTTGGGTTGGCGTGGAAGTTTGGAGAGTGGGGTGCCAGCTCAGGTGTTGCTTCGTCATCTGACCGTGGTTCAAAATTACGAGGTGTTGTCCTCGGATCTTTCCCTTAAGGGACTGATCCCGGACCGTCGTTAATAGCCCGCTGTGTTGCTCTAGTACGACGTTAACTAAAATTACCATTACCATTACCAGATTGCAGCCTTTCTATAAAATGTTTTCTTTATATGTGTTTTTTCAACGTCATTTATTTATCTGGGTTTCATTTCGCATCAACTAAAAGTATCTTCGTTTCCAAAAAATTCGATCTTTTCATATTTAGAAAACGAATTGATATTTTCACATTTCGAAATTCGTCTTTTGACAGTTCTGACAAATTGGACTTTCATTCACTCATTGTTCCTTTTCCAATCAGGACATTCTAATTATAGAGGCAGAATCGAGTACTTTTAAAAATCGAATACTTGATATACGAGTATTTTCAAGTATCTAAAAAGCATTCGAATACGAATCGACAGCACGAATCAGCTATGGCACATAGATACTTGTACGATACAAGACTACGACAAAGAAAACTTGAAAATTCTGAATATTTGGTATTCGAATACTTTGGATGAATACTTTTTTGTCGAAAATCGAGTACATTCTTATTCAAGTACTCTCATCTCTAATTCCAATTGTACAAATACATCAGAATACGCGTATATATTCGATGCATATCTCCGCAATTAAACGCTCCCTGGTCCGAGGATTTACGTCCTTATGTCACATGCACAGATAACGGGGCACATATATAAATATATATAAATAAACATCCGTACTATTATTAGCTCCCTATATTTTAGCTATTTATCTGTGAGAGGTAGGAGCGAAGGGGCGCTGCCGTCTGAATGGGGCAGCCGCCCGGCGCCGACAATCTCCGCCTTCGCTTTGTTTATATTTTAATCCTGGCCCTCCCACGCCCTCTAGATCCCCCTCCTTCTTTCTTTTTTATTTATAGCTTTTTGTTGTGACGTCTTTTGTGCTGAGTCTTTTTCATTGTTGTTGCTGTTTAACATTCTCCATTCCCCGACCCTTTTTTTATTGTTGTATTCTTCTTCCCGTTTTTTTATTCGAGATTTTTTTATTTTTTTGAGATTGTGAATTGGAGAGAAAGGGCCGGCGTGAGTAACAGTGGGAGAAGTATTTAAAGTGATTTTCCAGTGTAGAGTGAGAGAGAGAGGCCTCCGATGAGATATTGTTTGAGTTTTTCGTGAATGAAACTTCCTCCTTGCTTCTTACTCGCCGGCTCTTTTCGTCGTGCGCGTTTTGCTTTGTTTCGCTCCTCGGTGTTCATTCAGAGGTTTTCTGACTTCTTTCGGGGGCATTGTTTTAGCTCTCCAAGTGGTTTCGACGAGTTATCTCGTCCTTCGTATGGCCAGTTTTGCTTATGAAAGATATGTTGTCATCCAGAGAGAGAGATATATATTGTCGAAAACAAGATATGATGATTTGCTGTTACGTTCTTCGGTCTTCATTCAGATGTTTCCTGGCTTCTTTCGGGGGCACTGTTTTAGCTCTTCAAGTAGTTTCGACGAGATATCTCGTCCTTCCAAGTCTGGCCAAATTTGCTAATGACGAGATATATCGCCATCTAGATATTGAAGTTTTTATTATTTTTTTTTGATGACGAGACTCCCCAGCTTTTTTCTAATGACGAAAGTCGACGAGATCAGAGATATTTCGAATATCGATTCGGTCAGTTTTGCTAATTATGAGATACCTCCTGGAGATTTAATTTGCCGTGGCTTAAAAGAACGTTTAATCTGTCGTGACTTCAAAAACCGTTTAATCTGTCTTGGCTTCAAAGAACGTTTAATATGTCATGGCTTCAAAGAATATTTAATCTCTTGTGGCTTCAAAGAACGTTTAATCTGTCGTGGCTTCAAAGACCGTTTAATCTGTCGTGGCATACAAAGAACGTTTAATCTGTCGTGGCATACAAAGAACGTTTAATCTCTCGTGACTTCAAAGAACGTTTAATCTGTCGTGGCTTCAAAGAACGTTTAATCTGTCGTAGTTGAAAGACCGTTTAATCTCTCATGATTTCAAAAAACGTTTAATCTCTCGTGGCTTCAAAGAACGTTTAATCTGTCGTGGCTTCAAAGACCGTATAATCAGTCATGGCTTCAAAGAACGTTTAATCTTTCATGGCTTCAAATAATATTTAATCTCTTGTGGCTTCAAAGAACGTTTAATCTGTCGTGGCTTCAAAGACCGTTTAATCTGTCGTGGCTTCAAAGAACGTTTAATCTGTCGTGGCATACAAAGAACGTTTAGTCTCTCGTGACTTCAAAGAACGTTTAATCTGTTGTGGCTTCAAAGAACGTTTAATCTGTCGTAGTTGAAAGACCGTTTAATCTCTCATGATTTCAAAAAACGTTTAATCTCTCGTGGCTTCAAAGAACGTTTAATCTGTCTTGGCTTCAAAGACCGTTTAATCTGTCGTGGCTTCAAAGACCGTATAATCAGTCGTGGCTTCAAAGAACGTTTAATCTTTCATGGCTTCAAAGAATATTTAATCTCTTGTGGCTTCAAAGAACGTTTAATCTGTCGTGGCTTCAAAGACCGTTTAATCTGTCGTGGCTTCAAAGAACGTTTGATCTGTCGTGGCATACAAAGAACGTTTTATCTCTCGTGACTTCAAAGAACGTTTAATCTGTTGTGGCTTCAAAGAACGTTTAATC
The DNA here is from genome assembly GCA_947359465.1 of Metellina segmentata. Classification (NCBI taxonomy): domain Eukaryota; kingdom Metazoa; phylum Arthropoda; class Arachnida; order Araneae; family Tetragnathidae; genus Metellina; species Metellina segmentata. Next base: position 84,900,886 of record OX375882.1, on the reverse strand, counting down.
TGTCGTAGTTGAAAGACCGTTTAATCTCTCATGACTTCAAAAAACGTTTAATCTCTCGTGGCTTCAAAGAACATTTAATCTGTCTTGGCTTCAAAGACCGTTTAATCTGTCGTGGCTTCAAAGACAGTTTAATCTGTCGTAGCTCAAAGACAGTTGAATCTATCGTGGCTGCAAAGAACGTTTATTCTGTCGTGGTTACGCCTACGTTCTGACGTTGGCGTGATATGCTCGTCGCCTGACCGAGGCTCAAAATTACCTGGTGTTGTCCTCGGTCCCAACCCTTCGGTGGTTAATCCCGGACCGTCGCCAATAGGCTACTGTGGCTGTGTTACTCCAGTGCTACGCTAATTAAAAACCTGCCTACCTCGGTCTTCAAAGTTTTACTCGCTTCTTTCGTGGGACATTGTCCTTAACTCTCCATTTCCCTCATGCTAACCATCATAAACAAATTCCACCCTATCAACACATCAGACAGGCATCGCGACTGTCTGAATCGAGATATTTATGATTCAAATCGATAGCCAAGCCAGTCAAACTGAAGGAACTGGTAAAAGCGTTATCCTTAAACATAGACGAACTAGCGAAAGTGCATGTGCCTTCGTGACAACCGTAACTCGAGTATTTAGCGAGGGAATTAATAAGACATCTGACAGCCGACTGTCTGGTGGGTCGCATCCACCTCGGGATTAAAAGGACTTCCTGCGGTGGGAGGATTTGTCACCCGTCACTGTTAACGCGATTTGTGGCCTCTTTAGGTCCCCCTTTGCGCTGCTACCTGTATCGAGAAATGTATCGCCGATGAAACATTGCTTCTTGGTTCCCTCAGTTGTGTTTGGTTCAAACAGTGTTAAATCGTGTCAGCAAAGCAAAAAGCATACAAAGTTTGTGTTCATAAACAGTTTCTGTTTTACTGATATGTTTATTTTCTCTCCGTCCTTTCTTATCGCAATTACTTGACAGCGTCTGTCTTGCATTTGGCCAAATACGCGGCCGCGTCATAAAACCCCAAAACCTAACAACCTGCTTTACCGGAAAGGATTTGTATGGATTAGAAAAGGTGTCTCGCTCGGGGTGGTCGAGTTGTTTCTGTTTTTGATTACTCGCTAACTAAACTAAATGATTGTATTGGACTAAGTTATTGGGTCGGTTGTTTTGGGGTTTCATAGCGCAAGGGCGATATTTGGCCAGACATCAATTAAATGTATATAAGCTCACAAGGAAAGCTTAACTAATACAGAGGAATACTAAGTTTGATACGTTCCCACGTTGTGCCCATTCCTATGCTCTGTTCTCGAATGTAAATTACAGACGGGTAATGCAGTGTGCACTGCCGCTGCAGCTACTTTGAAGGTAGGGTAAGGCGTTTTCTGGTGCAAGGGCCATATTTGGCCATGTTGCACAAGACCAATAATATCAAGGGTACAGCTGCATTCTATGCCTCGTTTGGTGGCAATGCTTTTGGCGCGCTTTTTATGTGCACTCGTGTGTGGCACTTTTTATGCCACACACGAGTATACACATAAAAAACACCGAAAGAATTCAATGCATAACACTGAAAGGTAATGGTAATTTTAGTTAACGTCGTATTAGAGCAACACAACGGGCTATTACGACATTCCGGGATCAGTCCCTTAAGGGAAAGATCCGAGGACAACACCTCGTAATTTTGAACCACGATCAGATGACGAAGCAACACCTGAGCTGGCACCCCACTCTCCAAACTTCCACCCCAACCCAACGTGAAGACTTTCGGCCACGACACATTTAAGGTGCACCAGCCGCCTCTACACCCTACGTTTACAAACATCCATGCCCGGACCCGGATTCGAACCAGGAACCTTCCGATCTAAAGGCTAACACCTTAACCACTATACCGGTAACACCGAAAGAATTCTATACATAACACCGAAAGAATTCTTACGAAAATATCGGGGTTTTTTACAACATAAAATAATAAGATTTAAAAAAAATTAATTAACGTGAGAAAATATTGAGGTTGCCATAAAAACCGATATAACAGTAATAAATATGGGTTGCCTTCACCTGCCATAACTCGCTACTAAAAGTGCGCCAAAAGTGTTGCCACCAAACGAGGCATAGAATGCAGCTGTACCCTATCAAGACCATACACACAGTTTTACTGGCACCGAAGAGGAAAACGAACTCGACAGGAAGCGAACCTGCGCCGCCTACAACTCGCAGGTTACTAGCGCAGTGGACATACCCACTGCACACCCTTACGATCCTTTCGAAGAAAAGACCTGAACTACATCCAATACCAAAACGCACTCCTTCGATTCCTCGGCGTTTTAGTGAAGTTGATTTAAGTGTTCGGTTGTGTGACACTCGTCACCCGAAAGACCTCCCCCTCAAAAAAAATAGAGCAGCGTTCGACCCAATCCACTTTTTCAGAGCACTGCGTCCGACCACGCCAATACGATGATGCGTGTAAAAAGAGCTCGTCCAATCCATCACGACGCGAAAGCTTCCGTTTTCGTCGTCTCTGCGCCTAAAAACTCATCCGTCTTCCGTCGTTTTCTTCGTTTTTCCGTACATTTTCATTGTTGCCTTCTTCTTACTCATCGAGGTTATAAACAGCGGGGCTGTGAGACGAATTGTGAGTGATATTGGCGCCAGGCACGATTTCGCCTCACAATGCGTCGATCATGCCGGCCTGAATTATGCGGCTAACGATAGCGTTATTACGGGAAAAAAACGGTATTGGGGAGTTATTTATGTGGACTTGGGTGACGGGGTGTGGTCCTGGGGACACACTGCCGCGTCGATCGGATTCGCTTGTTTTTCCGGACGAACCTTTGCCACTGGGAAATGACACTGAATCCTCTCGACGATGACCGAGGTTTTGATGAAAATCGCTCGAAAACGGGTGAAACTCGAGAATAGTGTCCCTCGCCGAATCTGATGCACCTTAAATCTGTCGTGGACGAAAGTCCTCACGTTGGGTTGGTGTGGAAGTTTAGAGAGGCCAGCTCAGGTGTTGTCTTGTCATCTGACCGTGGTTCAAAATAACGTGGTGTTGTCTTCGGGTCTTTCCCTTAGGGGATTGATCCCGGACCGTAGTCAATTACCCGCTGTGTTGCTCCTGTACGACGTTTGTTAAAAAATTACCAATTACCCTCGCCGAATTGGAGACTAAAATTTCGTTTGGTAGGTTGGTATTTGAATTAACGTAAGACTGGAGCAAGACAAGGGGCTATTGGTGACGATCCGGGATTTATCCCGAAGACATATCTGAGGACAACACAGTACAATTTTTTACGACGGCTAGATGACGAGGTCGTTCTCCGAGCTGGTACCCCACTCTCCAAACTTCCACACGCCGTCCAACCGGTATAGTGGTTAAGGTGTTAGCCTCTAGATCGGAAGGTTGCGGGTATGGATGTTTGTAAACGTATGGTGTAGAGGCGGCTGGTGCACCTTAAATATTTCGTGGTCGAAAGTCCTCACGTTGGATTGGTGTAGAAGTTTGGCGTGTGGGGTGCCAGATCCGGTGTTGCCGCGTCGAGATTCAAAATTACGTGGTGTTGTCGTCGGATCTTTCCCTTACGGGATTGATCCCGGACTGTCGTCTTTTGCCCGTTGTGTTGCTCTAGTACGACGTTAATTAAAAAAATTACCAAACTTCCACACAAGCCAACGTGAAGACATTTGAAGCCAGACGCACACCAGGCCCCCTTTGTACACGAGGGTCTTTGGTTGGATTCATACTCGCAACCCTCCGGTTGCTAATCCCTTACTCTTCCAACCGGCCTATTCCTCATACATCTACGTGAAATTTGCGAAAGCAGATTTATGTCCATTGATCTGTCGGTTTCAATTTTCCGCAATTTCATCTGAGAGCGAAAATCAACACTCAGTCCTGCATCGAAACGGACCCGCGTCAAAACCGTGAACGCGTTCATCTTCAGTTGAGCACTGATAAAAAAAAAAGTTTCCTCCCGCATCATCCAACTTTTCCCACCACTCGTACTACAGGACCGAAGTGAATGAACTACCACTCGAAAACCTCGCATGCAAAAGAAGGAACGAAAATCAATATCCAGACACATAAAACTGCTATTAACACTTCTCCCGTCCCATGAATGAAACCAGCGATTAATGTCTCGAAGTAAGCGGTGGAGCCAGAGAAGTAGCTGTGCACCGAAGTGCTTGGGCTTGGGAGATGCTTTGGCTGGTCGCGTAATTTATTCCCCTTTAATAACTCCATTCATTTTGGCAGCTGACATGTGGAGCTGTTAGAGCGAGACAGGTGTAAGTGCTTAATGTTTACATTCGTGATGGATCAAGGCTAACGTGGTTAATGAGGGGAGGATAGCTATTTGCAGAATGTTGCCAATTTTCTTCTCTTTCGCGTGTTTGTCATGTCGGTGCTGCGGAGGGTTTCTTTTTTTCTCTCGAAATGTCGTCTAGTGTGTCTGTAATTAATTTATGTGGTTTTTGTTTTCTCTTCCTTTCAAATAAAGGGTGTTTGAATGGATGGGGATTTTTTTTTCCTCGTCTTCGCTTCCCGCTCGAGGTCTGGGAATACGAATTCCACTCGCACATGCGTTCTCTTTTGACTCTGTGTGACGTTGAAATCGGAATCTTGGGCAGTCAGACGTCGATGGGTTTGTGAAGGAGTCGTTAATATACCATCGGTCGGGATTTTTGGTCTGATTTGTCGTTCTGCGGTTGTTTTTAGCTGCCCGAAGGTCAGTTATACCTAATGTTGCCATACGTTTTAAACGGGACCTAATGGAATGTTAATGTCCCGTTTTGAACGGGACCGTCCCGTTTTTAGGTAGGTTGTCCCCAAGCGCAGTTTCGGGACGCCGAAATGTCCCGTTTTCAGAAAGTGATCAACCCACAGTAACAATTTCAAAAAGATGTGCGAAAATTTTAAAAAATTCGACGGGTCTCATCTTTTTGTTAGTACTTATTGTTAGTTAATTCTGGAAAATCTGAAGCACAAAAAATTATTGCCGTCAATTATTGACAATCGCGGTCAACGATTGTCTATAGGGGAAAATCTGGAATAAATTTTTTTTCTTGTTTTGAGAGAAGAAAACGAGATGATGTTGTACTGAATGTTTCAATTTAGTACTTGCAATCACTTTAGGCGTCTAGAATTTTGGAATTCACATTGTAAAAGAACAAATTGTTATCCCCCCCCCTACCCCCCATTCCTAGTGAGAAGCCTACTAGCTTTGGCTCATCGACTGAAAGTACGCGTTGACAGCTCGTGCATCTTTATTGATGATTGATTATTCTTTTTGTCGACGTGTTTTATGAATCAATTTAAATTTCTTGTACGTGAAGCCTTCATTTCAACAATGCCTAAACGTAAGTGCACTTTTAATGTTAACTTATACACCAAGTACCCGTTTATAATTAACGCAAAAGTAAATTTTAAGAAATCCTGCCAATAATTACGTTTTCTTATTTAAAATCAACATCAAATATACTTAAGCAAATTCGTTCTTCAGAAAATATGACCACATAAATTATTTATTTTCGCGTATTCATTCCTGTTTTTTACATTAATAAATAAAAACTAAAGAAATAATATGAGTTTTCTTGAATGCTCATATTATTAACTAAAAAATAGTAGATGTCACGTTTTGAGGGAAAAAATAAATGGTCACGTTAGTTATATCGCGACCTATGGACCTTGGCAGTCCGATTGGAAGAATAACGGATCGACAAGGGTTGCGAGTTCGAATCCAACCCAAAATCGTCGGGTACAAAGGGGGATGGTGCACGTTAAACCTGTCCTGACCTCAAAGATCCTCAATTTGACCAGGTGTGGAAGTTTAGAGAGTGGAATGCCAGCTCACAAGTATCGTCGCCTAGTCGTCTGACCGTTGTTCAGAATGACGCTTTGTTGTCTTCGGATTTGATCTCGGACCGTCGCAGATAACCCCAGTGCCCCGTTCTGCAAGTTTGTACGGATTTTGTTAATGTACGTATTTTACGAGTCAGTTATATATGAAGTCCTGTTTGATATTTTTTTTCTTCCAGCAGAAAATAATTTTTGCCAAATTTAGGTTGAACTATATGCGAAAGGTTTCGAGCAAACACAATGAAAATATTCAGTTTTTCAGGCTAGCAATTTTCAAGGTTTAAGCAATTTCAAAATGATTATGGTTTATCCATCATTCAATAGGTCATGTCATCTCAAACTTTCAAGTATTACGCACTCCTTCAAAGGATCAGAAATTCTTTTGATCCGCTTGAATATTTTTATGTTCTTATACAGCGGTACGTTACTGTGTCTTATTGCTATGTTGCCCGGAGCTCTTCAAAGGAAAACTGACTGTTCAATGACAGAATGATTGTCACTCCAAGCCATTTATAGAACTTCCCAAGTCTGATTACTGGATTTGAAAATGTAGGTCGTAGTCTGTGGCGAAGAAAATGATTGATCTACTTTTCTTCTTTTATTTGGTTTGATTCTGCGATAGCTACGTATCCATCGAAATGACTAATGCATCCGATTGGTAAGAAATTATTCGAACGCAAAGGATAATTCAGCTGAGGATTTTTTTTAATTTTTTTTTGTTCTGTCGGAACTAGAGAACAAATGCACCTTGATGATAAAAATATTCGGGGTTAAACCACTCCGAATAGTTGGCGAGATTAAAAATTTAACAACTCAACCCGATCCAGTAACAGGAATGTTTGATGTCATTGATCCAACAATATCGCAAACAAGTTTTGGGGTTAGTTTGGGTTTTATGGCGCAAGATCGAAAGACGGACTATCTGTCAAGATAATGCAAATCAGAAAATGAGTAAAAGGTTAAACTAATCTTTAGCAACTATAAAAAGGGATATTTCGAAATCATATGTACTTTACAGATGATATTGAGGTTGTTTAAAGGAAGTATAAAAAAGTTGCAAGATTAAAGATGTTATGTGTAAAAACAAGAGTAGTTAAACAAATTATGAAGGCTAAGAAAAAATATAACTGAAGAAGCATTGACTATCATGGAGTAAACCTATCTTAGTTATTTGCCGACCAACCGGTATAGTGGTTAAGGTGTTAGCCTCTAGATCGGAAGGTTCCTGGTTCGGGTCCGGGCATGGATGTTTGTAAACGTGTGGTGTAGAGGCGGCTGGTGCACCTTAAATCTGTCGTGGCCGGAAGTCCTCACGTTGGGTTGGTGTGGACATTTGGAGAGTGGGGTGCCAGCTCAGGTATTGCTTCGTCATCTGACCGTGGTTCAAAATTGCGAGGTGTTGTCCTCGGATCTTTCCCTTAAGGGACTGATACCGGACCGTCGTCAATAGCCTGTTGTGTTGCTCTAGTACGACGTTAACTAAAATTACCATTACCCTATCTTAGTTGACTATTAACCTATCAAGTGGTTTCGACGGCATATCTCATCCATCTGATCAATTTTGCTAATGACGTGATATCATCAAGTTTTTACCGATATGATGACAAGATCTGGCAAATTTTCTTCTTTTAATCGTGATCGTGTTTTCTTGTAGTGGCACTATATCTCGTTCAACAGATCTGGTCAGTTTTGCTAATGACAACATACCCCATCGAGACATCCACCATGAAGGTTAAAATTCTAACATGAAACATAATTAACAATGTTTAGGGAATAAAAAGACTTTTGAGTGGTACTTCGAAATCAAGTCAAATCCTCGCGACACTATAACATTCGAAGCCCACTCCTGTGATGCGCCTGGACGTTGAATAATGAATCGAAGCTAGCACCATTAATTGTCTCAGTTTGGAGTACAACTTTTACCCCAATCAAGGCTTCCTAATAGCGAGAACTCATGTCCAACCACTAACTCCCCTCGACGCTTCAGGTAGTTTGCCTTGCCAGCGTTTCGTCAGGTCGGGAAGGGTGGAAAAAGGAGGCAGACATCCTGTCGAAAGAGATAAATACCTGTAAGGAATAATTGAGTGTGTTCTAAATCGTCGGGCGGTAGATTGCCGCCAATTAAAAGACTGCTGAACTTGCCTATTAAATGCCGGACCACCGATAAAAGACTTCTGCGGAGTATAAATCATCGCGGTCTCGTCAGGGTAGTTTTAAATCTTTCTTTTTCCCAGATCGGAAGGCTTGATAAATATTTCGGCTGCTTCTACGGTTTCAGACTGTCCAACTCCTGATGGCCCCGATCGAGTTCCGACTGTTAATGGGGATTTTAATGAAGATATGGATCTTTTTTTCCCAAACTGATTCAATTTCTTGGTTTGGGTTGTTGATTGGAGGTGTAAATTGTTCCGTTATGAAATGCTTCGGAATGTAGGCTGGAGTTCTTTTCAGGCATTCTCATCTTCGGTTTCGAAATGGCAAGTCCTAATAGGCGTTTTCCATTAGTTATTGAAAGGTAATTGACAATTCAGTAACCTTTGAAGTAGCCCATGTACGATTGCTAATTGGTTGGTTAGGAAAAACCTCCATTGCGCAAATTGCAATTCTGTCCTCAATGTTTTATGGAATTGCTTTTCATCCGAATTAAGTTCTATTTAAAGTATGGTCTCTGCAAATAAATTTTTTAAATGCCTATCTTTGTAGCATCAATTGTGATTCTGTCCTCAATGTTCTACGGAATTGCTTTTAATCCGATTACGTTTGATTTGAGGTATTGTCACCTGCAAACAAAACTTAATAGAAATGACTATCTTCGTGGCAATAGTTGCAATACAATACTCAATATTCTGTGGTATTGCTTTTCATTCTAATACAGTTTTATTTAGAGTATTGCCACTGAAAATAAAATTTTATAAAAAATGCCGATCTTCCTAGCAACAATTGCAATTATGTCCTCGATGTTCTATGGAATTGCTACGAAGATCGGTATTTTTTTATTAAAAGCAACACTTGCGATACATTCCTTAAAGTTCTATGGAATTGCTTTTCATCCGAATCAAGTTTCATTTAAGGTGTTGTCATTGCAGATAAAACTTAATAAAAATGCCGATTTTCGTTGCTGCAATTGCAATACAATTTATTATATTATTATAAGCATATTTTACAACGGATTTCGATTCATCCATGTTTTTATTAAAAGTGTAATATAAATAAGAATATGATTTAAACCTGAAGATCTTTAATCACGTAAAATAATAAATGGATAGTTCTAATTATAATAGAAAAGGGTAGGTAGTTGAAATTGCATCTGGCACTGTAGTAACACAACGGGCTATTGGCGACGTTCTGGGATCACTCCCAAAGGGAAATATTCGAAGTACAACACCACATAACTTTGTGAACAGATGACGAGGTCAACACTTGAAGAAATATAGGAAATAGCTTTGAAATTGTATCCAAATTTTTCTTTAAGTTGGAGTGGCCAAATATAGCTTTTGAGCCATAAAACCAACCAAATATTTGAAGAATTTGCGCTTAGATGTTACTACCTGTTATAGCTCGTTTCTGAACTTTGAGGACTAGTAAAAGGTAATCTACGTAAGGCGTAAAAATAATCTTATTCAGCCATTTTCTTGCTTATTGTATTAGAACTAAAATATATTCAATGTGGCACAATTAAAATATTATGTTGTTCACTTTTTGTACAAGCATTGAATTTACTAACTCATTGACCACAAACGCATCCTTCGAAATATTTTTTTCTTACTACAAAAAGTTATTTGACTTCCTGGTACGACATTTCTTGTTTATAATAAGGGAAAAACTTCTTGCAAGTCGTATATGCTCTTCAAAAGATTTTCCTCCTTTGAAGATTGTGCCGATTCCTTTTCGTTAATCTTCACTTCAAATCTCAGTACCTATCAAACAAGCGACGTACATTCAAAAAATATTTTAAGTAAAATTCACCGAAATACATCAAAACGTCAGGTTTGGGATAAAAATAAGCTCACCGCCGCAGACATTTCAGTTGTCTCCTTTTCAGCAATAGCATATTTGCATGTTGAAAAGATTAAGATGAGGTCATACTCGCGGGACTATCGTAAATGCCTTCATTAATACTTCGCTCACGTAGGCGTAGAAACTCCATTTGTGCTCAAATCGTACAAAAACGCTTATTCATTCCGGCTTTCAGCGAAGCACATCTCGGTACAGCTCTCATTTGTGCTCATTTTCATGTCTAAAACACTTTCATTTCTTGTAATACAATAGTGACAACATGTTTTTTGTTAATCGCCTCGTGTCGTGGGCTCTGGAAACGTGTTTCAGTAAGTGGAAAGTTTCGTCGACTGTGTCTTCTGATAAGAACTGCTAACGTGTTTAGTGTTCTTGCGTAAGAGGTTTATGCATTGTCGGCTTAGGGCCGCGGTAACCCTGTTGGTGGGGTAGAGGTTAAGAAATCGGAGGATTGAGAATTCGAAACTCGTTCCGCCCAGAGACCGTCGTTTATACAAGGAGGCTGGTGCACGTTGAATTTGAGTAGGCCTCAAATGTCTTCACATTAGCGTGATGTGGAAGTTGGTGTAGTGAGTTGCCAGTTCAGGTGTAGACCTCATCATCAGATTGTTACTTAATTACCTACCAGCCAAAATTCTACCATTCTCGGTCAGTTGTTTTGGGTTTAATGGCGTAAGGTCCAAAAACGGACATGCTGCGCCAAAGATAAAACAGAATATAGCCCAAATAAAGATACCCTACCCTACAATAATGGAACGGACGCCAGAGGATTTACATAAAATCCGACATCTTGTTTGGGGTTGTTTTTCGTGGTATGGCCTGGGACCTTTGCATGTTGTTGCTGGTCAATTGAACGCTGAGGGTTGCCAGTTTGAAACTATAATCCAAACAGAGACAGTCGTAAGGGAGGAGGGGGGGGGGTCATTGCATCAAAATTTGTCATGTCCTCACGTTGGTGCGATGTGGAAGTTTTAAATTGGGGAAGCAGTTCTGGTGTTGACCTCGTCATCTGAACGCGGTTAAAAGTGACGAGGCGTTGTCCTCGGATGTTTCCTTCGGCATTGATAGCCGATAGCACGTTGTGTTTGTTGCTCCATTGCATTGGGAATTCATTATGTGTCGATTTTGCAATTCATTTTTTTTAACTTTCATTTCTGATGCTAAAAGTGTATAATGAATTCAAACTAAAGTTTTGATAAAAGAACATTGATATTTGAATGATGTAAGCTTTATCTTCTAGTTTAAGTCTTTCTCTTGAAAATTTCTTTGTACCACCCAGCCTACCAAACAAAGGCTCAAGGGCTGGCCGGGAAATTCCGTGTGAAATTTTTAGTGGTTCGAAAAGTTCTCTATTTCGCGTTATCATTGCGATGTGATTTATCTTTTCGCTATCGATTTTTAACAGGCTGATGCTTCTGTGGATCTCAATCAGATAATCAAAGAATTTATTTAGAATTGTCTCGTATTTTGTTTCGAGATCACTTCCTTGTGATTGATTCATTTCTACTGAACCCCTTCTTTGAGATTTGTGTTCACCTGTCAAAATTTCTTCTAATTTTGAAAATATTGAACTAAAACAATTGCTTATACATACCAACTTTTAATTTCTAGAACAAGAAATTATTTTCCAATGTATTACTTTTTCAGAGTCAACTCGCCAATTTCCATATTTTTTTATACGAGATATATTTGTAGTTCTAACTTTTTCTGTTCATTCTTGTGTAGAATTAATAAGCATATCCAACTGGTTTTTGAATAGTTCTGTTATTAGCTTGTATATAATATTAAGAAATGGCATTACGTACATCTGATACTGGAATTAATTTAGTGTTTTTCCTCCTTAGGTTCCTTCAAATTGTCTCCCTAGCGTACCTGTGTAGTTTCTTCAAAATGGTAAGTGCTCTCTCTCTGAATATTTATAATTATTCAGTTTATCTCAAGACTTTTGTAATTGATATTAATCTCATGGAGTTTGATCCGGAAAGCTTTACCGTTGTATGTCTCTTGACAAGACGCGACAGTGCAACTTCGTCTACCAGAAAGATCTGATTGCTTTAGGTTGCGATGAATATATATACTACTAGGGGGCCCTACCCCTGCTCGCTAACGCTCGCCAACCCCCAGAGGATTGCTTCGCAATCCTCATTGGTTCGCTGCGCGAACCTATGCTCGCTTCGCTCGCATCAATGAAGACATGTGTCCTAGCAGAAGGAATTGTTTACAAAATATGATATTCCAAAAAAATATTTTTCAAATCTAAATTTTATGCTGTTTTTCAGAAAAGATATTTACAGTACCTCTAAAATCAGAATTCAAATGGAAACTTTGAGCAAATTTTGACTCGAAATGTGAGCGTTGATTTGGAAATTGAAAACCCAGCATGTTGGTTGTGTGTACATTTACCCAGTACTCGAGCCACTCACGCCTTTTCATTGAGTTTGTTGTCGAAAGTTGTAATGCAAGCGTCTTGTTGAACTATAATAGTTTGCCCCGAAACGGACCTTTTTTTAAAAAATCACTATGAAAAGATCCTCCGTTTTCTTTGATTTCTATTATTTACTGCAACAGCTCAACTAAAATTCATTTTTTTTTTCAATAAAATTTCATCCGATAACGCTATACATTCAATTGAAGCGCGAGGCTTTGGGATAAACAAAGAATCGTACAATGTTGCCAAAACGCGAAAACAAATAACGTCTTTTTTGCGTGCCACGTAAGAGAATTATATATATAGATACTGTAAGCTCATTTTGGTATTGGTGACTGAGTTTACCACGATCTTTCCCCACCATGATCTATTAGTGGCTGATTTCATTAGATGTGTTAACTAGTTGACAGATTGTGAAAACTACATGTAGTTGAATTAACGTTGCACTGGAGCAATACTATTGGATACGGTCCGGGGTGAATACCGAAGGAAAAGAACCGATGGCAACACCTCGTGATTTTTAACCGCGGTCGGGTGAATTGATCAACGCATGCTGGCACCTCACTCACCAAACTTCCCGACCACGTCAACGTGAGGACATTTATGTCCAAGGCATGCACCGGCCCCTGAGTACACGACGGTCTTTGTTTGGCCCGAGTTTCGAATTCGCTAGACTCAGATTGCTAATCCGTAACTCTTCCAACTGGTCTACAGTGGCCCGTGTAATTGTAGACTCTTCAATGTGTGAACTACAAAATCCGAACAATTCCAACTAGCAACCAGGGGATTGAGGGTTCGGAACTCGGTTCGATTAAAGACAGTCATGAAAAAATAATTGTCACTTTAGATGATTTCAATTAGTAATTCACTTTCTAAAATATGCATTAGGACCTTATTGGAAAGGCCGCTGTACCCCAGTTAACAGCATACGTATTAGGGATGCGACATCGATGTCAATGTTTTCAAAACATCGATGTTTAAAAAAAAAAACGTCGATGTTTTTAACATCGATGTATTGGAGTCGATGTTTTTAACATCGATGTATTGGAGTCGATGTTTTTGTAACATCGATGTTTTTACGTTGTCGGTGTTTTATTTTTAAATGAAAAAGTACTGTCATAAAAATTTAAAAAATAATCAAGTAGCATCATTTTTATAATCAGCAAATTGAACATACTTTTAGACCAAAGTGGTCAAGGGTGAAGAGTCTGAAAAGTAGGCATGCGATGTCGATGTTTTCAAAACATTGATGTTTTAAAAAAAACATCGATGTATTGGATCCGATGTCGCATCACCAGTTGCTAAACCAGTTTTAAGAAACTGGGATAAAAGTTTAAATACACTGAATTTTAAAAACATCGGTGTTTTTCGGGCGATCTATTATCAACATCGATGTTTTGCTGTCGATGTCGCATCACTAATACGTATTGGCGAACTTTGGTCGAAACTTTGGTCCCACCAAACACCGTCATGTACACTGGGGCTCGTGCACGATAAATCTGTAGTATCCTCAAATGTCCTCACGTTGGCGTGATCTGGAAGTTAGGAGGGGGTGCCAACTCAGGCTTCCTCCTCGGATCTTTCCCTTCGGGATGGTTTCAGGACCGTCGCCAATACCCATTGCGTTGCCCAATTGGGTAGTTCAGCAACGACCTACCTGGTTGCTAATCCGTTACTCTTACATCTGGACTTTCGCGGCCCCGTTTTACAAGCAAAAGGAACAGTTCTCGAATCAACCCAGGAAGGAAACAAACCACAGCATTGATTCCATCACCGCTGTTGCCGCTAAAAACGCCGTAAAAGAATCGACGCGGGACAAAAGAAAGAGTTCTCGTCACGCTTGCCCCATCGTTCCTCGTTAAGGAGCGAAATAAAAGGTGTCGCCTGAGACCCCGAGGGGTAACCATCTTACAATCCAACAGGTTGTTAAGTCGGGAGTTATTATCACAAGAATCGCTTTCGAATGGCCGATTGTTTCTGGAATAGTTATTAGAAGGGTGCTGAAAGGGAGCCCGGCGTGTCGCAAATTACAGCTCTGTCGAGTTGAGGAAAGAAGCGGTTGTGTCTAGTCGTCCGTTTAGGGTTTTCAATTTGGCATGGCGTCTCACTCTTTATGCTTTTAGAGTTGGACGGGAATTTGTGCATGGTAATGCGTATTGGCTGGTGCTCGAGTCTTTTTCCGGTGTGACGCCTTGGAAAATTACATTCATCAACAATTGAAGTGTTAACACATACTCTATTGATGTGTTTAGAATGTTTGAAACATTGTTTCTTGTCTCGTTCTCTTTAGGTGCCACTCTTGACACGCTTGCTGCCGTTTTATTGGCTCGAAATAAACGTGGTATTGTCCTTGGATATTTCGCTTCGGGTTCGATCTTGGACCGTCACCAATAGCCAGTTGTGTTGCTACGGTGCGACGTTAATTAAAATACCTCTCTACCTACAGTAGATTATGCTGGTACCTAATCTAAAAAGATTATTTCATGACCAAAATTATGGGTTGGCGTGGAAGTTTGGAGAGTGGGGTGTCAGCTCATGTGTTGCTTTGTCATCTGACCGTGGTTCAAAAATACAATGTGTTGTCCTCGGTAATGGTAATGGTAATTTTAGTTAACGTCGTACTAGAGCAACACAACGGGCTATTGACGACGGTCCGGGATCAGTCCCTTAAGGGAAAAATCCGAGGACAACACCTCGTAATTTTGAACCACGGTCAGATGACGAAGGAACACCTGAGCTGGCACCCCACTCTCCAAACTTCGTGTTGTCCTCGGATCTTTCCCTTAAGTGACTGATCCCGGACCGTCATCAATAGCCCGTTGTGTTGCTCTAGTACGACGTTAACAAAAATTACCATTACGTTGAACAAAATTAAATTAATGACGGCGATTTTCAACCTTTTTCGTGGCTGCGGTGGAACGGTTGGTAGGTATATATTTTAACGTCGCACTGGAACTATACACGGGCTATTGGCGACGGTCTGGGATATAACTGCTGTTTTACCTGATGTAAATAAAGATTATCTAAATCCTAATGTCCTTTTCATTTCGAGTGTTTTGTTAAATGCACATATTTAAGGACATATTGTTTATTTATAATTACTAGGGGCTCTGCCTCCTGCTCGCCTCTGCTCGCAAACCCCCACGCATCTACGCGAGGAACAATTTGTACACTATCGCAAAATTATACTTTTCGTCGCATCGAATTTATTTATGAACCAATTTAAAAAATAATTATACCATAAGAAAGAGTGCATTCTTAGCTTTCACGTGGTATTTTCAAATTTTAAAACGAATAGTATTAAGCTATAGATATGAAAGTTTTAGTTTTGTATCGGAAATTACTATCTAAAAAATGCGAAAGTTGTATGACCAACTTTTGATCGCATCGAATTATTTATTAACCAATTTCAAAAAGATGCCTCTAGATCGGAAGGTTCCTGCTTCGAATCCGGGCCCGGGCAGGGATGTTTGTAAACGTATGGTGTAGAGGCGGCTGGTGCACCTTAAATCTGTCATGGCCGAAAGTCCTCACGTTGGGTTGGCGTGGAGGTTAGGAGAGTGGGGTGCCAGCTCAGGTGTTGCTTCGTCATCTAACCGTGGTTCAAAATTACGAGGTGTTGTCCTCGGATCTTTCCCTTAAGGGACTGATCCCGGACCGTCGTCAATAGCCCGTTGTGTTGCTCTAGTACGACGTTAACTAAAAAATTACCAATTATCAAAAAGATGCACCGTAAGAAAGAGTTCATTCTAAGGTTTCCCGTGATGTTTTCAAATTTAAAAACTAATTGTAATAAGCTATAGATATGACAGTTTTAACAAAAATGTCCTGATTTTTCCCGAATTTCAAAAAAATATCAGGAACCAGATCAAAATTTCTAGAAAGCTCGGCGTGGTGCAAAAATTTACGTTTAGAGAAGGTATACTTACAAGGAAATAGACACGTTTACTTGAGATTGAGTTGGGAAGTTTAAGGCATATTCATGAAACGTTCCACGGCAGTCAATCAGAACGTTGAAATTCCTGCCGTGCGTGTACATTTTTCAGTGGAAACGACACCTGTGATGGAGCTTCAGACGAAATTTTCGCGTGCTCGCAAGATAATTTTGCCTTTGACCTGCTTTTAGACGTAAAATATTACAGCGTTAAGCGGATCAAATCATGGCGGCGGTTGTAATTGCGACCCATCAATGAATGCTTTTCATTGTTCCGTGGAAATTCCGATTGTGCCAATGGCAGCATAATAAATTTCCACTGGGAGCAGAATTGCCTTACCGGGCATAAACAATTTGGGGAGTTTTGCGGAATTTCCCAGAAACAGCCTACTTTGACCGTCCACTTTCGGGGCGGGATGTTTGATATCGATGTTTTTATCGATATTGAAAGATTTTTTGATTGAGTTACGCAGTTACGAACGAAAATTGTTGGAAATAAAAAGAGAGATTACGCACTTTAAAAAAAAAATTGCCTTTTATTTCCCAATACTGTTTTTGAGGAACCAAAAATCATGAGATTTCCAATCAATCAAAGTGGATGAATTCCTTTCTTTGAAGTTTCTCAATTCGCGGTACCGCAAAGGAACATAAATTAAAACTAAATTGTATTCGTTTCACGTTGTATTGAATATAATATTATTGACCAATATATTTTTTTCTAGGCTCATAGCATTTGAATTAGACATTTTTTTATAACTATAATTAATTGTAAACCATAATAGCCTTGATGTTTTCTGTATTGTGCTTGACGCTTGTGCCATAAGACCTAACCAACCATAACGGCTTTGAAAGCGATCTCCTTTGCCTCACATTCAATGTACTGAAGCTGTACCGCGTTTTATAACCCTCAAAATGTTTTACTTTGAATATTGTTTGCAATTTATTGTCCTTATGTTTTGAGGTATAACAATTTGTTTACCTAGATTTATGACAATGAAAATTCTTTCTAAAACTACAGTACTGAAATAGCAATACACCGGAGAATTTTATTATATCAACCCATGAAGTTGTCTCCCTTGAAGAAAAATCTTGATGGACGAGATATCTTGTTATCAAAATTGGTCAGATCCTGATGGACGAAATATATCGTTATTCATAAATTTGGTCAGATCTTAGAATACCACTCCGATAAATTGAAGATCCGTTGCGAGTTCGAATCCAACCAAAGACCGTCGGGTACAGTGGGAGCTTGTACACGCTTCTTCTGTCATGATCTCAACTGTAATCACGTTGGTGTGGAAGTTTGGAGAGTGGAGTGTCAGTTCAGGTGCTCTCGTCATCTAACTGTGGTTCAATTATACGTGGATCTTTTCCTTCGAGATGGACTGGACCGTCGATAATAGCCCGTTGTGTTGCTCCAGTACGACATTAATTAACTACCTAAACCAAATCCGTATCCAGAGGGATAGCAGTAGATGGCTAACCATTTCCTTCTCTAGTTGTTGTTTCTCATGCCTACACTGGCAGACCAGAGGAGTGCCAGGCCCGTCTAAAACGGCAAGAGGCGAGGGGGTGCGCCTTCCATGTTATTGAGCCCCATTGAGAGGAAGTCCGACTTTGCTCGACATACATGACACATCCGTTTTACAGGAAGGCCCCTTTCATACATCCATTCACTCACACATATCGTAATTTAGATCCCAATCAGAGGCCGATAACCCACTGATCAGGTACCCCCAGAGGTATTGATTTGGTATGGGAACATGGGTGACTTTGTGACCACGACCTATTTAACGTGCCCCAGTCACCATTGGTGAACACGACGGTCTTTAGCCAGGTCGAAGCGCCGATCTCCCAATCATCAGAATTGCAGGCTCCGCCGAGGACAGAACCCACAACCCTTGGTCACCTTTCTTCTAATGACCAGATGAATAATGATGACCGAGATAATGAACAGATATCTCGTCCGTCAAGATCTGGCCAGTTGCTAATTAATGACTCGTATAAACCGGGAGGGTTTAAATTGTGTTTTCGTTTCACGTTATTAACAAGATTCATTTCATTTTGGTCTTGTGTTCACAAATAATTTCAGGTAATTCTTGCATTTTTTAATGCCCGCATAAATAACTTGAAGTAGTGTTGTTTACTACAAATTATTATGGATAAATCGCTTCAAAAAATATTTTAAAGCCAGTTGTGGAGGAAAAAAGGATATGTAATTATTATTACTATTTTTTGTAAATCAATAAAAATCATAATTCTGTTTATTTTTGTTCAGTGCGATTAGTAAAAAGATAATTAGTTTATGTGTGCCACGAGAGTAAAAAGGTTCATAGGTAGGTAGTTAATTAACATCGCACTATTGCAACACAACGGTCTATTGACAAGTGTCCGGGATTCATCCCGGTATAATGACGAGGTTACTTGAGCTGGCATCCCCACTCTCAAGACCTACACCACGCCACCATGAGGACATTTGAGGCCACGACAGATTTAACGTGCATCAGCCCTCACGCACACGACTGTCTTTAGTTGAAACGAGTTTCGAACTCGTAACCCTCCGCTACTCTTCCAACCGCGTCCCAGAAAAAGGTCGAAAATCTGTCATGAATTGAATTTTGATAATGAATTAATCTGTTTTGTACCACCATAATAAACTACAGGATTGAGGGCTCGAACTCAACAAATAAATGAGGTTGCGAAATTAGAGGAACATATATTATATCATCTCATGTGCGTTCTTCACGTTCATAAGATTTTTATGAGTTCCAGCTTCCTTTTCCGCACGAGTACTATTCCATCTAGACAGGTCCTAAATTCCAGAAGCATTGGAATTTTTTTGTGGTTACATATGACGTATCACCCTCAGTCTCACTTCGTTACCTGTACGACTGGCATTTCCTTTCATTTGCAAGTCAAGCCAGTATTTTATTAAGAATTCTGAGCACTATGTTTCTCTTTCTGATATTTTTTAAGAGGTTGACGCAAATGAGGCAATTCGTAAGCGCCGCGCAGGTCCCCGAATACTTCCATTTGAGTTTACATAATGCCCCTTATCGCTTAACTTATGCTTGGATACAACTTTACTTTTAGTCCCTTGGAAAGCTCCGTGATTTACGCAAAATCGTAAATTGCCTTGAATGGGCTGGATAATTTTGTTGGACGTTGTTTATTGTTTTATGAACATACGTTGAGCACAAAGTACCACTTCGATTGAGAGGGGGCCGCGGTCAGCAGCGGTAACGGATCAGCAACCGACGGGTTGCGAGTTCGAAACTTGCTCCACCCAGGAGACCGTCGTGTGCGCGGGTCTGGAGCACGTTGAATCTGCCGTGGCTTCAAATGTCCGTGGTGTCGAAGTTTGGAGAGTGGGATGCCAGCTCAGGTGTTGATTGCTTCATCTACTCATGGGTCAAAATGACGAGGTGCTGTCACTGGATCGATATCGAACCGTTGCCAATAGCCCGTTGTATTACTATAATGCGACATTAATAAACTACTTACCTAACAATTGAGAGACATTTTTCTTTCTGCTTAGTACCGACCAACCGGTATAGTGGTTAAGGTGTTAGCCTCTAGATCGGAAGGTTCCTGGTTCGAATCCGGGCATGGATGTTTCTAAGCGTATGGTGTAGACGCGGCTGGTGCACCTTAAATATGTCGTGGCTGAAAGTCCTCACGTTGGGTTGGTGTGTAAGTTTGGAGAGTAGGGTGCCAGATCAGGTGTTGCTTCGTCATCTGGCCCTGGTTCAAAATTACGAGGTGTTGTCCTCGGATCTTTCCCTTAAGGGATTGATCCCGGACCGTCGTCAATAGCCCGTTGTGTTGCTCTAGTACGACGCTAATTTAAAAGTACCAATTACCATAATTACATGGTGTTTGTTGTACTCAGATATTTCCCTTAGGGGATTGATCCGGGACCGTCGTCAATAGCCCGTTGTATTGCTCTAGTATGAAGCTAATTTAAAAGTACCAATTACCATAATTACGTGGTGTTTGTTGTACTCAGATATTTCCCTTAGGGGATTGATCCCGGACCGTCGTTAATAGCCCGTTGTGTTGCTCTAGGAAGACGTTAATTAAGAATTACCAATTACCTTCTACTTCAATGTAGGTGGATACATTGTCTCTGATGCGATGTTGGTTTCCTGTACATATTCTGAACATGATGTCACTTGGTGTGAAATATGATTATTTTCAACATTTCGCGTATAAAAATTCCACAGATGGAATTCATCATTGATACATGACAGGTGATTGGCCAACAACAATTAGATTAAATCGCCCCAAAACGGCGATACCTTAATGTAACCCCGATATGTATCATGCGAGAGTATTCAAACTGCAGGAGTAAAATCTTTGTAGACCGTCTGGTTTGTTTGTTTTTACACTGAAACAGTCATCCTGGGAACATTATGAATATAGTACAGCTGTGGGTAACAAATCGAATCTCCTTTCTTTATTTCTATATGATATTTCTTTAGTTATTTCTTTACACAATTAGGATTCCACAATTACAAGTCCTGCGACACTAAACTGGCTGAATTAGGAATGTTTCTTTACCAAGACGCAGTACGCTGCTGCTCCAGTGTGTGGCCAAACTTAGTCGCACTTGTGCTGAGAGGTACTGCAATAAAAGGATTGGATTGGATTTTGGGGTTTTATGGCGCAAGGTCCAAAAGCGGACAAACTGCGCCAAAAGCAAGATAAAAATAAATAAAATCAATGTAAATATAAAATTATTTAATAAAAGGTAGATTTATGTCTTGCGCAACATGATACATGATTTTTTCGTCATAAAATGAATATAAAAAGTATTCGTGAGGGAAAATAATACATCATGATCTGAAATAGTTTTTTTGATTAAAGCAGTCTGATCTGAACAATACAGTAAAAAATTTAAATAGCATATAAATAAGATTATATAAGTATTGTGATGGATAAAAGCGCTATATGAGATTTAAAAAACCAACTGAATGTAAAAATGCTAAAAGGTTTGAATGGGGATTTTCCCCAATCAAATCTCGCAGATTTAAAAAAGTACTTTAAAAAAATTTAAGACGTTGATAATTAAAAACAGGCAATAAAAGGAATAAATGTAAAATGGTTTAAGTTCACAAATAATACAAAAAAATAATTCACGGTTATATATTTATTTTCACGGTTTATATTTAGTGTCATAAATACACAACGTTTTATTTTAATGAATTAATGCGTGTGTAACACGGAAAGGTAATGTCTATCACCCAACAGACGGTTGGGAAATGAAGCTTTTGTTTGTGTGGTCAGACATTCGTTTAAAACAGCACCCTCTGTCAATGGAGGGTCCATCCGAGAAACTTTAACGAAGAAAAATTTAGCTTCTCTAATCGACATCAAAAGTATCTATGGGTCAAAAACAATCAATAAATGACCCACGTAGAAAAGATCTTCAAGCTTCCTTCCAGTCTGTTCCTCGAAAATCGCAACTCACTTGGTACATCTCGCTGTTTAACGACAGTTTTGCAGAAAATTGCATTCTTAAGGAATGCTGGATGCGAGATTATGTGATTCCAGGAATCGTACGCCGAATTTATGGCCAGTTCATCACGTGTCATGACCAAGAACAAAGGGAGAAGCTTCTTTCACGTCGCTGGAGGAAAATGGCTTCTTTTCCAGATGCCTCGGCGTCTCCTGTTCATCTCGGAACTAAACGCAGAAGCAAAATCGCTTACTTGAAGGAATCCGACAACCGTTCACTTAAGTTACACTAGTATTAATAGCGAAGACGCAGATGGAGGTCGGTTTTTGGGGTCCTCGGGCAAAAGAGGCTTGTGACGCCCTCAGTACGACATAAAATTTACTTATATAAAATGATGAAAAGAGTAGGTTAATAAACAAATAATGTAAAATATGGTAATTAATATTATATTTGTTTTTAAATTACGGTTCATAGTATTATTTTTTTATTGATTATCCTCTCCACACAATGCATTGATGTGGTGTGGGAGTTACAGTCATCTGACTTTCGTTCGAAATAACTAGGTGTTTTCCTCGGATCTCTCCCTTCTGGATTGATAGCCGACCGTTGCCAATAGCCCGTTGTGTTGTTAGAGTGTGACGTTGATTAACTACCTACCTGCCATGTATTAGCTTGGATTATACACTAGCCTACAATAATGGACCGGACGCCAGCGGATTTGCATAAAATTCGACTACTTGTTTGGGGGTGTTTTTCGTGGTATGGCCTGGGACCTTTGCATGTTGTTCCTAGTCAATTGAACGCCAACGCATACGTGAACATTTTGGACAGTCAGATTCTTTCAACGCTCTGGCAATTATATGGAATGGACAAATGTTACTTCCAGGACGACAACGCTCCGTGTCATGTTGCAGCTCTCTGTCCAGCAGTGGTATCGAGATATGGATGTAAAACGTCTTCCCTGGACTGCTCAGAGTCCTGACCTGAACCCTATAGAACATTTGTGGGACGCGTTAGAGCGACGCTTACGGACCAGGGAACCACGTCCGTAATCTCTAGCTGAGCTGACGACATTCTTGCAGCAGGAATGGACACAGATACCCATAGCTGTGTGTCAAAACCTTGTTGAAAGTATGCTCAGAAGGGTTGCTAGTGTAATTACAGCACGTGCGGGACCATCCACCTATTAAAGCATGTATTCTTTCCCTTATACCATCACATCTTGCGGTCCGGTCCATTATTGTAGCTTAGTGTACAAGTATCAATAACGAAGGTGAAGATGCGGTAGACTTTTGGGGGACCTAGGACAAATGAGGCCTATGCTACCCTCTGTTAAAAACTAAAAAAAAAATACTTATTTAAAACGATATCTGATCGAGCATTAAATAATTTAACTGTGTTAATTAATGCCATATTTGTTAATAAATTACCGTTTTCACAGTATTATTTTTTGATTGTATTTTTTTTTATTAATCATCCTTTCCAGTTCTATGGTAGTTCGTAGTAGCGAATTAGCAACAGGAATTCGAAACCGACCGATCCAAACAAAAAATGGTTTTTGATAACTGTAGACTTAACGCGGAATGGCAATACTGGTTTTTTTCCCGTTAGGAGACTTACTGATCGGTCACGACCGACTTTTGAAGAACAGTAATTTGGCTGTCAGTACACCGAGAAATTTAAAGAACGCAAACATGCGGGCGGTCTAATTTCGAGTATTAATATATCATTTCTATACAGCGCACATCTAAGGACAAAAACAATACAAAAAATGTTTGCCATGAAATAAATGTCGAAAACAATTACGCTCGCTTAAAAACACAATTTTTTTTTTTTTTAAATACTAATTTTTATTTTTGTGTACGAGTTAGGAAAATCCAAATTTAGACCCAAAAGACATGAAAAGATTATCATGGATGGTCCTAAGAATGCCATAAATACGGGTCTTTTTTTCCCCAAATTCCGGTTTTAAAACAAATTATTTTCATTTTTCTGATAATCAACCCCTTCTGCCGAATGAATAGAAAAATAAATTATAAAAATAAATAAATTACAACTCCCGCACTGCCTATTCATATGCATGGTAGACACTAAATTAGTATGTGTAGAACTTTATTTAGGAAAGGTATAAAACGTAATTGGTCTTATCTCTAATGGAATGAGACACACACGCCTCCGAAGATTTAGATCTCAAATCGGAGTTGGGGGTAACTTTCAGCAAACTAACCAGTTCTAAACACTAACCATCAATTTGTGTATTTTTAAGAAGGCAAATTAATCATACATTAAAGTGGCTCCAATGCCATATTCCATCAAGACATACGAGTTTGACGAGACTGAATTCGAGAAGATTCATTTTGAAGATATAGACAGGAAACGTCTGCAGAGAGGGTAGCTACGGGTAAAGCTGGCAGACGGGCAGAGGACCCCTAACTGCAACTCTAACGGGGTGACCGTTACAAAATATCATAATTAGGAAGGTAGTTAAATTGACATCGCACTGGAACTGCTCAATGGGCTATTGGCGATAGTAATGGTAATTTTTAATTTACGTCATACTAGAGCGTACATGGGGAACTGGTGCACGTTAAATTTAAAGTTGGTGTGGAAGTCTCGAGAGAGTGGTGTGTCGGTATGAAGTGTTGAACCAGTCATTTTACCGTGGTTCAAAATGGCGAGATGTTATCCTAGGATCTTTCCTTTGGGGATTGATCCCTTACCGTCCAACCGGTCTGGTGGTTAAGGTGTTAGCCTCTAGATCGGAAGGTTCCTGGTTCGGATCCGGGTCAGTGCGATGATGTTTGTAAACGTATGGTGTTGAGGCGGCTGGTGCACCTTAAATGTGTCGTGACCGAATGTTCTCCCGTTGGGTTGGTGTGGAAGTTTGGAGAGTGGGATACCAGCTCAGGTGTTTCTTCGTCATTTGACCGTGGTTCAAAATTACGTGGTGTTGTTCTTGGATCTTTCAGGGAATTAGTCCGTTGTGTTGCTCCAGTACGACGTTAATTGAAATTACCTTCCTACCCATATGTTTAGGGCCTTGCCTCTACTCACATCTTTGCCGACCAACAGGTATAGTGGTTAAGGTGTTATCCTCTAGATCGGAAGGTTCCTGGTTCGAATCCAGGTCCAGGCATGGATGATTGTAAACGTATGGTGTAGAGGCGGCTGGTGCACCTTAAATCTGTCGTGGCCGAAAGTCCTTACGTTGGGGTGATGTGGAAGTTTGGAGAGTGGGGTGCCAGCTCAGGTGTTGCTTCGTCATCTGACCGTGGTTCAAAATAACGAGGTGTTGTCCTCGGGTCTTTCCCTTAAGGGATTGATCCCGGACGGTCGTCAATAGCCCGTTGTGTTGCTCAAGAAGGACGTTAATTACAAATTACCTACTCACACCTTTTTTCACCCAAATTACTCACTTTTACCATGTACGATGACGCAAAGAAACAGCCGTGATCTTTATGTCATCCCTGTACAAAAAAAAAGCAGTTGTCATCTACTGATTAGAGGCGAAACTTAATATTTTTTTTTCTTCCGGTAACTACACTCTGGAGTCCTTGGATTTCTTTCTTGGCTACAGTGAGAGAAAGAGGTGTAAGAGAGTTAAAACCTTAAAACCCGTCTGCAGGAGATCCTGCCTCGATTTTAAGAAAACATTTTTTCACTCGGAAAAAGCAAGATAGTCGTTAAACAATGGAAAGGGTGGGACAGAATACTTTCCTCCTGTGTCATCCAGAAGAGACGAATGTATGTGTTGCGACCCATTTAGTAAGACAGTCACAATTAAATAACACTCTTCTATGTGGATTAGGCTTCGTGTCGAAGAAAGTAATTAAGGTGTTTGCAACAGGAAACTGCGCTGGAAATCTCCGGATAAACATTGCACGTGCATCTGCAGGAACGTTGGGGATGGATGCATTCGAGGAAAAATGTTCTCGCTGAAGACGTTTTGGGAATCGGAATTTAAAAAAATAATTAGAAATTTGTTAATTGACAAAAGTGTTATTGAATAATTTTCTAGAAGGATTTGGATTGGTGCAGAAATCGGAGGGTTGCTAGTTTGAAATAGGGATGCGACATCGATGTCGATGTTTAAAAAAAACATCGATGTATTGGAATCGATGTTTTTGTAACATCGATGTTTATACTTGTCGATGTTTTTACGTTTTCGATGTTTTATTTTAAAATGAAAAAAGTACCATTACAAAAATTTGAAAAATAACCAAGTAGCATAATTTTTATAATCAGCTAATTGAACATACTTTTTGACCAAAGTGGCCAAGGGTGAAGGGTCTGAAAAGAAGGGATGCGACATCGATGTTGATGTTTTATAAAAAAAAACATCGGTGTATTGGAGCCGATGTCACATTACTAGTTGCTAAACCAGTTTATAAATGGGAAAAAAGTTTAACTAAATTTTAAAAAACATCGATGGTTTGGGGGCGATGAATTATCAACATCAATCTTTTAATTTTGAACATCGATGTTTTGCTGTCGATTTGGCATCCCTAGTTTGAACTAGAACCTAGGGCTGCTCCGTTCAAAATCTTTAGTGGTCTCGAATGCCTTCACGTTGGCGAAGTGTGAAGTCTAGGGAGTGGGGTGCCAGCTCAGGTGTTGCCTCGTCATCTCACCGTGATTCAAAATTACAAGGTGTTGCCTCGTCATCAGACCGTGGTTCAAAATTACAAGGAGTTGTCCTCGGATCTTTCCATTAAGGGATTGATCCCGGTAATGGTAATTTTAGTTAACGTCGTAGTAGAGCAACACAACGGGCTATTGGTGACGGTCCGGGATCAGTCCCTTAAGGGAAAGATCCGAGGATTTTTCCTCGTAATTTTGAACCACGGTCAGATGACGAGGCAACACCTTGTAATTTTGAACCACGGTCAGATGACGAGGCAACACCTGAACTGGCACCCCACTCTCGAAACTTCCACACCAACGGATTAATCCCGGACCGTCGTCAATAGCCTGTTATGTTGCTCTAGTACGACGTTAACTAAAAATTACCATTACCTGAATTGAAAAGATCAGAGGACAACATAATATAATTTTTAACAACCACGAGGTCGCACCTGAGCTGGCATTCCATTCTCAAATTTCCAACTCGAGGACGTTTGAGGCTGCAACAGAAGAAACGTGCACCAGCCTTCCTTGTACACAATGGTTTGGGGTTGGATTCGGTTCCTAATCCGTCACTCTTCCAACCGGGCTACCGCGGCTCGTAAACACTTCGGATGTCAAGCGAGTTTTCCACTTGGCACTTGTCCAAGTTCACGCCCACTTGGAAGTAAAGGATGCCGTCTTGAAAATTAAGGAAAAAAACACCGGTAATCTCAGAGACGAAAAGTAGGGAAAACGATTCTGCAGTGAAGAAACTTTTTTCACAGGAAGAAGAAATGATGCATGTGTGCTACTGTATACACAACTCTCAAATACCCTTTCATTTTTATCATTTCTTGCTCTGCCACTTTTTCTAACTTCAAGATTTGGCGCTTTGTTTCCAATTTGATCTATGGACTTACAAATCACTTGAGAACGAGCACAGTTTTATATAAAAAAGAAAGGAAGAAAGGACAGACAGCGAATATAGTGAGAGAAGAAATGTTTTGTGAATGAACTCGGTCATGCTTTGAGGACTTTCGGTGCGCGTAGTTTTGAAGACCGTTTATATTGTGTCGGTTTGGGTATTTTATAGATATCGTTTCGAGAGTTTTAAACCCTGGAATATTTACGAGACGCTTTTGTGAGTTTCCTTTATTTTATTTTATGATTTGAGATTCTGGAGGTTTGTGGAATGCTACGAGTTGCTTCCTCGCTCGAATGGGAGAGGAAATTCTTTTGCTTTATTGCGTTTATTGGGCAAAAATTAGTTCCTTTTATTGAAGAAAAATTATTTATTTACTAAAAATTACGTTTATTAATATACACTGCCCTACAATAACGGACCGGACGCCAGCTTATTTGTATAAAATCCGACTACTTGTTTGGGGTGTTTTTCGTGGTATGGCCTGGGACCTTTGCATGTTGTTCCTGGTCAATTGAACGCCGACGTCTACATGAACATTTGAACACTCGTGTTCTTCCTACGCTCTGACAATTTTATGGAATGGACGAATGTTACTTCCAGGAAGATAACGCCCCATGTAATGTTGCAGCCTCTGTCAAGCAGTGGTATCAAGATATGGATGTAAAACGTCTTCCCTAGCCTTCTCAGAATCCCGACGTAAACCTCATAAAACATTGGTGGGACGCTTTAGAGCGACGCTTGCGGACCAGGGAACCACGTCCGAAATCTCTAGCTGAGCTGACGACATTCTTGCAGCAGGAATGGACACAGATACCCATAGCTGTGTGTCAAAACCTTGTTGAAAGTATGCCCAGAAGGGTTGCTAGTGTAATTACAGCACGCGCGGGACCATCCACCTATTAAAGCATGTATTCTTTCCCTTATACCATCACATATTGCTGTCCGGTCCATTATTATAGTGTAGTGTAGCATGTACCGTTCTGTACGATGACCTTCCTCCACTTCTCCAGTAACTGCATCATGGAAGCTCCAAGGTTTCTGGCTAAATAAACTATCCAGGTGACGATAGTTTCCAAACCACATACGGCATGTGGAGTAGTCAACGGCACCCTCACCCTTGATGTCTTTTCCATCAGCGAAGTATTCTTTCCTTTTAGGAAATAAAAAATAATATTAGGTCGGAAATACTCCTTTTTTTCTGCCATTTCTAATTCTTGACATCATTTTTAAAACACAACCCAAATCCACAATATTTCCACCAAGTACTAGCTGAAATTCCTTCTTTCAAACAACATCAAAACTTTACACGTGATGAGTAGATGACGCTTCTTCTGGTCTTGGTGGACTAGGTAATTCGTCATTAGAAGGAAACTGACCAGATCTTGACTGTCATTGTCAAAAACCTCGTAATATCTTGATGACGGGGCAACTCGTTAGTAGCAAAACTGTTCAGATCTTGGTGGACTAGATTACTCATTGTAACTACTTGGTGGGTTAGGGTAACTTTTGATTGAAGATTTCATCGCTTTAACTACGGATGGTTGGTTTTTGGGTTATATGGCGCAAGGGCGGATATTTGACCATGCTGCGTGCCAGACACAATACAAGATCAAGTAATTACCATAGGACATACAGTACCACGTAATTGACACGCAATCCAATGAAAGCTTTACTGGCACAGAAGAGAAAAATGCATCCTGAGACACTTGGCAGGTATCTAACCCGTGCCGTCAACAACTCGAATGCTGTTAGCGCAGTGGCCACACCTACTAAAGCCATAACGGCCGCCCCGTAGTGTTTAAAGGCAAACTGGAGCAACACAACGGGCGATTGGCGATGATCCGGGAACAATCCCCCAAGGGAAAGATCGGAGCACGACACCAAGTAATTTTGAACCATGGTCAGATTACGAGTACAACACCTGAGTTGGCACCCCACTCTCCAAACTTTCACACCACGCCAACATAAGGACATTTTTACCACGCCAACGTAAGGACTTGTTACCACGGCACTTGTTACGTGCCCACGACGGCCTCGATTAAACTTCGGTAAATGATCGAATCTTTTCAACAAAATTTATAATTTGTAGCACATTTCTGTTGTTGTTGTTTCTCATGCCTACACTAGCAGACCAGAGGAGTGTCAGGCCCGTCGAAGACGGCAAGAGGCGAGGGGGTGCGCCTTCCATGTTATTGAGCCCCATTGGGAGGAAGTCCGACTTTGCTCGACATACATGACGCATCCGTTTTTACAGGAAGGTCCCTTTCATACATCCATTCACTCACACATATCGTAATTTAGATCCCAATCAGAGGCCGATAACCCTCTGATCAGGTACCCCCAGAGGTATTGATTTGGTATGGGACCATGGGGGACTTTGTGACCATGACCTATTTAACGTGCCCCAGTCACCATTAGTGAATACGACGGTTTTTAGCCAGGTCGAAGCGCCGATTTCGCAATCATCAGAATTGCAGGCTCCGCCGAGGACAGAACCCACAATCCTTCTGATGCGAGCCCGACGCTCTACTGACTGAGCTACCGCGGCTCTAGCACATTTCTTAAGATATTCATTGAACGAGTAGGTTTGGCCAGGAAGTAGCATATGAACCTAAAATAACACCCCTGAGATTTAGAGCCACCGTAAAAGAAAGAACCACATGTGTCGAGGACTTCAATTCAATATTGTCTTCCCGAGTCTTGGGAAAAAACCTTTTTATTCCGTTGGTGGACAGTCGCGTATCAGACAAAAAAAAAACACGAATGACGCAACTCCGCGCCATCTTTCAACCTGCAGGACACCTCCAAAGGTCGCAATTCCACACAGGACCGGTAACTAATCGATTTCTGTCACAAACAATCGTCGCGAGTGTCACTTCCACCCCCCTGGAACTTTAAAAGAAGAGCCCACGCACTCCAAAAACAACAAACCCGTCTTCAGAAGTCACACTCCCCGTCTTGTCACAACAGCGTGTTTCACCAGCAGCAAACACAATGTCAGACACGGAAAACTATTAAATTATACCCGGGGAGGATATTCGATGGGAACTTGTCGGGGGTGGTGGACGGTGGTTCTTCATTCGCGTCACGTGGCATGATGAATGGTCGGCAGCCAATTGCGGAGCTGGCCGGGGGGAACTTGGCATGCAGAGAACGCGACATGCGCCCGATAAGCTGCTGGGAAATGAATGATCTGACATGTTGGTTTTTCGAGATCTGTGCGTGGCCGAGGCGTGGGACGGAGGGGCGGACACAGATCTTCGATATCTATCGGTCTCGATTTATATGTGGTTCGTGGGGTTGAATATGGATCGGACGCTTCACCGGTTCGCTTTCGGTGGAAGGAATGCGGGTCTTCGGCGGGAGGTTCGAAACGGACAGTTTTGAAAGCTGTGGCATTGGTGACTAGATTGGATCGGAAGCAGCAAAGATATTAATGCTTAGCTGTAGACATCATCGACCTTTAAACGAAATAGACAAGTTTCGTGTCAGTTCTTCCAGTTACGCGGTTTGAAGATCTGCCATGTGGTTGAGGGTAAAAGCATGAATCCTTAATATCGATCGGTTGAAGTGACTATCCACCGTGATCAAGAAACAGTAGTCTACGATTCGACAGCCAATCGACGAAGGCTATTCGTAAGTTCATGTGATGTACCCTAAAGATATTTTACGACAGCGACACCGCCCACATGGTCCGTGTATTTCATTAGAAGGTCGATGTTAGACAACCTGTTACGTCACCTCCATTTGTCCATCGACTTGACCTTCTAATGAAATAGACGGAACATGTGGGTGGAGTCGGTGTTGTAAGATCTCTGAGGGGTACATCACGTGGACTTACGAATAGCCAACGCCGATTGACTTTCGAATCGTAGACTAGTGTTTTTTTATCGCGGTGGATAGTCCTTTTAACCGATCAATAATTTGTGGCTTTAATCCACAACCACGTGAGACATATCTTCAAACCGAGCAAGTGGAAGAAAAAACACGAATATTTCATTTTAATGTCGATGCATTTGTCTGATGGTTACGAGTCTGAAATTCAATTCAACTGAAGACCGTGATGCATGTGGGAGGCTGGTGCTGACCTCATAATCCAACCGTGGTTCAAAATTGCGAGTTTTCCTTCGGGATGGTTCCTGGATCGTCCCCAATAGCCGGTTGTGTTGCTCCAGAGCGATATTAATTCAACTACCTACTTACCTACCAGGCGTTGTCTTAGAGCTTGTTGATGTCTTTTACAAAGGTGGGGAATGGATGATGATAATGTCAAAAGCAAATGACATGTGAGCTTAACCACTACTAAAAATTAACATCCAATGCCGGATATGTAAAGTTAAGCGCACACAATTCCGCATCGCTGTCCTTTCTCCTCGAGGTATAGTGGTACTTTTGGTAGACAAGGTTGCACTGTCCTCCCCACGTCTTGCTGAAATACAATGTCGTATGTACTGACTGTCTTTTCTCCTCCAGGTATCGTGTCAGAGATTGCCCGCCGATTTGGAGAAGGGAGCTCCGGTGTTGTCGAAAAACTCCCACGATATCCGTAGAGCGTACAAACTCTACAACCAATGCAGTGGAAAGCATGTGCAGATAGTCGGCAAGGTAATCAACGCCAGGGGACTCCCCGACAGCACCAGCGGTAAGTGTTTCGCCCTCTACCACCCACTCAATGAGTTTAAGCACTCCACATTCTTATTGAACCTCTGAACATAGCTCTTTCAACATCCTGTAGCTGCTATATCCGGTTGGTGGAATAATGAATAAACAACCGAAGGGTTGCGATCCAACCAAGAACCATCGTACACTTGGGAGGCCGGTGTGCGTTAAATCTGTAGTGGCCTCAAATATCCTACGTTAGCATGGAATGGAAGTTTGGAGATCGGGGAGCCAGCTGAAATGTTACAATTGTCATCTGACCGGGGTTCCAAACTACAAGTTGTTGTCTTCATATATTTTTTCCCTTGGTCACGTATTGGTCCCGGACCGTCTTCAAAATGCCCATTGCGTTGCTCCAGTGCGACGTTAATTCAACTACCTACCATTCCATTGGATGGATTTTTTTGTTTACTTCCCGAGTCAATAGTGTATTTCAGGTAGTTAGGCAGTTCAATTTAAGTCAGACTAATAACACACGGGCTACTGGCGACGGTCCGGGATCAGACGAGAAAGGAGAAATTCGAGGACAACACCTCATCATTTCGAACCACTGTCATATGTCGAGACTAACACCTGAGCTGGCTCCCCACTCTCCAGACTTCTACACCGCGCCCAAGTGACGACATTTGAGAAAAACGATGTACTTAACGTGCACCAGCCCCCAGGCCTTTGGGTCACCGATTTTCCAGCTCACAACCCTCGGTTGCTTTATCCGATACACAACCAAACGGGCTTCGGCGGCTCCTTTATAGCTTAATAAACTTGCGTTATTTAGAAGGCAGTATTTCCTAGAAGCAGCTTCATTGGATGCATAGTCGCTCTCCTTGCTTTGGCAGGGCGAGCAGTTATCTAATGTTTTGCTCCCGACGGACGGTTATTCGACCCTGCTGACAGATCACAACATTCTGGCGTCGCAGTTAATCTCCCGACACCTGTTGCTGTTTCCGCTTAGTTGCGGAATGAGAGAAATGAATTCGCGAAAAGAACATTTAAAATTAGTCTGCAATCAAATGTCTGCGAATCTTGTTTATGCGTTAGGGGAAAGGGCATTAACATCTGAAATTAGTACCTCGTGGCGATCCACGAATAGGTGGTCGTCATCTGTGGTTAAAAACAGCGTGGTGCTGTACTCGGATCTTTCCCTTAGGGGATTAGTCCCGGACCGTCGTCAATAGCCCGTTGTGTTGCTCTAGTACGACGTTAATTAAAATTACCATTTAGCAATTAATAATTACCGACCAACCAGTCAGGTGGTTAAGGTGTTAGTCTCTAGATCGGAAGGTTCCTGATTCGAATCCGGGTCAGTGCATGGATGTTTGTAAGCGTATGGTGTAGAGGCGGCTGGTGACCTTAAATCGGTCGTGGCGGAAAGTACTCACATTGGGTTGGCGTGGAAGTTTGGAGAATGGGGTGCCAGCTCAGGTGTTGCCTCGTCATATGACCGTGGTTCAAAATTACGAGGTGTTGTCCTCGGATCTTTTCCTAAGGGTTGATCCCGCACCGTCGTCAATAGCCCGTTGTGTTGCTTTGGTACGACGTTAATTAAAATGTATCAATTATTACGCAGATGAGAGAAGTAGGTAGGTATTTTAATTAACGATCGCACTGGAGCAACAACAAGGGGCTGTTGGTGACGGTCCGGGATCAGGGAAAGATCGGAGGACAACACCACGTCGTTCGCAGAGGAGAGAAATTCACCGGGAAAGAGGAATTGAACCGTCAAAACGCTAAAGAAGCGCTCATTGCCCCTAAAAAAAATCCAAAAAGGGGCGGCGGGAGGGGGTGGGTCAAAGGTGCGTGTTGTGCAGCAGCAGCAGCAAGGTCGCTCTTCCATTGTCGCGATGACGGCGAAGGTGAGGAGACCCCACGCGGTCTAGAAGAGCACCCTCGGCCGAGCCTTATCGGCGGGTCCCAAGTCCGACTGCCTCCCGCGTCGGTAAGATAGCACGAGAACATTATCGCCGAATACCTCCACAATTGGAGTGACGTCGCGCTTCTCGCGAGGAGTGGGATCGAAGCGAAAGGAAGACTTGTTACTGCGGAAGGTAACAACCTGAGATTTGAAAGAGTAAACCTGTGGCGATTTGTATAAACGAGGGGATACTAAACCTTTTGACTACGGCTATAGTTATAACGCGCGATTCTTGTTGCTTTCAAGGCACAACTGCTGTACCGACCGTATTCTCAATTTAAATTAACGTCACATTAAGGGTGCAACACAACAAGCTATTGGACACCGTTCGCGATCAATCCCAAAAGGAAAGAGCCGACCAACCGGTATAGTGGTTAAGGTGTTAGCCTCTAGATCGGAAGGTTCCTGGTTCGAATCCGGGTCCGGGCATGGATGTTTGTAAACGTATGGTGTAGAGGCGGCTGGTGCACCTTAAATCTGTCGTGGCCGAAAGTCCTCACGTTGGGTTGGCGTGGAAGTTTGGAGAGTGGGGTACCAGCTCAGGTGTTGCTTCGTCATCTGACCGTGGTTCAAAATTACGAGGTGTTGTCCTCGCATCTTTCCCTTAAGGGACTGATCCCGGACCGTCGTCAATAGCCCGTTGTGTTGCTCTAGTACGACGTTAACTAAAAATTACCAAATTACCCAAAGGGAAAGATTCTAGGACAACGCCTCGTAACATCCTTTCAGTATTTGTGACAGTACAAATACGCATATTAAAGGAGGGGAAATTTTTGATTTTGATATTTTTAATTTCCCGTAACTCCTCTTTGGCTGATAAAAATTCGCCTCTCTTCGCCAACCCAAGACTGAAGCACGACAAAAAAAATACCAACGTACACTCCATAAACCCCCTACCTTATGTGACATCTTCCACAAACATTGTTTGAGGAAAGAGGGGGGAATCAATAGGGGCCCCGAATCATAAATCTGGATCTTAATCTGAGAGGAAGAGTGTATATATATATATATATATATATATATATATCTTCCGCCCCCTCCATCTTTTTTATCTTCGCGTCCTTATCTCGATCTGAAGGCATCTTATTTCTTCTTCCATAAATTTATGGTCCTTCCCCCACTGATCCAACGAGAGTCTTCTGTCCTTTGTCCCCCTATTGACATAAGTAGTGACTTCGTGGCTGCTGCTACAAAGGATCGTGCTCGAGGTTTAACAAAGCTAACTGTCCTCGAAGAGGAAACTGCTGAAAACGAGACACAGGAAAGAAAAGGAGAAAGGAAAAAGAAGACACGACACTGGTGGAACAGTCATTTTGCCCGCATCGAATCGTCGATGAAACAGTGGCGTGAGTCCCATTTCGGGTCCCAGATCGGGTCGCGGTTTTGTGGATTTAATTTGGAGGAACATTATTTGCGTAGCTGGCAATTAGTCCGGTTAAAGGCTGGTTGGTTTGAGGACGCGTTTCCAATCGGTAACTATATCATTTGTTGGAACTTAGTTTCGGATATGCAGGCTACCGTGTGTCTGACTTTCGGGGTCATTGTTAACATGTTTAAGTAATTGTTTCATTTATAGGAACATAGTTTGAATTGAAGGCTACAATGTTTAAACAGTGTGTCCCATTTTGGGTTACGACTTGTTAACATATTTCGTATGTGTAAACGGTATTCAACTCAAATATTGATTAAGTGTCATTCATCAAGATCTGGTTAGTTTTGCTAATGACGAGATATCTCGTCCAGACACAACCACCAGGATTAAAAGAACAGTCTGAATTTGAAGGCTATCGTGTTTAAACAGTATGTCGAAGTTTTGCCATTTTGAGTAAAAGGTTCATTATATGTTTCGTATGTAATTAACGTTCAACAATACTAACTAAGGGTCTCAACAATACTAACGAACGTTACAATCATCCTATAAAATATAGAATGAGTACTTACTGTTTTCTACTGGTAAGGTGTGAGATACGTAACCCTCCAGTTTCGACTAAATTTCTCATCCATCAACTTCTGACAAATATTGCTAATGATACGTACCTTGTCTTCGAGATAATGCCGTTGTTTATAACAATATCGATCCGGTCAGTTTTCTTCTGATGACAAGATATATGGTCCACTAAGATCTGGTCAGGTTTACTAATGGCGACAGTGTCCAACTTTGGCCATTTGGGGCTAACGATTAACATGCTTCGTATGTAACTAATACTCATTAATACTAAGTATAACCAATGTTAATGTTCATTCTATCGAATATTGACCGAATATCAATACTGCCTACTAGATGCAAGGTATGAGGTGCTTAACCCTCCAAGGGTTTCGACGAGATATCTCGTTCATCAACGTCTGACAAGTTGTTTCTGTTTAAATTCCTCGTCATCAAGACATTGCCGAAATTTTTATGATGACGAGATCGATGTGTTGTCTATCGAGATCTGCTAATGACAATACGGCCACCAGGAAGGTTAAAGGAGATACATAGACACGTCATTTGTATGTGATTTCAAGTTGAACCATTTTATGGAAAGCTTTAGTTTTCAAATCGGTTTCAATCCGTTGCGGAAACTGTCTTCCCGACCGACCTTCGACTGGAAACTACACGCGCGAATTTTCCAAGATGTATGCAAATTAAGTAAAGATAAAACTCCATTCAGGAAATGCCGAAAGTTTTTTTTTTGCTTCATGGGAAACGTCTGCAACATATTCCCGACTTAATTTATATCATCTCTCTCCCTGGGATTCGTGCCCATTGACTAGTTGCGTTTACCTCTGCGCTCAGCAGGATTCCCTCGTTCCGTGCTGAAATGGTACGAGGTGATTCCGACGTCTCAATTGAGCCGTTTCACTTTCGAAACGGTGTTTGACCTCAGTTAGACGTCTTGGACCTGTGTGAGAAATCATTGGTTAAACGTGCCGACTGCTGTTGATGTAAATCCGGCGGTGATTCTGTTAACTGAGATTCTTTTAACTACAGATGTAGGTCGAATTGCAGTTTACTGTTATCTCTCGAAGGAGTTAACCTCTGCCTTTATGTATGTAGTTCGTGTTTCAAAATGATAATGTGTCTGGAAACGTTTTAGGATTATTTTAAACATTTTTTAAAGTTTTTCTCGTTGATTAAAAACGTTTTTTTTTCTTTCGTTTTCACATTAACCCCCCTAGTAGTTGTCCCGACGTGGTAGCTCGTCTCGGCTCAATGGCAAAACTGACCAGATCTTGATGGACGATATATCTCGTTATTTCTAAAAGTACACAATTTTTCGCCTAAGATTTGGATAGAGGATTTTATATTCTTTAAATGAACGAAAAAAATATTTAAATGGTAATCTTTAAACAAGCAA
Organism: Metellina segmentata; assembly: GCA_947359465.1. Taxonomy (NCBI): domain Eukaryota; kingdom Metazoa; phylum Arthropoda; class Arachnida; order Araneae; family Tetragnathidae; genus Metellina; species Metellina segmentata. The sequence goes on along the minus strand of OX375882.1, from coordinate 84,863,768 downwards.
CGTGAATTTTATAACCTTGGAATGAATTATTCACTTTTTAGCATACTTTTTATATTACTTTGTAGAATATGAGAGACATTTTATGCGAAGCTAAATGTTGTTGGTAGTGATAGTGTTTCTGCGGTGGTACTTGTTTCCTTTATGTATTCTAAACGTGTCGTTTGGTTTGTTTTTCGAATACGATTTCACACTAAATTCGTCACACTAAATCGTCAATAAAAATTGTAAAGAATAAATTCCCAACTGGTGTATGGTATTAGATTGATTAAAGTCAATTAGATTTAAAAAAAACTATAAATGTTAACCAAACGGCGATGAATTAACTACATTTGAAGGTAACCCCGTTATGATTCATAAAATAGCATTTGGGCAACGTAAAATCTTCGCTTCCCGTTTGGTGTTTTCCTCTGAAAGTTCATTTCATATTGTATTTGTTGACATAATTAAATACTTTTGATACTGAATACCTGAAAAATATAACTTCAGATTTCCTTAAACTACGAAATTAACCTTAGTTCGACTTCTATGAAACGTATTTCGAGTGACAGTAAAATTAACCTTTTGATTACGGTTTTAGATATAACAAGCGCGATTCTTGTAACTTTCAAGGTACCTGCTGTAAACACGGTAGTCTAAATTCCTTGGCGCGATTCTTATAACTTTCAAGGTACAGATGATGTATTGGCCTTTGTCTAAAGGTTAATCATTCATGTAAACGTCATTGTAAACTACAAATTTAACTGATGAAACACACTATAAATTGTATAAATTGTGTCGCGTCAAATTGGGATACACCATATAACTACTTCAGCGATGAATTGTCTCAATTCCTTTTATATATCTATGCACCTTAGAAAACATATTCCAATCTATATTTTCCCGCTTTAGATTCCTTAAGGAGAATTATCTAGTTAATGACCTTGACATAGAATTGGTTAGAAACATGTACCCTGTTAAAGTGCTGTTAACATAAAAGCGGAAGGAACTGACATTTTTGGCTAGGAACGGTGTTTTTTCAAGTCTTAACATTCTTTTGTAGCTACGTTTCTTCCATACTTCGCACTTGTTACCCCAGCAGCTAAGATAAGGCTGCTTTTATATATTCCCACTAGTAGGGAAGTGCGATCTTAGGATCGGTAGATTTTCATGTAAGATAACGAAATTGAGAGGCGCTTGAAAATACTTTGCTCGATACAGAGCTCAAAATCGCTTTTAAATAAAACAAAAATAAGTATGAAACAGATTGCAAATTTGTGTTTGGATTAATGAAAATCTCTTTAACGACTGCAGTGTTTTTCTCAATTGATAAGCCCAATTTGTAATTAATTATTCGAAATTCTGATTGAAAAATGATTCTGTTCTTCGAGCTGTTTAACCCTCCTGGAGGTTGTCTTGGCGAGTTATCTCGTCATTAGCAAAACTGACCAAATCTTCACGGACATATAGATCATGGAGATATCTCGTCACTTGAGGGAAAATAACCAGATCTCGATCTCATCATCATAAAAAATATATATAATAAGCATTTGCTAAACTTTCGCAATTGCTAATATCTATTGACGTCTATTACTCACGTTTCATATCTTATTTCAACCAATTTATAAGGACTATAGCATCTATATTCACAAAATGGATTTCATACCTCCAAATGAAACGAAGTTTTCCAAAAATGTATTGCAGCATTTTATTTACTTTTATGATGTTAATTCTTATCTGTATGTTATAAAAAATAGGGATTTGGGTGTGTATATTCTCTATTTAAATATATACCGTTGACCAATTTGGTACACTTATACTTTAGAACACTGCGAAAAACATAGGCTATTTCTTTCCTGTCTTCAGCCCAATCTAGCCATGAAAATTGGCACACAGGTAGTCCTAAAAATACCCTCCGAAGCCACGATTTTAAAATGTAAAGTTTGTTTTTCTGTCATAAATAGACATGTACAAGGAAACACGTTCTGCAGGGGTTTGTGTATGAGTAACACAGGGAAATGTCGCGGTCATATTTGAAACCCGAGCAACGCCGGGTTATTCAGATAGTGTCCAATATAATGCAATTAAAAGCTCACTGCAGTCATGTTACCGCAATCAGTCTTTAAACACCAACGTGAATTCCATTCTATTCCCGTGAACACAAAGGCTATGCGCTAAGCCTACTTTTGCTTATATGCTGCAGGATTTGATTAGAATTTATGGAATTGACATTGTATTTTGTTCTTTCAGCAAACATGAGCTTCATCTCTGTCCATACAAGGCACCACGCCAATGCCATTAACATTATGGGCCAAAGTTCGGGACGCTACCTGTGCTTCAACAAAAGAGGAAAACTCGTAGTCAGGGTGAGTAGTTTATTTAGCCTGCATTTTGTTGCTCTTAACTACTAGTAGTTCATTTTACCTTTGTATTCACTCCTTGGTGTCTAAAGGGCCGCGGGAAGAGGAACGGAAGAGAATTAGTTGGCGTGGTGTGAATGAAGTTGCACCTTAGTTGTGACCTCATCTGACCGTGGTTCGAAATTACTTGGTGTTGTCGTCGGATCTTTCCTTTTGGGATGGATCCCGGACCCTCGTCAATAGCCCGTGATGCTCCATTTCGACATTAATTAAAATACCTACCTACCTGTGTCTCGATTGTTTTAGAAGTACTTTCACTTTACTAAGAAATGAATGTAATTAACTCTCAGACTTACAAACGTGAAAGAACCTTTCAATCCTTACTCTGGTAAAATTCCATTATAAACCGTTAAAAAGTTTCGTTATAAACCGTTAAAAAGTTCCTGGTAAAGTTCCGTTATGAACCGTTAAAAAGTTCCTGGTAAAGTTCCGTTATGAACCGTTAAAAAGTTCCTGGTAAAGTTCCTTTATGAACCGTTAAAAAGTTCCTGGTAAAGTTCCTTTATGAACCGTTAAAAAGTTCCTGGTAAAGTTCCGTTATGAATTAAACCTCAACTTTCTTCGGTTGGTGGTTTGTAACTTCGCTCTCTGCAACTGGGATTGCGACGGCGACTCAAACACGTGGTCGCTACCGTGACCATTCCGAGAACCTACGGTCTTGGAAGCTTCCAGAAAAACTCGAGTATATTTCATTCCACGCACAAACGGCAGGTGACAAAGACGCGGACGCGATCTCCGAAAAGAAAAAGAAAAAAGCATCACACAAACGACTAAGCCGCGTGAAACGATTACCCAAAGACCGAATGGATTTATGGTCAACAAGGACAATATTTGCCTACTCAGAGAATGGAATGCGCAAAGTAGACCACCAAAGAATCACTTTCGATTTCGACCCCCTGCGGAGTGGACACGCAGGTATTGTGGGAAGACCTCTCTGGGACACAAAGGGAGAATCGGTAAATAACCAGTCCATACCCTGACCCCATGGCGAGGCACCTCGGGCCCAGGTGAGTTATATTGCAGTCTTCCCAACTCTCGCTAATGGCGTGAGCTTCGTTCCTTGTTGTTTATGGCCCAAATGGGGTTTGGAAAATAAGTTGTCAAATGGTTACCGTTGTTGGGGCGGTCGACTTCGTTTGAGGAGGGGTGTCTTCGTTGCACCCCTCCTCTGAGGATGGTAGAAAAGAGAAGTAAATAGGAAACCCCTCTAGTTTGATAAATGTTAAGCGCAGCATGAATTTCCTTTCCTTTGTTATTCAAGTGATGGAGTTTGGTTGTGGTTCTCTCTCTATTTATTTGTGAACTTTGCTGTTCGTAGGAATTCAGAAAGTTGGGAGGTGAATAACATGGTTCCACTTCAAACCCCAAATCCATATTTGCTCAGGTAATCTGATTCTAATTGGAAATATATTGTGATTAAACTTGAAATATAGTGTGATTAAAAAGTTCCTGGTAAAGTTCCTTTATGAACCGTTAAAAAGTTCCTGGTAAAGTTCCGTTATGAACCGTTAAAAAGTTCCTGGTAAAGTTCCTTTATTCGATTGAAAAATTATTAATTGCGTTTTTTAGATACGTTGTTTTTTTATGTCCGTAGGAATGCAAAAAGTTGGGTGGGTTTTAGGTAGTTCCACTTCAAAACCTAAATCCATATTTACATAACAACTCTAATTCTAATGAGGGGTTAATGTGAATAAACAGTTAATTCAATAAGATTGAAATTTTTTTTAGATAAGCTGTTTGCAGTCCGTAAGAATGAAAACAACTTATGGGTAGGGGTATAACGTAATTCCACTTCAAAACTATATTTGCATAACTACACTAACCCTAATGAGGGAGTTAATGTGACTGAACAATGAATAATTTGAATGGAAATGAATGGAATAATTTGATGGAATACGAAAGGTTGTGGAGATGGGCATAACGTAGTTCCGCTTGAAACCTCAAACCCATATTTGCCTAACTACACTAACTCTTACGAGAGACTTATGATTAAACAATTAATGTAATTCAATTAAAAATTTTGGGTTGGCGTGGAAGTTTGGAGTGCTAGCTCAGGTGTTGCTTCGTAATCTGATCTTGGTTCAAAATTACGAGGTGTTGTCCTCGGAACCCTTAAGGGACTGATCCTGGACCGTCGTCAATAGCCCGTTGTGTTGCTGTAGTACGACGTTAACTAAAAAAATTACCAATTAAAAATTGTTACTGCCACTTTTAAATAAGTTTGCAACTGAAAGTATTCATTTCCATCGATGCTTACTAGCTTTCACTGAGTAATGAAAGTGATGAAATGATTGGAGTAGGAAAGGTATTCAGAAAATTCATTCTTTTCGACGAATATTAACACACGAATTCAATATTTTCAAGATATGATGTTTTGTGTTTTGGCTTTTCTGAACCAGAATTTTCCTCATACTGTGATGTTCACTAAATTATTTTTTCTTTCAATGAAAGTTAGGTTTTATACTAAGAAACACAGTTAGTGAGTTAAGTTTATGAGAGAGTAGAATATTTCTAGAGCTGCATAAATAATCTAGCGTTTGGCGCGGCTTGTCATCTATCGGACCTTGTGCCATTGAACCCGCAAACCTATCAATCCGTCGTTTCCTCGGAACTATGTCTTTTGTTTTCGTGTATTTCATTTGTATAAGCCAACGATATGTACATAATTACGGTAATTTTTAATTAACATCGTACTAGAGCAACACAACGGGCTATTGACGACGGTCAGGGATCAATACCCTAAGGAAAAGGTCTAAGCACAACACCACGTAATTTTGAACCATGGTCAGATGACGAGGCAACACCTGAGCTGGCACCCCACTCTCCAAACCGTTCACCCAAGGAGGAATGCACCGGACAAAAATTAACCCTACCAATGGCTTTTTGAGTGGTGTGGAAGTTTGATGAGTTTGATTACCCACCTACTTAAGTTCTCGATTTGAAAAGTTATCGGATATCAAACTACTAAAATACTTAAGTAATTAGATACTAAAATACTCGAATACCAAATTATTCGGAAACAGGTAATCGAATACTTTCTTATTCGGATACAGGTAATCGAATACTTTCTTATTCGGATACAAGTAATCGAATACTTTCGTATTCGGATACCGAAGTAATCGAATACTTTCGCATTCGGATACCAAAGTAATCAAATACCAAATCACTCGGATACAAACTTAATTAAATAGCGAAGTAATCGAATACTAAAGTAAACGGTTGATATTTAATTAACGTCGAACTGGAGCAACACAGCGGTCATTGACGACGGCCCGGGATCAATCCCCTAAGGGAAAGAACCGAGTACAACACCACGTAATTTTGAACCGCGGCCAGATGACGATGGGGAAAATGAAGAGCGGAGCTTGAGAACGGATTCGCGTTAGGCTGTTGCTGGCTTTGTGCGAGTCCAAGAGTATCCATGGTTAAAACTAGTTTCTGACCACATGGAAATAAAATTTCAGACTCCATCTTATAATATAGAAAAATAGAAAAACGGGGACATGCTGGTCCAGACGGACAGCGAATGGTCAACCTAAATCTTCTTTTGACGAGTCAACGGGATGTCCGTGTCCTAGCATGTCTTCCATCTTCCCTTACTTTGTGAACATTCACACCTTTTGCGATCGAAGGAATCTCTTCTCCCCGAAAGGAGTTTAAGGGGGAGGGCAATAAAACAGACGTCAGGCAGGCTTGACACTGAAGGGGCGGTGAACACCAGCGGCTACAGTTAAGAGATAAGTCGTCCTCTGGGGTGGTTAAAAGACCAGGGATGGCTGAAGGAGTACCCCAGGTGGAAGATGCAGGCATCACCGCAGGTAACCGAATACCTGTTTATTCAATAGAAGGGAGGTTGAATGATTGCGTTCCCCTCTGACACTCGTAGTTTCGAGAGGATGGCACACAACAAAGCTTTATTTGAGATGTCAAATCCACGGGAGGGACTTTCTTTGCTGTGTAACGCGTGATAGGACAGAGATGGAAGCAGAGAAAACAAGAAATTCCTGTGGGATATGCTCGTTAAAACATGCAAGAGATGGGCAAGATCGACTATTTTTTTTAGAATCGAGTGTTTTTTAAGATCGAGTGTTTTTTAGGATCGAATACCTGTTACTATCAAGTATTGATTCAGTATTGGAATACATATTTAAGAAACGACTAATCGATTGTAAAAATTGGCCAACTGGATATTTTTCAGAAATACATTGTATGAATACTTTGGTATTCGAGTACTTTTGATACCGATTACTTTGGTATTCGAGTGCTTTTGCAGCCCGTTGTGTTGCTCTAGTACAAAGTTAGTTAAAAATTAACATTATCTAGTACTTTTGCTTTCGAGTACTGTGAATGAATACTTTGGATGATTACTACTGTAAGAAAAAGAATCGAAACGAATACGAGTGATAATAACAAACAACAAAATCGTAAAATAAATCGATATTATATTCAAAGTAATGTAATGATAAAGTAGACTTAACATCGCTATATTTGTAATATAATTACCGCTACTTTCGAATCATACTTTAATCAGTCGTGTTGGGAAGGATACGAAGGCATCTAATAATTTTGTCCCGCGGTCAGGTGTCGAGAGGACAACACCTGAGCTGGCACCCCGCTCTCCTAACTTACACATCACGCCGACGATATATATGCAGGGAATAAATAAAATATTTTTATGGGGATTAATATATTTGTACCCCACTTTATAAATGTGATTTTCTGCTAGCGTTTGAATGGACCGCAGTAGCCCGGTCAGTGGATTAACAACCGGAGGGTTGTGAGTTCGAAACTTGGTTCAACCAAAGACCGTCATGTATACGTGACGACTTATGCACGGTAAATCTGTGGTGACCTCACGTTAGTGTGGAAGTTTGGGTAGTGAGGTGCCAAGTTGACCTCGTCGTCTGACTGTGTTTCAAAATGACGAGGTGTTGTCCTCGATCTCTTCTTTCCGGATTGAACCCGGACCGTCGCCAACAGGTCGTTGTGTTGTACCAGTGCGACGTTGATTTAACTACCTGAAAAGTCGTCCTTATCTCTCCGAGTGGTTTCGACAAGATATCTACTCCATCATGATCCGGCCAAGTTTGTTAATGACCAGGTATCTCGTCATCAAAACCGGCGATTTTTTTTTTATGATGGAGAGATCAAATCGGTTCAGTTTTTTTTTCTAATGTTGAGATACCTAGTCGAGATAACCTCTAGAAGGGTTCGCAGCTTGTCCGTTCTTGCATCATAAAATCCAACCAGCCAATCCACGAAAGAAAGGCGATACCTATCAAGTCAGTCCATTTCTAGGTAGACCAAGATCACCCCCATCCAACAGTAGCACTGTCTCGTAATGAAGGTATAGACTTCTTTATTAGGTATTCCTGCGGAATTCGTTATCCTAGTTTTCTCCACGGCTGCTCATTATCTTTCCCTGTGGATTCCTCTCCTTGTCTAGTAAACAGCACTTATCTTCCCTGAACGGTGCGGCATCGGCCATCAAAGGCGATATCGGGTCAGAGGCCTGTCCATCATTTGGTCTCGCCAAGGTACACTAGCTCCGAGAATAGAGACGTTTCAGCCTTATCTTACGCAACTGGACAGAAGCTGTTGTGTTATCGTTGCGAGGAGTATCTGTCAAGAAGGCAGTCAGTGTTGAAATCTTCGTTTAGGGGTGGTGGTTAGGTCGCGACAATGTGGTGAATTTGTTTCCCGAGATGCCAAAAGTTTTTTCCCGATAGAAGTATAATCTTTTACTCTACTCAGTGACCTCGTAAGGCTTATCTAGTGTGGCCACACTTGAATGGGTTTTACCTTTGGTCAGTGTTGAAATCTTCGTTTAGGGGTGGTAGTTAGGTTGACAATATGGTGAATTTGTTTCCGATGATGACTCAACTTCTTGTCCGATAGAAGTCTAATCTTTTACTCTCTGAGTGACCTCTTAAAGCTTATCTAGTGTGGCCACACTTGAATGGGTTGTATACCTTTGGTCAGTGTTGAAATCTTCGTTTAGGGGTGGTGGTTGGGTTGACAATGTGGTGAATTTGTTTCCAAAAATGACACAACGTCTCTTGTCCGATAGAAATATAATATTTCACTCTCTGAATGACCTCTTAAAGCTTATCAAGTGGGAGTGGGATTCTAACTTTCAGCGATGAATAGTGTCAATTATTAGAAACTTTGGTTTCTTGGAAAGTGCAAAATGAATTATATGCTTTTAAAGACATGTACCGTTTGAGTCGTTAGACTTACGATTGCATACTTTACGATTCGATGGCATTTTTAGGGCCTATGTTGAAATATTCCTCTTGGGATGGTGGTTAGTTTAAGTGGTGAATTTGTTTCCTTGATTGATTCTTGACTGATAGAAATATAATCTTTTACTCTCTGTTAGAAGTATAATCTCTTAAATCTTATCAATCGTGGTCTCACTTGAATGAGATTTTGGCTTTCAACGGTGGACAGTATCCTTTATGCCATCAACGATATTTGTTTTTTTGGAAACTGCAGTGTGATTGATATGCTTTTAACGAAATGTACCTTTTGGGTCATTAGACCTGCGGTTGGATACTTTTCAATTCGATGGCATTTTTAGGGCTTAAGTTGAAATCTTGGGATGGTGGTTTGTTTAACCATGTGGATTTGTTCCCCTGTTCGATTCTTGACTGATAATCTTTTAAATCTTATATAATATTTTACTCTGTTGGAAGTACTATCCCTTAAATCTTATCAATCGTGATCATGAATGGGAATTTGGCTTTCAACGGTAGACAATATCCTGACTACCATAAGCGATATTTGGATTCTGCAGAGTGAATGATTTGCATGAATGTACCTTTTGGATTGTTACATTTGCGGTTGCTTGCCTTTTTGTATTTCAGTCAATGGCTTTTTTTAGGCTCTGTGTTAACTTTTTGGATCATTAGGCTTGCGGTTACATATATTTTTTATATTTTTCTTAGTGGTTTATTTAGGACATGTGTGCTGCAATCTTCTTTAAGGGATGGTACTTAAGCTAACGATGTGGTGAATTTGTTTCCCAGATATTACAAATTTTTACCTGATTGAAATATGATTTTTCACTGTCTGAGCTCTTAAAACTTATCAAAGGTGGTTGCAGTCGAATGGGTTTTTTACCTTTCAGGGGGGGGGGATATAGTATCAACGATTACAAACTTGGTTTCGTGGGAAAAGCAGTCAATTATTTTTGTCTTTAACGAAATGTACCTTTTCGATTGTTAGACTTACGGGTGTATACTTTTTTCATTTCAGTCAATGGTTGTTTTAGCTAGTGAACTTTAAAGCTTTTGTTAATTCGCGAGAATCTTCAGACAAATAGCACGGTGTTCGGGAGTAAAAAATTATTCTGATTGGAAATTTAGCTACGACGCGTGTGTTTACTTTGTGTGCTCAAAAATATATGTATATATAATATTTCTTAATAAAAGTGAATTGTGAGCGATGATAGGCGATATATATCGTCGAAACCACCTCGAGGGTTAACACTTACAGCGATTTCATTTATGTCAACGTGTCAACTGAGACTAAATTAGCGGTTTCATTGAAAAACCTAACCAGATCTTGGTTTCGTCATCATAAAAAAAATCTTCTTTATCTTGACGACGATATATCTCGTCACTATCAAGGCTGGTCAGGTCTTATGGGCGAGCTCACTCGTCAAAATCATTTTAAAGCCTTTTCATAGTAAATTAATTCATGGTAATTGTTTGTCGTGAAATTATAAGTGACTGTCATTGAACGTATAAGTATGCTGAGAATAGATTCTTAGAGAACATGTTATCGGCGATAAATACACATTTCCGATAGCTTCAACAGGTATCTGTTTACAATTTTTCCGCTCTCCGGTTATCAACATCCGATTGCATTGTTTAGCAATATTGCTTTCAAAGTTAACAGCCACGTGATTCGTCCTCTTTGCTGCGGGAATAGGAAGAAGCATGGGATGAAGGACTGAAGTTATTGAACAGGATCGCCATGCTAGTCTTAATTCTATTGGGTTGATTTAAGGGTCGTTCCGTTTTTCGCCGCTATGACATTGCGTCGTAAAACCGAAATATTATCGACTTCATACGTGTAAAGTTTTGTTTGAAAAAAGGAAAATCGGAGAGTATTTGGGGGGAAAATTGTGTTTATGGGATGTCTTTTTTAAATTTCGTTAAGGAGGTTGAGTTATTGGTTAGAAAGGTCTTTTTGTGGCTCTTTTATCGTTGTGGTCCCATTTTTAAGCTTATTCCACTCAAAACACACTTTCTTAAATATTTTTTTAAATAATGTGAAATTTTAGTTAAATAAACTAGAAAATCCTGGCTATAAACAATCGTAATTTCTTATATCTACTTGGGGGCCCGCCCCCTTCTCGCTAACGCTCGCCAGCCCCCGGAGGATTGCTTCGCAATCCTCATTGGTTCGCTGCGCGAACCTATACTCGATTCGCTCGCGTCAATGAAGATATGTGTGTCCTAGTAGAAGGAAAATCTAAATGTTTTGCTGTTTTTCAGAAAGTTATCGGATATTAAACTACTAGAATACTTAAGTAATTGGAAACCAAACTACTCGAATACCAAATTATTCGGATACAAATAATCGAATACTTTCATATTCGGATAAAATTAATCGAATACTTTCGTATTCGGACACCAAAGTAATCAAATACCAAATCACTCGGTTAATTAAAAGCGAAGCAATCGAATCCCAAAGTAAACTGTAGGTATTTAATTAACGTCGCACTGGAGCAACACAAGGGCTATTGGCGACGGTCCGGTATCAACCCCTTAATTGAAAGATCCGAGGACAACACCACATAATTTTGAACCACGTTCAGATGCAGACAAAGTAATCGAATACTAAAATAAACGGATCCAGAGTCATCGAATATCAAAGTATTCGCGTGCAAATTTAATCAAGTAACCAAGTACTGGAATGCCAAAGTATTCATCCCAAGGATTCACCTACCAAAATATTCATCCTATTTATTTTTACAAAAAAACTAAACTTTGCAGTCTACTGATTCTTGCGATCGATGAAATGTTTCCTGAATATGTATTCGAGATGTGTTCGCAATCGGCAATAAGACTCTCCCAAGACAATCGGAATCTCAAGATTTCCTTCCAGCCAAAGGAAAGCACCACCGAGACTTTCCGCGTTCCACGTACAACTCATCCTAACAAGCAACACTAGCGCGTCTTTTTAGTAATGGCTCTTCGTTACGTGGACGATTCTATTTAGGACCGTAGGGAGGTCGGTAGATATTAAACTCGTGATAAGTGAATCGATTCTTCAGTTTGATTCTTTCGTAACTTGTTTTGATCATTTGATCTACAGTGAGCTATGATTATTTACTTGTCTGGTAGTCTTTTTTTGTGTGTCTTCTATGATTTTTTGAAGCAGATTGATGGAATGTATGATTGATGGAAGGGTACTTATACTTTAAAGAGCTTCTTTTCGTGAAGCAACGATGGCCTAATGGCTGAAGTCACCCACCTTCAGATTAGCGTCCGCAGCGGAGGATGATTTCCCGAGTTCGAACCCAGCTGGCGGAAAAATTTTTAGATCCTCCAAATTATTTTTAAAAAATTCCAATTTAATTCCTTTTCATTCAAATTTACTTTTCCTAATTTTTAATACCCTTTTCATATTTTTCCAAGCTTCCGTTGATTTTACATAAATAATCTAAGAACCACTCCTGAACTCACTACCAGCTGATATTTTTCCGCCCCTCTGCCGTCCCCTTTGCTTTAGGATGATGGTGTCGTATCCACCGCTGGCTTAGGACCATTCTGATGTAACAAAAAGCATACATAAAACACTAACTTATATAATTATTAACTTATATAATAAAAGGATACAATTTTCGGCTCCCACCTCTACCCACCCATAGCCATGGATCTGAATAGAAAAGAAGAAAGCAGAAAGGAAGAGATAAATCGCCAACAACTATAAACCTTGATGACATACGTATCTAGGTCATGTGATCCGATTAGCCGATCAAGTTGGACTTGCGAAAGTACTATCATGGGATTGAGGCGCCTGTCCTCCCCACGGTCCTAAATAGAATCGTCCACGTAACGAAGAGCCATTACTAGAAAGACGCGCTAGTAACAAGCAACATTACCTCTCTCTCTCCCCCCCCCCATCCTATTTATTCAATAACTTATATGGGAACTTGTTCTGTGTGTTCCTTAGGACTCATCCCCCCCCCGAAACCGGCGTAATTGGTCGGAATCGCAAAACACCAATCGAACAGACGCCACCCTAATGGTCAATTATGTAACTGCCGACATGCCGACCACCCAGGCACCAATACAGACATCAAGGTAGCCTTGTTCTCCTTTCCGATCCCCATTTACGTCTCAATTCGGTGCCAATTTACTTTTCAACTCATCCCCGAGTGATTGACAGTGCTGCCATCTCGCGATTGCATAATAACTTATTATCTCCCCCTTCGGATGTGTCCCCGCCCAGAGGGGCAATTTCATTATTTATAAAAGGGGGCAGGATGCTCGGGTTTCTTCCCTCGTTCGCGCTTCTGTTGTGCTCTGCCATTATCTTTGAGGAGGGAGGAATTCTGGGTATTTTCCCCCCAGTCCTTTGGTGGGAATTGTTTCGAGGAAATCTCGGCGAAAATAGATTTCTATTGACAGGTTCCCTTTCCAGACCCTTCAATTTTCTATTTCGATCCCCCCCCCCCATCCTGCAATGAAGTTCGTGACGTCCAGGGAAAATAAAGGGACAGTGGTAGGCCAGTTGGAAGGGTAACGGATTTGTAATAGGAGGGTTGTTAGTTCGAAACTTGGTCCATCCAAAAATCGCCGACCAACTGGTATAGTGGTTAAGATGTTAGCCTCTGGAACGGAAGGTTTCTGATTCGAATCCTGGTCCGGTCATGGATGTTTGTAAGCGTATGGTGTAGATGCGGCTGGTGCACCTTTAAATCTGTCGTGGCCGAAAGTCCTCAAGTTGGGTTGGTGTGGAAGTTTGGAGAGTGGGGTGCCAACTCAGGTGTTGCTTCGTCATAAGACCGTGGTACAAATCGAGATGATGTCCTTTTATCTTTTCCATTAGGATTGCTCCCGGACCGTCGCTCGTGGCCGAAAGTCCTCACGTTGGGTTGGTGTGGAAGTTTGGAGTGTGGGGTGCCAGCTCAGGTGTTGTCTCGTCATCTGACCGTGGTACAAAATTACGAGGTACTGTCCTCGGTTCTTTCCCTTAAGGGATTGATCCCGGACTGTCGTCAATAGCCCGTTGTGTTGTTCTAGTACGACGTTAACTAAAAATTACCAATTACCTGGTCTCAAATATCCTCGCGTCGTCTACCATCTCGGGTTTAAGCTCTTCATCTGACGGTGGTTCAAACTGATGAGATCTATTCGGATGTTTCCCTGCGGGATCGATCCCGATAGCTCGATGTGTTTCCCCAGTGCGACGTTAATTCAACTTCAGCTACCTACTTACAGCAACTTGTTTTAAAATTTGTAGCATATTTCCGTCCTTTCGGGGCTGTAATCTCGAAGCATTCCCCACTCCAGGCATAAAGGAGCGCAACTGGTGGGAGGGGGATCCCCTCCGCTTTTCGAGAAGTAACGCTCGAACGTTTATCGAAAAGAGTCCTCTTGATGTGCCCGACGTACTTAACCTCGACCCTCGATGGGACCTCCCCGAGAATCGTCGCACTAAAATATGATTGTGGGTTGCCACAAAGTGGCGAATATTCACTGCTCCTATGCGTTCGAAAGAGCCCTCGTGTCGTCCCCAATCCTATTCCTTTGCTGAAGTTTGTTTTCGTTGCGGAATTTCGGGCCATGGAAAATTCTTTTAAATATCCTTGTACTTGATAGCTTTGGGCCAACCAACCGGTATGGTGCTTAAGGTGTTGGCCTCTAGATCGGAAGGTTCCTGGTTCGAATTCGGGTCAGTGTTTTGATGTTTGTATGCGTATGGTGTAGAGGCGGCTGGTGCGCCTTCAATCTGTCGTGTCCGAATGTGCTCACGTTGGGTTGGTGTGGAAGTTTGGAGAGAGGTGTGCCAGCTCAGGTGTTGCCTCGTTATCTGACCGTGGTTCAAAAGTACGTGGTGTTATTCCGGACCGTCCGGCTGAAGTGTGGGTGGGCATTGCAACTTGCTTCAGAATGGTATAACAGTTGGGAAATTCTGATTATTACAATTTATGGTGGTTAACGTAACTTGAGACAAATAAATTTCACAGTCCATCTTTCGTCGCCACTAACCCCAAGCTTTCGACTCGCTAAGACAGAAGTGTGGATTGCTTTTTAGTGGAGTAGGGATCGTATTTAGCCAGGCTACAGTATAAACAAACAGGCAACAGTGGTGTCAAATACAATGCATGCAACAGTATATTGAGTACATGGACACACACAAAGACACTTTTACTGACTCCGAACAGAGAAACACGCCCATGGTAAGTAGCCCAGAAGTGTGGATGGGCGTTTGCTTGAAGAAGTATAATAGTTGGGAAATGCCGATTACTACACTTTACGGTGGTTAACGTAACGTGGGACTTGGAGATCCGTCGGGCGCCAAGTGTAGATTGCAAACCCAAATGCCGTGTACGCCACGAGAAGAGCATACTAATGCCCTTCAACCACACTATGATTCCTCCACGTTTTCGTAAAAAAGTGCTTCCGATTTATTCCCATTGCTTTCCCTCATCGGGGCGTCAGACTTCTGGTCTCCAGATTCCGAGTCCATGAGACAATCTTCCTCCTTCCATACGTGTTTACATTGGTAACGTCGCGGCGTGGGTGTCTTTCGACGGAATAATTCGTCTGTGGCCCCATTTGGGGGCGTCGCGGTTTCGGACTGGACTCGCAATACCTTGCTCTCTGATGCATCGTCTGACGCGACTTCTGGGAAGCGTTGCATCGACCGATGACAGCGATTACGTTCGGCCCTAAGATTGGAACTAGTTTGGAACCGATATTGGGTTGTTGGAATGAGGGCCCGTGTTGTGGGGGAACTAGTTCTGTGGAGGGCGGAGAGTGTGGAACCCTTTTTTTTGTTCTGTACTGTGGTGTCTGATTTCTTTTGAAGTTTGAAAAGTTGTAATCTTTTCGTTGTGTTTGAAATAAAAAGGGAGAGAGCGTGCTAAGTTAAATATATGATGAGTGGTTGAGTGCACTTTCTTATTTCTGTTGTCTATTCTTGTATTGGGGTCAGTCATCTAACCTCTTACACTGGGTTCATAATCTGAATTCTGATACTTGTCAGTAATCATCCCTTAGCCTCCGGTACTGGGACTCATAATTTAACCTCTGGTACTGGAACTTATCATCTAACCTCTTTTACTAGGGTCAATCATCTAACCTCTGGTACTGGGTATAATAATCTAAACTTTTGTTATGGGGTCATCTGATTTCTGGTATTGTAATCAACTTCTGGTTCTGGGGTCGATCATCTAACATTTTAATGGGGACGCTCATCTAATCTCTGGTACTGGGTCAATCACTTAACCGCTGATACTGTGATGAATTATTTAACCACTGGTTCTGGGGTCAATCATCTAACCTCTGGTACTGTCGCATCTTAGCTAAAAATGGCCCTTGCGGAATGAAATCCAGCCAATCTAACGCACAAAAAAACTCATTTTCTGACGGAAGCGTTCTGGAATTCGCCAGAATCTTTGCAATACTTAAGTTTTGTTTGCACTTTTGAAATAAGGGCTCGGATTTGTTACAAATAGTTAGTTTCCACAAGTTTCCAAAGAATTCTTCACTGGCAACATTGTATGTGACCTTTGGTTCTAACTTTGACTTGTGGAACAAAATGAATTGCCTTATGATGTTAAAAATGCCTTCACCGTATGTGTTGCAAATGCCTTCACCTCTTCACTTTATGTGTTCTTGTATTGACTTGTGTGCAAAATGAATTGCCATCGTGACTAATTTCTCTGTTTGCTTTGCAGTTCAATGGCAGAAAGAAGATGTGCTTCTTCAAGGAAGACTTCAGCGCAGACCACTACACAGTATTCCAGTCGATCTACGACCCCACTTGGTACATCGGCTTCAACAGGAGGGGCAAACCCCTGAAAGGTAGCCTCTACTCCAAATCGAAAATGCAGAATTGTTTCCACTTCGTGAAGAGGGATCACTCGTACGGCATGGAGGAGTACAAGCCTCCGCACCTCAAGCATAAAAACCCCTGGAAGCTGAAAGACTTGTTGAGGGGGCAGGAGCACAGATCTCGGCCTCAGCGGAGGGTACCCAAAACGCCCGCCAGGTGAAAGGCCATCGTCCTTCCCTCAAGGATTCCGACAAAGAAGAAAATGTCGTGCTTCACAAGTTGTTAGATTTCGAATTTATTTTTTTGGTTGTTGCTTCTTTCGTTTTTTATTCCTCTAACTAAAAAAATGTTTCGAAACTTCCACACAAACACGCGCAGGGGCAGGACCCCGTTTGCGCTGTTGTCCTCTCTTCGTTGACGCTTCTTCGATGTTCGTCAATGTGGCTGCTGCTTCAAAATGGACTTAACTGCTGGGAACTGGCTTTGCATAGCTGCAAACACAACAACAAAGGAAGTGCCAATTTTGTGTTCTCTAGGAGGGACCTCACCACAACCCCAAGACTGAAAAACCTATTCTCTTAAAACCTCGATGTCCACACGCAACTAGCTATCATACCTCTAAGCCTAGCCTAGAACATTCGTGTGTTATACGTAGTTTTTTCCTAAAGTAAATGTTATTTATCGTAAGAGTAGAGATATTTATTTATTGCAATGTTTGTTCCATTTTTATAGAGTTTGGTACAAATACTTGCGTTTGACCCCGTATGCATCGTAGAAGAAACACTTCGGCAGGCCATACTCTGGTCCAACATCAGTCCTCCGACGCTAAATGCGCATGCGCACAGACGCGTTTTCTTTTAGAAACGGAGTGCGCATGCGCATGTCGTAGGTTCCGTCGCCTGCTGCTCCAGAGTGTGACCGGGCTTAATCCTCTTAGTTGTCTCGACGAGGTATCTAGTCGTGAGAAGAAAACTGACCAAATGGACGAGATATCTCATCATTGGCAGGAAACTGACCAGATATCTCGTCTGTAGAATATAGCGGGCCATATCTAGATGACGATATATCTCTTCCTTAACAGAATTGGTCAGATCTTGATGGACGAATTATCTCTTCGAAGCCACCTGGAGGGTTAAGTGTTCTGTTTTGGAATCGCTTTATAATTGGAAGTCTCCAATAGAAGCATGTTGCAACCATTTCGTCATTTCTCATTGGATTTACACAGTGTGTGCAAAGTTCTCGCAGCTACGGCAACTTTTATTGTGTTTCTAGCATTTAAATAGTTTTCTAGTTCTGTAAGATTCGAGTTGAGGATTTGGGTTGTAGGGAAAGTCCGTTACTTCAGTTGTAGAGAGCGAAGAGTCATGTGCATCTCAAACCATCGTCATCGTCACCTAATTTACGTGAAAAGAATTTATTTTCTCTTCTTTGTTGATGTTATTGTTCCTTTCTACGTGCCATCGCTTAAAAATTAGGTGCTGATGGAAAATAAGCCACTATTCATTAAATAAAAAATCATCAGACTTTTCATTTCTCTTGAATCATTCCAATTTGTGGCCAGTTATGAATATTGTGTTGAAAATGGTATTGACACTTAGTGGAGAACAAAATGAAATCATGTTACCTGTAAATGCATTGTTTGGAGTTTGTTATGTATTCAAATTGTAAATACCTCATTTAATTCTTTATGAATCTAGAACACTTAATTTATTAATTTTTATAAGAACTCTATAATGCATTGTTGTATCCTACTAAACATGTTCCCTCGTTTCTTTCCCATTCGAATGTTTTGATATCTTAAAATTATTGGAAGATTTCGTTCTTGCATGTGTTCTTTGTAACTGGCTAATTCTGTACCTTTGGTAGAAAAAGGACCTGTGTCCATTTTGCAAAATTTTGATAATGCCTGATTTAATAATTTTTAATGTGCAAAATATACTTTCCGATGTTTTGATTCGCTAATACTGTACTGACAGGACTTGCACTTTAAATTTCTCGTGGCCTCAAAGGTTGGTGTGGAAGTTTGGAGTGGGGGTGCCAGCTTAGATGTTATACTCATCATCTGGCGATGATTCAAAATTAGAATGAATTCAAAATTACGAGTTGTCCTTGGAGTTTTCCCGTCGGATGGATCCTGGACCATTCCCAATATCCCGTTGTGTTACTCCAGTGTGACTTCCTACCTAAAATGATTTGTAGACGTAACTCAAATCAGCAAATTTGGACATTAGCCCTTTTCCTACAGAATTATTAAATGAAATTGTCACCAATGAAATAAGTTGAAGTATGATTGTTAAAGTAAGGTGTTCATATTACAAATGAAGTGAAACATCGTTAAAATTGAAGAATATTGTTTGTTAAATATTAGTGATCTCTTCCGATTGTTTTAATAGCTTTTATTAGGCTTAACATTGTCCCTTTCGAACTTGTGTTAAGTATTTTAGTCGAAACTCAGTTCTAGTGTAATAATGCTTTTATAGTACTTTGTCAATTTTAGCCTTAAAAGATTTTTAACGTACTTGGTCAATTTGTTGCTTCATATGATTAAAAAATCTAATTTAAACGATTTTTAATGTCGAAATTTGCGTTTTTAAGTCCAAAATCGTTTTTTAAATTATTTTAAATAAAAATATGTACATATTAAAGGGATCCCCCCTCCCCCAGACCATTTCCTTTACTAATTTAGAAAGTTTTAAAGCATCGAAACTTTATTTTTTTTCCTTCGTAGGAAAAAGAATTAAGTTTCCCGATTTAGGTTTATGACTTTTAGCACATATAAAAATAAAAATTATACGTGCTTAAAAAAGTTATGGTGAATAGCCCAGAAATCTCGCTGTCGCTGTTATTTAAAGTACTACTTGTCTGGAAAGAAATTGTATATAGATTTGTGTTTTACTAATTTGTGCAATTTAAGCATTCTGTTCACTGCCATTTTGTTATTTTGCATTCTTCATTTCTTGTAAATTCGAAAACAAAAAGATTGGATCTTTGAATTGTATTTTACTTGTCACTTCATCTTTGTAAATAATAGAATGTCCTAATTACTCCGTGAAATGATCGTTAATTAAAATATGAAGGAATATTGATTCTGTTTGTTTTTCTTTTGAAAAAGAGATATCTCACATAATTTTTTATGACCTTACAATTTTCAATACACTCAAACCTGTTTTTGTACGGTAAATAGGGACCGCATAAAAGAAAACGCATAAAAAAATCTTTCAAAGCTTCACGAGTAGCTATAAAAAATATATTTAGTAGCACATTTAAAAAAGTATTTTTTTTTATGCGGTGAATAGGGACCGTATAAAAAAAGTCTCACGTAGAAAATAACTCAAAACCTTACGAAATAACTAGAAATTGCTTTTTTAAACGAAATCAAGACACGAGGCTTGGCAACTACTTTGAAAACCTTTTGGAATCTCATTTAGAAATATCATCTATATATATAATTCTCTTACGTGGCACGCAAAAAAGACGTTATTTGTTATTGCGTTTGGCAACATTATGCCATTGTTTGTTTACCATCACGAAGTCTCGCGCCTCAATTGAATTCATAGTGTAATCGGATGAAATTTTATTGAACAAAAATTAATTTTAGTCGAGCTGTTGTAGTTTGTAATAGAAATCAAAGAAAACGGGGTATCTTTTCAGGGCCAACAATTGTAGTTCAACAATACGCTTGAACTTGAACTTTAGACAACAAACTCAATGAAAAAGTGAGTGGCTCGAGTGCTGGGGAAATGTACACACAAACAACATGCTGGGTATTCAATTTCCAAAGCAGCGATCACATTTCGAGTCAAAATTTGCAGTTTTCATTTGAATTCTGATTTCAGAGGCACTGTATATATCTTTTCTGCAAACAGCAAATTTAGATTGGAAAAAAAAAGGTTTTTTTTGGAATAACATATTTTGTAAACAATCCCTTTTGCTAGGACACATGTCTTCATTGATGCGAGCGAAGCGAGCATAGGTTCGCGCAGCGAACCAGTGAGGATTGCAAAGCAATCCTCCGGGGGTTGGCGAGCGCTAGCGAGCAGGGGGCTGGCCCCCTAGTTAGATATTAATTTATGATTCCATTTAATCTCTTGATCTTTCCACAAATTATAACTAAAAAGTGCAAAAAATTTAGAAATGCGAAATTAATTCAGAGCGAAAGAAACACGAGTTTTCGTTTTATTCCCGTTCTATGAAAAATATCGTCTGTCCCAAATATTCGGAAATCGTTTACATTGCGCAAAGAACAAAAATAAGACTCGAAATAAATGAAGTATCAAAGCTGAAATTCCATTAAAAAAATAATAATGTTATGGAAAAAATTTGCTTTTTCAGGAGTACTGGTAAAGTAATCTAAGTACGAATTAAATTTTTTTTTTTTAGTAATTTTTATTGATAACTTCGTCAATCGTGTTTTAATTTGATTGAAATTTTGAAAGTACTGTAAATAGATTGTACTAAATAAAAAAATTTCATAATCCGCAAAAAAAAAATCGCACAAAAACAGGTTTGAGTGTAATGAGAACGTATTTAATACTCCACAAACATTACAAGTTAATTTCATACTCAATTCTGAGTATATATTTTATCTATTGGGATTCATTCCGTTTTTTTTTTTTTTTTATTTACAAACCTTAGAGAAAAATTATTTTTATTTCCTAAAAATTACATTCAATCAATACAGTGTGTGCAGTTCTGTTAGATGACCTTTCTCCTTTAGCTGCATCACTTCCCGCTCATAGAAGTTCTGAGGTTTCTGTCTAAAGATCTGTTCGAGGTGACGAAACTTTATGCACCCACAAAGTAAACCACATTTTTTGCGTCTTCGAAGCATTCTTGCCTTTCAGAAATAAAAACTCATCGTATGTCGAAAATACTCATTATTTTATGCCATTTTTAATGCTTAACAAAATTTCAAAATCACAACCCAGTAACACACTTTTTTTCCCCAAGTAGTTGCTGAAACTCCTTTAAAACATCAAAACGTTACACTTGTGAAGTAGATGAACACTTCGTTATTACGATACAATGTCATACAGCGCCAAAAAACGGAACGAACTTTTACATCAACCCAATACATATAACTATTTCATACAAGCCACTGCGTGGCTAGCCCGTGCCGGTGGTGTAAGTAATTAAGCTGGTGTAAAATTTTCCGCAGATTTCAAATCCGTTGAAATTTTTACTCTATCTTTACCGTCTTGGAGACAGAAAAAAAACTTGGACTTCCGTTAAAAGATTTATCGTCTGGCTGGGAAATCAATCGCACAAAATCAAAGCGGAAACAAAAAATAATAATCTCCGCGTTTTGCGGATGGAAATAACGTGGCATGATTCCAAACCCTGACTGCAAGGTCGCATGAGCATAAAAAGTTCTCCGCGTTTGAAAAACCGAAAGAGAATAAAACTTTTCAATTAATTTTAAAATCTTCTAGAGTAAATTTTAAAATTTCGCCGCAACCCAAAAATTGCAAAAAATTCGGACTACGTGTGTGCCAAATCTCATTGCTGCAAGCGCCTTAGAATCGTCAGGATTTTGCGTCCGCGAAAAAAAAAAACAGACAAACATTTCCTTTTATAATATTAAAGCTATGGTAATGAAATCCATTGATGTGATTTTAGATGTTATAATATTTTATAAAATCGATTGAAATAATTTGAGGATAAAACGACACTTGGGCCGTCAATAGATATAAGCAATTACGATTGTTGAGAGCAAGAATTTGCTAGTTTAAGAAAAACTTTCAAATTATTTAAAGAAATAATTAAGAAAGCGTGGGTCTTTTTTAGTGAAATTAGCTTAAAATGGGATCACGACATTAAAAGAGCCATAAAAAGACTGTTCTAACCAATAACTCAACCTGCTTTCCATCCACGGGGGGTCGGAAAATGTTTCGATTCAATTTATTCCTTTTGTACTTCTGCTGGTACCATTATAAGTCCCCCATCCCCCCCCCACACACACACACACATTTTATCTAGCAAGCCCTTCAACATCTCCCCTTAGTCAGGCCGCAAGGGAGACCATAAAGCCGCTAAAGTGTTGCCCTAACCATATCGTTTGATTCGTTCTTCCATTGTACGATAGATGCGATGTAAAAGATGTTCGATCGCTATTAAATCCACCAACGGAAATCTGTTAATATTCATAAGTGACGAGGAACGGTTATAGTACAGGGGAAGAGATGAATGGAGGGAATATGCTAAGTATTGAATTATGCTGTCATTCAAATGGATCAATTCTTTCCCTCGAGTATTTTTTGGTTGAGTGTCTATTGATAGTGAGAGTTATTTAGGGCAAACCAAC
The DNA here is from genome assembly GCA_947359465.1 of Metellina segmentata. Taxonomy (NCBI): domain Eukaryota; kingdom Metazoa; phylum Arthropoda; class Arachnida; order Araneae; family Tetragnathidae; genus Metellina; species Metellina segmentata. Next base: position 84,841,043 of record OX375882.1, on the reverse strand, counting down.
TTGTAGATAATAATTCCATTGAAACGAAAACTCAATTTCATATGCAAGAACTATATCATTTAAGTAATATTCGTATGATCCTACGAGTGGTTTTGATGAGATCGATTCACTATCAGATCGACTTCACTAATGATTATATGTATTGTCAATAAAATATTTTTCAGGCTATCAGACCAAGAGTGGATTTTTGTTAATACCTTTGATTAACCTTTCTTATAAATCAGGTTCGAGTCTTCTATATTTACAAAATAACTTACTGTTGTTCACTGAAAAACAAATTTTAGAATCTCAAGTAATATTGTGGATAAATAAATTGAACGGCTACACTCTACGTTTATGAGCATTGGCAAAGGCTTTGGCGATTTTTTTTGGCGAAGTTCTAAAGTCGGCAAGGAAAGAATTATTTCCTAACTCCTTTTCTGTCACAAATTTTTTTTCTTTTTACAACTCACCTTTTAAACACATTTCAGAACGTTTAGAAAAGTATATATTTAAAAAACGTTCACAAAAAGTAGCAAGCTTAAGCACATATCACAACACAGTTGTGAACCAGCAGAGAAACTAAGCTACGAATGTTGGGTAAGAATGCCCTGAAACTTATCAATTACACTAAATACAGTGGGCATGTTGAAAAAGAAAAAGATTTACAAAAGAAGAAAAGCAAGAAATAATACAACCTGACAACGTCAGAATTCTTGCGTAAAAAAATAATGAAAACGAAAATGGTCAAAAAAAAAAAAAAACTCTTAATCCTTTAGTGAAACTATTAAAAAAATAAAAATTCCACAACTGTCAAAATGCAAATAAATGGACCAATGGTATCACAGAAAACGATTTAAAAGGACAAATGCAATCAAAGGATATTTTAAAAACGAAATAACTAATGGGAGGGAAGAAACAGTTTCAAGCGAATCAGTGAAATCAAACGACTTTAACGGATTTTGGAAGAACTTTCTAAAATATTCAAAATGAAAATTGAAAGTTTCCGTTTGCCGAGGTAGCGATGAAAACCACAACAACCATAACGAAAGATGGGTTGCCTTAATTGATCGTAACTCGCTACTAGAAGTGAGCCAAAAAGAATCGGGTGAGTAGTGGTAGTTAGGAGCAAGATCAGGCAGTAAAAGATGCTAATGAAATTCGTCACCTAAAATTGGTTAAGCTAACACTCATACGGACACGGGTACGGACACCCTTCCTCTACTCGAAAACCCTTTTGGATGCTTCTTCTACACTCGTGTCCATAAATTAAGGATAATACCAGCTCCGGCAAATAAAGGTTCAGAAACAAAACAAACGTCACTTATTCATAAAGCCCATTTATTAAACAAAAGATAAAGAACAAAAAGATGGTGTATGTATGATACCATTCATAAATACTACGATTTTTGCATATTGGAGCAATTATAAAAAATATCGACCTTACAAAAACTTAACAAGAGATTGTTGGTATGATGGTTAATACATTGTATGTCTCCCAGACGATGAAATACAGTCTGTACAACGCCTAGGCATGCTGAGGATCAAATTATCGAGATGATCTTGGGGAAGATCACTCCACTCAGCAAGCAATGCTCTCGCAAGTTCCGGTACACATGTAGGAGGTGGTTAACGGGCTGCAACTCGTCTTCCAAGCATGTCCCACACATGCTCTATCGGATTCAAGTCAGATGAGAATGCTGGCTATTCCATACAGATGATATCCTCAGATTCAAGGCATTCGTTTACAATTTTTGCACGTTGAGGACGGGCATTGTCATCCATAAAGACAAATTCTGCACCCATGGCACCCCTAAATAAACGTAAATGTTGTTCCAGAATGATGTCCCGATACATTTGGTCTCTCATGGTTCCGATTTGAACATTCTGGAGCCCAGTATAATTCCGCCCCAAACGAGCAATCCTGAACCACCGTAACGGTGTCGTTCAATGATGTTGTCTAAGTGGTAGCGGGTACCTAGCGTTCTCCATATGAACATCCGCAGTGAATCCGACTGCAAGCTAAACCTGGACTCGTCGGAAAACATCACACAAGCCCACTGTTACGATGTCCACATTGCATGTTCTCTACTCCAGGCTAACCGCTAGCGACAGTGAGTGGCCGTGAGCGGAACACATCTGACAGACCTGCGAGAATATAGACCAACATGTCCCAAACGTCTGTAAACGATTTGCCTTGAAACTGTCGTACTCTTGGCTGAAGATAGCTGACGAGAAAGGTCGGATGCTATGCTCCGTCTGCTTCTTTTTGCAGTTACTGCCAAATACAGGTCGTCATTCGGCGTTGTAACTCGGGAAACACCTGTACTATAACGTCTACTGACATTTCCATCATTTTGGAATCGTTGCCACAGCCTAGAGATGACACTTTGGGCGATTCCAAGTTCCACTGAAACTTCCGTCTTAGTATGCCCACATTCCAAGCGGCCGATAATTCTACCTTGTAAAAAATCATAGACATGCGTCTTCTGTGCCATAACTATTCAGTTGTGGCACTGATCAGCTTACAGAACGCTTGTGAACAATTTTACTTCTTTGCTACCATTCCTTATATACACCTCTCTTACATTCTCGTCATTGTGACGTACTATCAGCGTCATCTGATGGCTTCCTGTGATTTGGATATTATTCTTGAAGATGTGTGCGATAATTCTACAGGTGAAATTTTTACTTTAGAGGTCTATTTCCGTGTGATTCTGAATTATCCTTAATTTATAAACATGAGTGTAATGTTTAAAACCAAAAGACAAAACAGTTGCAACGTTTTTTGTAATGTTCGACTTTTCATGCATTTTCGCTATATCGTTCCGATTTTATTGACGTATTCAGGTCAAAATTTATTAAAAAATTCCTCCAAGACTACCCGAGCAACAGGCGAACAAGAGATTTCCCGTTCCTTTCCCATGAATCCTACCCTCCTTTCCGCAATGTTGACTCGCTGGTATCGATATATTACTCTGGAAATAAATATGGAAACAATTTACACTCGGAAACTTTTTCTCATTGTATCGCGTTTATCGAAAGTGAACGGAGAAATACGCTCTTCGGTGATAGATGAGTGAAAACATCGCTCACCTTTCATTAAAAAGCAACAGATGGCAGAGCGCCATCGCCACTTGGAGAGGGGGTGATCGCAGCCTCCCCCCTCAAATGTCAATAAAAAGATGTGGATAGAGGGGCCCAAGAAGAGGGCAACGCAAGGGCCTTTCGATTAATAGCGGTTTTGTCATCATCATATGGTTTGTCTGGGGACAGCTGGCCACACGACACTTCACATCGGTTGCAACTCTGGAAAGTACTCAGGGACTGTTATGTTAAACAGTCATAAAAGTTGCGTTTGATTTCCTTGTGCCTTATTGAGGCCACGGCTTGCTTTCTCTTTCACTGTACCAAAGCATCCAGCTTGAGTTTGAAAAACGTTGTAAGTGCGACTTGTGTAAAGTTGTGGGCGTTCAAAATTACTGAAATTGACATCAGTTGGTAATTAATAAACTCACTGTGTGCTTTCTCTTTCACTGTATCAAAGCATCCAGCTTGAGTTTGTAAAACGTGGTGAGTGCGAATTGTCGAAAGTTGTGGGCGTTTAAAATTGCTGAATAAGTTGACGTATCAATTTGTAATTGGTAAATTCACGGTGTGCTTTCTCTTTCTATGTATCAAAGCATCCAGCTTGAGTTTGTAAAACGTGGTGAGTGCGAATTGTCGAAAGTTGTGGGCGTTTAAAATTGCTGATTAAGTTGACGTATCAATTTGTAATTGGTAAATTCATGGTGTGCTTTCTCTTTCTATGTATCAAAGCATCCAGCTTGAGTTTGTAAAACGTGGAGAGTGCGACTTTGTGGAAGGTTGTAGGCGTTCAAAATTACTGATGAAGTCGATGTATCAATTGGTAATTAGGAAGGGTACAAGCACGCCGTGACTTAACCATATATCAAAGCGTCCAGCTTGAGTTCGCAAAGCGCGGTAGGTCGGTATTTTAATTAACGTCACTGGAGTAACACAACGGGCTGTTGGCGAAGGTCCGGGATCAAACCCGACGTGAAAGACCAGAGGACAACGCCACAAATTTCTGAATAACTGCCGGATAACGAAAAGAAGAACGTCATATCCGTAAAATTTGGAGTGTAACTTGTGAAAGGTTGTGGGTGTTCAAAATAACTGATGAAGTTGACGTATCAATTGCTAATTCTCATTTGAATTAACGTCACCCTGGAACAACACAACGGGCTCCTCCTACAGGTGGTTGTCTCAACGAAGAATCTCTTCATTTTAAAAACTGACCAGATCTCAATGGACGAGATATCTCGTCATTTTAGAAAAAAAATGACCAGATTTCGATCGCATCATCGGCAATACCTTGATGACGAGATACATCGTCACGTCGTCGTGGTTTTCCAGTCGCTCGATTTGAAGATATGTCAAGTGGTTCTAGGGAAAACTATGGTTGTAGAACACATTATTCACACATATTGGTTAAATTGACAAACCAGCATGATTGAAAACACTTGTCTGCATTGCAATAGCCACTAGGCTCAAGTCGACTTGTAAGCCCAGTTGACTTACCCTTCTGAGATGTTACTACAGCGACATCTTCAAGCACTGTCAATCTCATTACAAATAGCGAACCTAAGAGTGGTTTAAAATTACACGGTGTTGTTCTCTATCTTTCCCTTGGGGGTTGAATCCGAACCGTCGTCAATAGCCGTTGTGTTTTCCCAGTCTGATGTTAATTAAGATATACCTACCTACCTAAGGTAAAATGGTAATGGTAATTTTTTGTTAATGTCCTACTAGAGCAACACAACGGGCTATTGACGACGGTCCGGGATCAGTCCCTTAACTTAAGGGAAAGATCCCAGGACAACACCTCATAATTTTGAACCATGGTCAGAAATACCTACCTAAGGATCAGTCAAATGTCATTATTTTAATATTCATTTCTCATTACCATATGCCGACGAACCGGTATAGTGGTTAAGGTGTTAGCCTCTAGATCGGAAGGTTGCTGGTTCGAATCCGGGTCCGGGCATGGATGTTTGTAATCGTATGGTGTAGAGGCGGCTGGTGCACCTAAAATCTGTCTTGGCCGAAAGTCCTCACGTTGAGTTGGTGTGGAAATTTGGAGAGTTTGGTGCCAGCTCAGGTGTTGCTTCGTCATCTGACTGTGGTTCAAAATTACGAGGTGTTGTCCTCGGATCTTTCCCTCAAGGGACTGATCCCGGACCGTCGTCAATAGCCCGTTGTGGTGCTCTAGTACGACGTTAACTAAAAATTACCATTACCATATATATCGGGAGCCACGTTACCCAGATGGATGGTAATTTGGTAATTTTTAATTAACATCATTCTTGAGCAACACAACGGGCTATTGACGATGGTCCGAAATCAATCCCCAGTTGGAACATCAACGGATTTGCAAACCGAAGGGTTGTGAGTTTAATCTCGAACGAACCAAAGACCATTGTGTACGTGGAGGCGGCTGGTGCATGTAAAATCTGTCTCAAGTGTTGGAGAGTGGGGTGCCAGTTCATGTTGGACCTCGTCACCTGACCGTGGTTCAAAATGAAGAGCCGTCGTCCTCGGTTCTTTCCCTACGGGTTGACCGTCGCCAATAGCCCGTTGCGTCGCTCCAGTGCGACGTTAATTTAAAATACGTACCAAATTATAACACAACTCGATGCCCCTACCATAAACGTCTCTCCAGGCCGTAAAGTTGTAACACCTCCAGCCGCTTATCGTGATGATCTCCATCGCGGTTTCTCAGTGCTATAAAAAGCAGATTTCTGTCGCGGATAGCCCGTGGACCGTCTGGAGAGATGCGTCGTGGCCTCTTTTTCCTCTGGCAGCCAATGCAGTGAAGTCGGAGGAGCTCTAAACAAGCAAAGGGGGAGAGGAAGAAAGCAAGGTGTTGTAAAAGTGTCCAATTGCCACATCCGTGTTTGATTTAGAGCTGTGTTGACATTGTTCTGCTTCTGTTTGTCCAGCCCCCTGCAGAGGCCCAGGGTTTTAGCCCCGGGAGACTTCGCAGGTAGAGCTCCTTGGGTGCTCTTCTCAGATAAGGTGTTGCGTGCTCTTTTGTAGCAGTTTGTTGCTGCTGCGATCCTTCCCTCCACCTCCTCGGAGCAATTGCCTTGACGAATTGCCCAATTTCCCCTTGAAACTCTGTGCGGTTTTTTGACAGCTCAAAGAGAGATTCGGAAACACTTCGATGGTGATGTTGGTCGCGGGTTTGTTTTGGATAACGCCAATTTCTGCTCTTCGGAGAAATAAGATATACTTCAGTGGTTAAGAAAAATATACATCATTGCATGAGAATTCTGATACCAGCGATTTTGGGTTAAGGACTCGACTGGACCACTAATTGTTTCACAAATTGGTAATTGCATGGTTCAAAATTATGAGGTGTTGTCCTTGGATCTCTCCGTTAAGGGACCCGGACCGTCGTCAATAGCCCGTTGTGTTGCTCTAGTACGACGTTAATTAAAAATTAGCAAACAGGTAATTAGTAATTTTCTATTTAGCGTCGTACCAGAGCAACACAGCGGGGTATTGGCGACGGTCCGGGCAATTGGTAATTTTTAATTAAAGTTATACTGGAGCAACAGAATGGGTTATTAAGGACTGTCCGGGATCAATACCCTAAGGCAGGGATTCCCAACCGGTGGTACGCGGCAACGTTTCAGGTGGTACTCAACGATGACACGTGCTACCCAAATATTCTACGAAGTTTGTTCGATTTTTTAGTATGTACAACCTCGTTATAGGAAAAATGGAATTATATGAAATCAATTTTATGATTAACGTTTTCACTACATTGTAATAAATGACGCTAACTGATATTTTAATAAAAGACAAAAAAAAAAAGGTTCGCACTAAAAATTGATTTTTGATTATGTTAATCTTTGTTTGCTTAGTTTGTACAAATTACTTAAAATTATTTGTGTTTAGACCTGTGAGTAAAAAAAAAAAAACTGTAATTTTCAATAATCGTTTTATTTTTTCCTTTATTAAAACATCATTAATACGACGTGCAACTGCATTAATCATAAAATATGAAGCGTTCTTAGTATTTTAATTTCAATAAAACAAACCATTTGGCACTTTTATGACATTAGATATATGCTTCTAAAAAATATAAGACTGGAGATACTCCAAAAATTTCTAAAAATTTCAAGTGGTACGCAGTTACTAAAAGGTTGGGAACCCCTGCAAGAAGGGAAAGACCTAAGGACAACACCACGTTATTTTGAACCACGGTCAGATGACGAGGTAACACCTGAGATGGCATCCCACTCTCCAAGCTTCCACATCAACCGTTCACTCGGGGAAGAATGCACCCGACAAAAAGCAACCCTACCAAGGCGTTTTAAGTGGTGTGGAAGTTGGAAGAGTGGGCAGTCGCCAATAGCTCGTTGTGTTGCACCAGTAAGACTTAAACCCAACCTACAATAATGAACCGGACACCATCAGATTTGCATAAAATTTGACTACTTTTTTGGGGGTGTTTTTCGTGATATGGCCTGGGACCTTTGCTTGTTGTTCATGGTCAATTGAACGCCGACGCCTAACTAAACATTTTGGACAATCAGGTTCTTCCTACGCTCTGGCAATTTTATGGAATGGACGAATGTTACTTCCCTGATGACAACGCTCCGTGTCATGTTGCAGCCTCTGTGAAGCAGTGGTATCAAGCTATGGATGTAAAACGTCTTCCCTGGCCTGCTCAGAGTCCGACCTAAACCCCACAAACATTTGTGGGACGCGTTAAAGCGACGCTTACGGACCAGGTAACCGCATCCGAAATCTACAACTGAACTGGCGACATTCTTGCAGCAGTAATGGACACCAATACCCATAGCTGTGTATCAAAACCTTGTTGAAAATATGTCCAGAAAGGTTGCTAGTGTAATTGCAGCATGTGCGGATCCCCCTATTAAAGGATGTATAATTTCCCTTATACCATCACCTCTTGTTGTCCGGTCCATTATTATAGGGTAGTGTATCTTTTCAGTAGCGTGGATAGATAGTTGAATGTAGGTCGAGTATTACTAGGGCAACACAACGGTCTATTGGCAACGGTCCTGGATCCATCACTAAAAACAACACCTCGTCATTCTTGACCAGTCAAACGACGAAGACAACACCTGAACTTTCAGTGGCGTGATGAAAGACATTAAACGAAAACGAATAAGTTCTCTAAGACTAAAATGAGGTGTCGCACTCCTATAATAGAGTCATAACTCATAAACGCGCAGTTTTGTTTAAGTCCAACAGATAACGTCTGAAACTATATATACGTGGAAGATTAACGCCAGAAGTGTGTACCTTTTAGATCCAAATATAGCAATCTTACTCGCTAAAGACATGTTTCACAACTCAAAGAAATACGAGTTTAGTTTTTTGCCTCTTGTATTTTAAATTGTTACTTCTAGGTTCGTTAATTTTTCAATGATTACTCTTTGCTAACCGCACAAGCTGTTTTCTTTCAGTGGTCATAAAATAAATAACGAAACCCTAATAAGAATACACCAATTCAATACTAAAATGATATGCGTCTTAGTTAAATTTTAAGCAACGAAGCGACAGTTTATTAACAAGTAACAATCCAAATACAGTTGAAGGGCCAAGAGCAACAGAGATAAGTCACATAAATATATGTTCCGTAATGAAAAACAAAATTAAAAACAAACTATTTAAGAGAATAAAAGAATTCCTCAATGTTTCAATGAGTGCTTAATGCTTGAAGGTTTCAAATAACACGTCTTCTCGAATAGGTAGGTAGGTATTTAATTAACGTCGTAACTGGAGCAACACAACGGGCTATATACGACGTTCCGGGATCAAACCCAAAGGGATAGATCCGAGGTAATTTGTGACCAACCGGTATAGTGGTTAAGGTGTTAGCCTCTACATCGGAAGGTTCCTGGTTCGAATCCGGGTCCGGGCATGGATGTTTGTAAGCGTATGGTGTAGAGGCGGCTGGTCCACATTAAATCTGTCGTGGCCGAAAGTCTTCACGTTGGGTTGGTGTGGAAGTTTGGAGAGTGGGATGCCAGTTCAGGTGTTGCTTCGTCATCTGACCGTGGTCCAAAATTACGTGATGGTGTCGTCGGATCTTTCCCTTAGAGGGACTGATCCCGGACCGTCGTCAATATCCCATTGTGTTGCTCTAGTACGACGTTAACTAAAATTACCGAGGTAATTTGTAATTTACGTCGTACTAGAACAACAGAACGGGTTATTGACGACGGTCCAGGATCAGTCCCTTAACGGAAAGAATCGAGGACAACACCTCGTAATTTTGAACCACTGTCAGATGACGAAGCAACACCTGAGCTGGCACCACTCACCAAACTTCTACACCAACCCAACGTGAGGACTTTCGGCCACGACAGATTGAAGGTGCAACATCCGCCTCTACACCATACGCTTACATTACTACCATTACGCATCCATGCCCGGACCAGGATTCGAACCAGGAATCTTCCGATCTAGAGGGTTAACACCTTAACCACTATACCGTTTGGTCGGCAAAATTCACATTTGGAGGTACTCTAAAAAAAATCACGGATGAAGACCGAAAAAATTTTTTTTTTTGCTCACTCGCGTTAGAAATTTCGCTTTTTTCGACTTTAATACGTAATGCACCCTAAACTAATAGCCGAATCGGAAGAAAAAAAATATTTTCCATCTTATTCCCTGTACAATTTTGAACAAATCATGTTGGTTTCGTAATTTTCTCATCCGTACTTTCTCGGGAAACCATCTAACAATCGAGCGAAAGAAACGAGTTTTCAATCCTATGGCGGCGATAACTTTTTTTTGATGTAGAGAGTTACGACTAAAGACCCGTCAAAAAGAAGTTTTCCAAACTCTTAAAAGCGATGTGCCTCTATAGGTTGTTACTAAAGTATGGGACGGCTTGCAATGGGGAAGGTAATGTTTGCAATGACTCTAGTCTTCCTAGCTAATAGCTCATGACACTTACCTACCTGACACAGGAAATGCACACAGGGAAGAATCGAAGTTGATAGGAATCGAACCTTTAATAGTGGTTGGTTTAGGGGTTCTATGACGAAAGGGCCATATCTGGACATACGGCACCAACAAAAGACAAACAAAATTAAGTATGGACATACACACCAGCGAAATTTTAGATATTTGGTTGGTTGCATTAAGGGGGTCCGGGACACAAAAATCGTCACATCTATATGATTGAATTTTAAGATCAATTAGAGTAACCACGCAGTGAATTGAAATAAACTATCACCTATTAGGCTGATATGAACTTAAGTTACTAAAAGTACACATGACGAAGTCTTTAAAAATCCAAACTAGAATTTATTCAAAAGATAATAATTGAATTTAAGTTAAGATTAAAATATTACATTCGACACAGTTACATTAAAAGTAAATCTAATAACTTGATCGAAGAGATCAAGTAAGCGAGTACGTGATCAAACAAGTGAGAATGGGAATTAAAGCGGGAATACTGGTGCAACAGATTGCAACCGCTTTTATATATTAGTATGGAAGATCACGTGACAAGATTTGCATAAACGTGATACGATTTGCATAAAGTACGAATCAAATATGTTGGCTAAGTAAAATTGAGAAAAGGAAGGTTTTTCCTAACACTATATATATAATTCTCTTACGTGGCTTACGAAAAAGACGTTATTTGTAATCGCGTTTTGGCAACACTGTACGATTGTTTGTTTATCGCGAAGTCTCGCGCATCGATTGAATTTATAGCGTTTATCGGATGAAATTTTATTGAAAAAAAAAGGAAATTTTAATGAGCTGTTGCAGTTAGTTTGTAATAGAAATCAAAGAAAGCGGAGGATCTTTTCAGGGCCATTTAAAAAACGGTCCTTTTCAGGACCAACAATTATAGTTCAACAAGACGCTTGCACTACAACTTTCGGCAACAAACTCAATGAAAAAGTGTGGGTCGTTTGAGTGCTGGGAAAATGTACACACAAACAACATGCTGGGAATTCAATTTCCAAAGCAACGCTCACATTTCGAGTTAAAATTTGCACAAAGTTTTCATTTGAATTCTGATTTTAGAGATACTGTATATATTTTTTCTGTAATACAGCAAATTTAGATTTGAAAAACATTTTTTTGGTAACATATTTTGTAAACAATCCTTTCTGCTAGGACACATGTCTTCATTGAGGCGAGCGAAGCGAGCATAGGTTCGCGCAGCGAACCAATGAGGATTGCTTCGCAATCCTCCGTAGGTTGGCGAGCGTTAGCAAGCAGGGGGCAGGCCCCCTAGTTTACGAAATTTTTTTAAAATTATTTTAAGAAATTCTCTGTGTTTTTCTGCTTAAAATGACGTCTAAATCATGTTTCTAACTTAATTAGAACTAGAGATATAATAATTTTTGTAGTGCGTAGTATTGAAAATCTAACACTCTTGACAGTTGTCATGGAAACAACATCTGCGAAAGACGTTATTTAAGTCTACGGAGACCTTTAAACTACATAGAAAATAGGTAGAACTTACAAAAATCAAATTAAACCAACAATTTAAGAGGAAAGAAGGCGTTAGATACTAATCTGGATGCTTTTAAAAGGTATTTAAGCATTTTATTAAGTGTAAATCGGTCTTGAAAACTTTAAATGCGTTTTTCTCCATGATACTTTTTTTCAAGATTTCCTCTATTCAAATTGCTATAGTCGAAAACCAATAAAGTTTAGGGGTTGAAATTTGGAATATATCTTTTCCAAACATTATACTTCAATTTCGATTCAGCAAATTTGAAACAAATATTTGCTTTCAAAAATATGACTTTAAAAAAAATACCTTAAAATTTTCAAAAATTTTCATTCAGATATTTTTTATTAAATTAATATTTTTTAAATTGCTGAATGAAAATTAAAGTTTATAAATTTGTGAATAATTTACTACAAGAATTTTGAAAATTGATCAAAAACATTTTGAGTTTTAGCAATTTAAAATGACTCCTCTTTTTTTCAAAAAATTTTAATTTAAAATTTTTTTAAAACTTTTGGAAAAATTTTGTGTTGTGATTTTGCTTATTAGCTAAATGGGTAATCAGTACAAAAAAAAATCAAATTTATAAATTAATTAATAAAAAAAAAATTTCAATGCTTCCCGGACCCCTTAAGTTTTATGGCGTAATAATTTTGGTTGAATTTTCTTTAAAACATGAAAACTGTTCTGAAACATTTTTAGATGGTAATGGTAATGGTAATTTTAGTTAACGTCGTACTAGAGCAACACAACGGGCTATTGACGACGGTCCGGGATCAGTCCCTAAAGGGAAAGATCCGAGGACAACACCTCATAATTTTGAACCACGGTCAGATGACGAAAAACATTTTTAGAAGTGACCCATCATTATGTTGCCCGAAGACCTTAAATTAATTAAATCACTGCAGAGCATCAATTGAAAAACGCATTAAAACCATTCGCAAATTCATCATATTAAAACTATTCGAAAATTCATCTTATTAAGTCCCGGTGCACACATCCGTTTTTTCAACGTCCGGCGCCGCTGCGTCGACGCATGTCCAACTTGCGTGCAATTTGTACCACAGTTCCCGACGGCGCCGAGAGCTCACCGCACACGATTCTCCGGTCTGAAGTACCTTGTTTTCATAAATCAATGGAATATAAATAATAATTAATAAATGATTGTATCCAGTAACGACTATTTTGTTTCAAAGTGTATTTTTTTTTAACCTAGTAAGGGCGAAATAAACACGTTTTCTTCGATAGAATATTTATCGCAAATGGCGCGAAAAGAGTACTTGCGTCATTTCACGGTTATGTGTGCATAGTTTGGGTTCGGTGCCGGAGCGGCGCCGCACGTTAAAAAAACGGATGTGTGCGCACCGGGCCTAAAAACCATTCGTTCCATCCAGTCCATCCGGCGTACGTGTTTCCAAATCCTCAACTCTAGAAATCCAATATTCGACCAAAAGGGGTCCTCTTTTCTCTTGACTCGAGGAAGGGCTTCAAGAACCACACCTGTGCGGTGTTATACACAGGTTTTCTTGGAAGAAAATGCACCCCCCCCCTCCAGAACTGCCCATAGGGGTCGATGAGGGGAATAAAAAACAGGTCGAAACGGATGCCACCGGGAACGACCACCCAGATTTTGAAAATCGCGGATTCTTGAGCGCGTTTGATGGGGGCTTAATTGGGACCCTTGTCCAACCCTAGAAATGTCATTGTCGTCAGCCTCTTAATCTTGGTAGGAACAGGTAGCTCAGCAGCAGTTCTCCCTGCCACGGGAGTATTTGTTCTATTTTTTTAATTAGAGCTTTAGGCTGTCTTCTTGGGCTTCAGGTCGACGCTTGATTGGTATTTAGTGGCTTTGAAAAGGAAACGGGTGCTTTATTCGAATGAAAGGTGTCTACGATTTCAGTGGCTTCGAGTTGGACGCGTATGAAATTCTTTTCCAAGAAATTACTGACTGGCGACATGTGTGCTAAATTGTGTGCTATTTTTTCTAATTTCTTATTACGTAATTTTTTAAGTGTTTGTTAAATTTTGCGTGGAATAATAAAATCAATGCACATCTTCCGCTAAATATATTCATGGTGTGGAAGTTTGAAGAGTGGGGTGCCAGCTTAGGTATGACAACGTCCTCTGACAGAGGTTCGAAATTACGTAGTGTAGTCCTCGAAGCTTTGCCTTCGGTTATGATCCAGGACACTCGCCAATAGCCCGTTCTGTTGCTACAGTGCGACGTTAATTAAAATACCTACCAACAGACCATTTAACTGCGGTGCCGTTGTGGCTCAGGGAATATGCTCACTGCGCTAGCAACTTGCAGGAGAGGGTAGTTTCCTACTTGCTTGTATATATTCCTGCTTGCATGTATATATTTATCTCTTCTGTGTCACTCAAAGTTAAGAGGCGTTGTCCTCGGATTGTTTCCTTTTAGGTATGATCCGTACAGTCGCCAATAGCCTGTTGTGTTGCTCCAGTGTAACGTTAATAAAAAAATACCAATAACGATCCTCTAAATTTAAGTAGAATTTCGCATAAATATTTTGCTTTACTAAATTACGTGTTCGAAACTCGATCGAACCAACGACCATGGTGCACATTAAATCTGTGGTGGCCTCTAACGTCCTCACGTTGGTGGGGTGTGGAAGTTTGGAGAGTGGGGTGCCGGATCAGATTCTGACCTCGTTATCTTATCTGATCCGGGTTCCACTCAATTTATGTGGTTCAAAATTACGTGGTGGGGTCCTCGGATCTTTCCCTTTTGGGATTGATCCCAGACAGTCGTCAAAAGCCCGTTGTGTTGCTCTAGTACGACGTTAATTAAAATTACCATTACCATACACTCAATTTATTGGCGGTGAGGAAGTTTGAAGAGTGGGGTGCCAGCTAAGGTATGACCACGTCCTCTGACAGTGGTTCAAAATTATGTAGTGTTGTCACGGTTCTTTGGATTGATCCCGGACCGTCGCCAATAGCCCGTTGGATTGCTCCAGCTCGACGCTAATTAAAAATCTACCAACCATCTAACTGGGCTACCGCGACCTCTGCGTGCAAAAGGGAGAATGAAATAAAAGCGCGGCCATAAAAGAAAAACACCCAAACGATAGCAACGACCGCGAGTAAAGTTCGCTCGCAGTTGTCTAGCACTTCGCCCTGTACTGTACATGGGCGATAAATAACGGTCAGCAAAGTCTAATGTCTGGTACTTGCCCATTAAGTGCTGGCTTTCAAGTTACCGCTCTCACCTGGAATTGTACCCTTCACAAAACAGGAGCCCAGTTCCCAGAAATCGGAGGTCTCGAGGTCATTATTCACAGATTTGTTACCTGGAATGGGGAGACGAAGTGAGGGAAGGAAAGAAGGTCTCTCTTTTTTTCTTCTCTTTCTTAAATTCGTCCTCTTTCCGCTGCTTTCTTTCCTCGGTGAAAAGCAGGATGGAAAAACGAAAATACAGAATACGTTTTTGTGATAGATTGGGCTGGTGCAAGAGTTCGTTCGGTTTTTGTGACAAAAATTGAAAAATTATTATCTCCCACATATTGTGGAGAAGCAAAGTGCCCTGTGATATGTGGAGAAAAAAATAAATCATCAAAGATTTAAAAACATTTATTCATTAAAAAGCTGTAAAACTATTCATAGAAAAGAGAGAAACAAAGATTAAACACCAGAGATACATCTCTGTCCAAAGTATGACAACAACTGTAATCTGAAAGAAAGGAACCTTCACTTTTATACTTCTTGTATATCTAAAATTAGCATAAATATCTCAATAGAAAGATTGCCATAAACAAAATTATAATACTGCACAAAGTAGATGATTGGCCATAAATTATGACCACACCCATTTATAGGTGTGATGTCATACTGTGACCAATCACAAAATCATGGCAACTCAATGTGGTTTTTGTTTTGTTTTTTTGTTTGTTTACATAATCATAACCACACAAGAAGGTGAAAACATGTGAAGAAGGATTCTAATAAACAGGTTATCTTTAACAATTATTTTATTTACTAAAAATTGCATTTAATGAGTACAGTAAGGGCCGATCTGTTCGATGACCTTTCTCCATTTCTCCGGTAGCTGTATCATCCTCCGCTCCTAGAAGTTTTGAGGTGAACTGATACAGATGGCGAAACTTTCTGAACCACTTACGACACGCAGAATCATCAACGGCACACCCGCCCTACACAACTCGCGTCTTCGTTTGCGTCTGCGATGCATACTTGCCTTTTCGGAAATAAAAAAACATAATGCGTGATAAATGCTCCTATTTTCTGCCATTTCAAATGCTCACCAAAATTTTAAAAACACAACCGAATAACATAATTTTTTTCCAAGCCACTCTCTATGAAATTAATTCTTTTAAATAATAACAAAACAACACATGCGAAGAAGATGACATGTGTTTTGCGATGCAATGACATCGAATGCCAAAGGCGGGGCGAACTTTTGCATCAGCCCAATATTTAGAGATGGGTAGAATCGAATGCTTGGTATTGTAGCGCTTTCAAGTATTCGAATGCATATACAAGATCTGATTAATGGATAGAAGGAATCACAGCCATGACACACACTGTATTGAAAAATGTCACAGGACATCTGGATTAGCAACAAAACAGCATTCCTTTGGGGTGTGACTATATATATAAATTTTCAATTACAGAGTCTAAATCCAAGTGAAGTTAATATAATTTTTTTTCTCGCAGTCGTTAACCTGAATGTTTTTGTCTTTTGCCCCAGTTGCAGTACAGGCTCTTACAAGTGTTCGAAATTGGTAGCTACCCTTACGAAAATTTCTATAGAATCCTACATAATTCTACAAGCTCTATAAAGTAACCTCTATATAACCTCTATTTCATTATTATAGAAATCTCTATAGAATGTCTCTAGAAACTTCTATAGAATTCCATAGAAGCTCATTTCTTTTGTTTCGTGACTTAAATTGTCTAAAGTACTCTGTAGAATTCTACAGAAATGCATTTTTTGTAGAATCAGAGCCCTTTTTCTCTAAATAAATCTCTATAGAATAAATACATTTTTCTATAGAATCTCTAAACATTTCTATAGTATCTATAAAAAATTCTGTAGAATCCTATAGAATTTAGGCACGCTTTTCTACACGCTCTATAAAGTAACCTCTATAGAAATCTACATAGAATGTCTCTAGAAGCTTCTAAAGAATTTCATAGAAGCTCATTTCTTTTGTTTCGCGACTTTACTTGTCTACAGAACTCTGTAGAATTCTACAAAAATGCAATTTTACAGAATCAGAGCTCGTTTTCTCTATGGTAATTTTTATAGAATGGAAACGAAATTTCATTTATCTATAGATTTCTTTGAACCTGTGTAAGATGAAAATATCTATAAAAGTTTCTATGAACCTATAAAAAATTCTATAGAATGCTACACATCTACATCTACTATTCTATCGAACTATGGCCCGTTTTTCTATAAGCTCTATAAATTAACCTCAATAGAAAGTCTATTGAAATCTCTATGGAATAACTCAATAAACTTCTATAGAATTCCATAGAAGCTCATTTCTTTTGTCTCACGACTTTTTCTTGTCTTCAGAACTCTGTAGACTTCTACAGAAATGCATTTTTACAGAATCTCTATGGAATCGAAACAAAATTTCGTTGCTCTATAGATTTCTTTGTGCAAAAAGTTTTCTTAAGGGCAAGGAAACCATGGTGCAATTCCCACAAGCATGTACCCAGAAAGACAGAGACGGGCATTAATTACAAAGCGAAGCCATCACACACGTGACACCAAGGTCGTTCCGAGGAGATGGCTTTCATTATTATTTCTTCCCTCTCTGGCAAAAAACAACGTCCTTCCGAAATGGTTTATGAAGTCCCTACCGTACTCCGATCACACACCGAAAATTACCTGGGTTTATGGCGACAGTCCTTAATACACACGCACGTCAAAACGTTCGTTTTCATCCCTCTAAATTATAATTGGAACGCCGGTTGTAAATTCTACCCCCCTTCGTCTGTGCATCACGCTCATGAAGAGAAGTAATCTATGTAATTTGGAATGATGAGCTTCGAGACGATCTGGCTTCTGTACATCTGCATAAACCCTAGTGGTGTGTGTGTGTGTGCTGTGAATGTAGCTTGTTTTGTTTGATTTGGGTGGTCAGTAATGGTGTTGTTTGACTATTAGGACGCGGCATGAATTTCCGTGATCCGATGCTTCGGAGTAGTCATTATTGTGCGAGAGGTATTGGCTCATGAAATGCTTCTTGATTGAAAACACTAATCATTTCCCAAACTCGTGGTTATGTAAAATTAGGTGGACGGGAAAGATACCCTCACAAAAGTACGTCTAGGTATTTTTGGTCATTGTTTTTTAAGCTTAAGTGTAAAAAAAAAAACACTTATTTTTTTTTAATGAACAATCGAAGAGTTTACAATAACAACCCATATTTGGGAGAACAGAGAAAATGAACTGGACCAGTTACTGGGTATGGTCCAGCAGATGCTTAGTAATACGTAGATCTCGGTAGGTAGCTAGGTATTTAAATTAACATCGCACTGAAACAACGGGCTATTGGCGCGGGTACGGGATCAAACTCTAGGAGAAAGATCCGAGGACACCACCACGTGACTTTGAACCAACTAGATCTCGGATTCTTAAGTTCTCAGATTTTTTTACGCATTGTCCACTATATAAAACTTGCTAAGATATTCTTACGATTTCGGTAGGTAGGTATGTATTTTAACTAACCTCGCACTGATGCATCACAACGGGCTATTGGCGACTGTCCGGGACCAATCCAAAAGGGAAGGGTTCGAGGAAAACACCATAATTTGTAACCACCATCACCGAAAATACCGGTGCTCTCTATATTTCAACGCTAACGTTAGGACATTTGAGGTCACAACAGAATTAACGTACACTAGCCACCTTTGTACACGACGGTCTTTATTTGGATTTGAACTCGCAACCCTTAAATTGCTAGTCCGTTAATCTTCCGCGGTCCTTTGCATTTTCGAATGTCCTGAATAAAATATCTTTGAACAAGAGGGCACCAAGAAGTAGGGGTCGACTGTTGCATCCCATTAATTTCATTTTAAGATCTTAATAGTTTTAAGAAAAATCTGCTTATATTTTATAACATAAAGACTGTGTTGTATAACATCACATAAATCTGCATATATGCTTCCAAGTTGACCTTATGAAATAGACGGAGCACATGCTAGTGTTATTTTTCGCTCTCACTCGATTGCAATATCTGTCACGTGGTTTGGGGATAGAGTACGAATCCTAACGAAGGACTCAATTTTGACTGGTTGATAAGAGTATCGATTTAGACTGAAAACACTCTCTTGCTCTTCGATAACCAATCGAAGAGCACTTCTGAGACTTTACGACAACACGATTCCAGTCTATGAAAAGACCTCATTGACAATGCATTTTTCATATGAACATCAACAACGAAGCAAATAGAATCTCCTTTTACACTCATGTCCATAAATTAAGCGTCTTGGTGGTAGCGGGTACCTGGCGTTCTCCATATGAACGTCCGCCGTGAATCAGACTGCAAGCTAAACCTGGACTCGTCGGAAAACATTTCACAAGCCCACTGTGACGATGTCCACATTGCATGTTCTCTACTCCAGGCTAACCGCTAGCGACAGTGAGTTGACGTGAGCGGAACACATCTGACAGGCCTGCAAGCATATAGACTAACATGTCCCAAACGTCTGTAAATGTTTTGCCTTGAAACTGTCGTACTCTTGGCTGAAGATAGCTGACGAGAAAGGTCGGATGCTGTGCTCCGTCTGCTTCTTTTTGCAGTTACTGCCAAATACCGGTCGTCATTCGGCGTTGTAACTCGGGGGCGACCTATACTGTAACGTCTACTGACATTTCCATTATTTTGGAATCGTTGCCAAAGTTTAGAGATGACACTTTGGGAGATTCCAAGTTCCACTGAAACTTCCGTCTGAGTACGCCCACATTCCAGGCTGCCGATAATTCTACCACGTTAAAAAATCATCGACATGCGTCCTCTGGGCCCTAACTATTAGGTTGTGGCATTGAGCGGCTTACAGAACGCTTGTGAACAATTTTACTTCTTTGCTACCTTTCCTTATATACACCTCTCTTACATTCTCGTCATTGTGACGTACTATCTGCGTCATCTGATGGCTTCCTGTAATTTGGATATTGTTCTTGAAGATGTGTGCGATAATTCTACAGGTGAAATTTTTACTTTAGAGGTCTATTTCAGTGTGATTCTGAATTATCCTTAATTTATGGACATGTGAGTGTATTTCTATTATTTTTAATATTTCGTAAATAAAATTGGTTTTGCTAAATTAAGTCAGCAAAAGAGGATATCTTCTAGAATCGTTTCATGAATGCGAGGAAATACTAATATCTTTAAACGAAATAAGAATTTTTTTTTTTTAAATAAATGTGAAAAATATTTTTAATTTCTGAGACGTTAAAAAATTTAACGAACGACCTTTCAACGAAGTTTCAATAGGACTCATCAGTTCATATGAGCCACAAGAGGGTGAATTGAAATTTCTATTTGTTATTTCTGTCTTTTGACGAAGAATACGGATTACTTTTCGAATCCGGTGAATAAGGTTTAATTTTTGATGCCATAAAAAAAGGTGGGAAAAAATTTTAACGAAAAATATAAACAATGCATAATTGAACGATATCACGTTGGAAAGAACATTAAACAAAGAATGTTATGACTGCTCATTCATCTTTGCGCTGATGTCATCAGCTGATGCAATAGCAACGCAAATCTGAATCACGAAAATGAGCACTGCCGCTCACATTAATCTAGTCTTTATCCGGCCTCATTTGTGTGAGCACACTGCTTGAGGTGTCATTTCTTTCGTCTCTTTGCACATTATAAATAATAATAGAAATAAAACCTAAATATTTAATACTTGTTTAGGTATTGAACTTCAAAGTGCGGAAAATCGCAAAAACATCAAAATCGCTTATAATAAACACAAAATAATAAACACAAGAAAGATTACAGAAACACGTCAGCAGGAAGAAAGGTCGAGATGGGGAATCCAGGAAGATCCAGACATCCGATGCTGAGCGTCAACGGGCTCGATGGGAGTGCCTCAAAGTTGAGGCGTCGCGCCGCTCACACAGTTGAGTCTAGCTCCGGCCTCCTATATGCGAGCAGCACGTTTGAAGTGCATTTGTTTCGTCTATTTGCGCTTTATAAATAATAATAGAAATAAAACCTTAAACATTTAATACTTGTTTAGATATTGGGCTTCAAAGTGTGGAAAATCGCAAAATTTTCAAAATGTCCAAATATATGCATAATATAAACACCAGAAGAAATATAGAAAACGTCAACAGGAAGAAAGATCAAAAGAGATGGGGAATACAAGAACATCCGGACATCTGATGCTGAGTGTCAACGGAGTCGGAGAGGAGGTTCTTGAAATTATATGCGTCGCACCTTCAAGGTGAACAAATGCCTGATACGAGTGCGCAAATTACCTCCACCGCTCAGTTTCGAAGCAAATAGCATATCTGATGACATAAACGTTTTATAATCGAATGATGGGGTTCAACCCATAGAGGTCCGTTGTGATATGTGTGGAGTAATGAACATTTGATATGTGAAATTAAAACAGTCTCGCACTAATTTCTTTCACTCTCATTCACCATATGGCTTCACTGACACTGACGTATTCTACGCCTTAAACCAACGGTTGTGTCCCGACACACATTCAATAATTTTTACTTGTTTATTTTCACTTGTTGTGCTCGTGCTGCCATCTATTGCTGTAATTCTACACTCTGCAATTCAATTTGTTCGTCTTTCGCAACAACAGTGCTAGGAACGAATCACTACATTTTGGAACATGAATTCGTGTTTATTTACTTAATGAAAGTATTAATTGAACTCACATCAAATTTAAGCGATAAGCATTTTTTAGAACATAAACTAATTTCGGTGCATCACATCAACGTTCTCACATTTTAACATGAATTGATACAAACGAACAAGCTTCAAGAAAGTGAAAAGAATATCCAATGTTTTCATGTTTCCATTTTGGTATCGCACATCTTCGAAGCTGATAAGTGACTAGTTTTCCATTGTTTAACCACATCACGAATTCGTAAACTCTCCCATTCAGAATAGAATTGTTTGTAAAAACGATAAAAGCGACTTTAAACTTGAAGTGTGTGTGGCATTCTATAACAAGCCCATTAGACCAAAAATGGCAGAATAAACGGAAAAGAATTCCGAAAAGAAAACGCATTCAAGTGCAAAGGAAAATGTAATAGCAAATACGTCTGGTCAATAGAAGTGAGCCAAAAGTTCTCTAACAAGTTGTTTCGGTAGGTAAAAAAAATTGAAGAAAAAAGTAAGAAATGTCGACTTCAACCGCCAAAGTACATACCTGTGAACACGTTTTTTTTCTTTTCGAATTTACTTGGAAAGCAAAATCAGCGGGTGACAAAAAATGTCAGTATTTACTTAAGCACCTATCTTTCCAAAGAAGAGGGCTCGTTTGAGGACAAATATTTTCTTTTTTCAGACTCTCAGAAGTAAGTTATTTTTAAGAATACCTTTATTTGAAAAATCTTACGCTCTGGGCATGCTGTGTCTACGCTTGTCCTTCAAGGAAGTGCGAAAAAACTGGTTGTAAAGCACAATTCTATGATAAGTTGTTTGCAGTTTTTAATTCTTATCGCGTGAGCTCTTTTGATTTAGTAGTTTAGAGAATTATTTTGATTTAGTAATCGCTGTCTCGCAGCATCGTTTTTTTTTGCATCCTTTCCTTCTAACATTATTATACAAGTTTGAAAAATATTGTTGCTTGCATAATAATTCCACTGGGTAATTTT
Organism: Metellina segmentata; assembly: GCA_947359465.1. Taxonomy (NCBI): domain Eukaryota; kingdom Metazoa; phylum Arthropoda; class Arachnida; order Araneae; family Tetragnathidae; genus Metellina; species Metellina segmentata. The sequence continues at coordinate 84,818,685 of OX375882.1, read as the reverse complement.
GAATTTTTGGTTTGACAACTAGAAAAAGGTGTGCCTTGGTGATTTTTGTTTTTGCGTAAAACTTAATCCTCCAGACGGTTTTCCCATCTCGTTCAACCTCCTGATGGTTGTCTCAACGAGGTAACTCGTCATTAGCAAAACATAACAGATTTTGAGAAACGTGATATCTCGTCATTAGAAGAGAAATGTCCAGACCTTTATGGACAAGGTATCTCGTCATTAGAAAATGGACCAAATCTTGGTCTCATCATCATACAAGAAATTTGCAATTACAATCTTGACGACATATCTCGTAATAGACAAAATTTGTCAGATCTTGATAGACGAGAGAGCTCGTCGAAACAATTAGGAGAGTTTGAGTAAAATTATCAACATCTCCATTGCATTGAGGTCGACATTTTATGACTCAAAAGAAAAAGGAAACTTGTGTTCGTTGGCCACGTACAGCTTTATTTTTTATATTTTTCGCTAGGCGTTTAATTTCGCATTTTTTTAAATTTTATAGGTAGATATTTTTATTAACTTAGCACTGGAGCAACACAGCGGACTATTGGCGATGATCAAGGATCAAAACCCGAAGGGTCTGAACCACGGTCAGATGACGCGGTCACACCTGAGATGGCATCCAACTATCCAATAGCCCGTTGTGTTAGCAGTGTGACGTTAATAAAAAAAATATTTACCTACCTTCCCAACTATCCAAGACTCCACACCGTGGTTCAAAATTACGTGATGTTGTCCTCGGACCTTTCCCTAAGGGGATTGATCCCAGACCGTATCGAATAGCCCGTTGTGTTGCTCTAGTACGACGTTAATTAAAATTACCTTACAATACCTTACCCAAGACTCCACACAACTCCAAGGTTTGTAGCGCAGTGGATATATCCACTGAACCATGACTGCCCCTTATTAATTGATATATCTCCAAAGTGACTTGGGACCCACTGTCAAGCACTTTCCCAAGGTGGTTTAGTTTTATCATTAACTAGCAAAATACCCGACCTTACTCGGTTTGAATTGCCTTACTCTAAATTGAAGAGATAATCAAAATATATAACGACTTACTTTTTGTGTAGAATAAAAATTTATTTGAATACCTTTCGCCATCTTTATAATTTCTACAACTTGCTTTGGACACAAATCCTACACATGCATATCCATTTATGTAATACATTTCATATACATCGCACCCTTGCTGTATGACAAAGCTACAAATGACGAAAGGTGACACTAAGGTTACTACTACAAAAGACGATTTTGAGAGAGATTTGGAATTCCCTTTCTTGAGTTCTTTGTATGTTCAACTCAATTAATAAAAATTACGATTTATGGCGAGTGCTCTCGCACTCATAGTCAACGAAACAATATTTTTTTACTTGTGGCACTTTTGGGTATGCGACATTGTGAAATTTTGCAATCTTCTCCTGTCATTATTACAACGAATTTTTTAATGTTTGAAAAGTTCTAGTTTGGATTTTTAAACATTATTCTTTCAATAACGGCGTTATTCTTTAAATGACGGCATTATTCTTTCAATAATGGCATAACTACACTTAAAATTTACTGAACATTTATTCTGACTTACCTGCCATTTTTAAGTCGAATACTTTGTGGTGCTGTTGCGTGTGATGAGAAGGAAAACACATTTATTAAAATAATAAATATTTAAAACAGAAAACAGCGAAATAAAACAAAATAAAAGATGTCGGAAAAAATTGTTCTAAAGATATTAATTTCTGATTCATTTTTATCTCTTGATCTCGCACAGTTGCCACAGCTTACAACTAAAAGTGCACAAAATTTAAAAATGTGAAATTAATTCAGAGCAAAAGAAATAAAAAATATCACTGCTCGAGCGATCTTGTTCATTCTCGTCTCGTTGAAAAATATCGTCTGTCCCAAATATTCGGAAATCGTTTTCATTGCGCAAAGAACAAAAATAAGACTCGAAATAAATGAAGTATCAGAGCTGAAATTGGATTTAAAAAAATAATTTTTTGACGAATAATTACTTTTTGAGCAGTACTGGTAAAGCAATCGAAGTAATCGTCATATTCAATAGACATTCCAGTTTTTCCAAAACTACCAAATTATGGTTGATTTAAATATACATACTAAGGTGTTTTAGCATGAAACTCAACTAAATATAACAATAAAGAAATTTTTAATACTGCATTCACTAAACAACTAAATAATGTATGAAATAAAATGCATTGCAATCAAATATCTGGAATAAAATTCATGTGATGTGTTCACAAACACACAAACACAAAATCGAACATAGAACAGAAAGACGGACAGAAAGACTTTCGCAACCAATTCCACTCACTAAATGAACATAAGTACTCACTTTATGCAAATTTCCATGAAAATATATTAAACCGTGTGGACGTGTATAGGGCACAACATACAGACAGACAGACACCAAACGCGAAAATGGCGGATTTGGCATAAGAAAGGTCCAAAACGGATAGAAAACTTGAATTCGGTCGAAAAAATTCAATGCACAAGCAAACACTCCATTCTTATTTATATAGATGATAGCAATCGATAGTTGTTTGCTTCGTTATAAGATGCTGATAATTTAGTATTATTTAATTAACGTCGAACAAGAGAAACACAACGGGCTATTGACGACGGTCCGGGATCAGTCCCCCAAGGGAAAGAACCGAGGACAACAACACGTAATTTTGAGCCTTAGTCAGATGACGAAGTAACACTTGAGTTGGCACCCCACTCTCCAAACTTCCACACCAACCGATCACCCGGGGAGGAATGCACCCGACAAAAAGCAACCCTACCAATGGCCTCTTCCACGCCAACCCAACGTGAGGACTTTCGGCCACGACAGATTTAAGGTGCACCAGCAGCCTCCACACCATACGCTTACAAACACCCATGTACTGACCCGGATACGAACCAGGAACCGTACTTTGCTCTGAAGTACCGATGTCTTTCAGTCACCAAATCGTATTGACAAGCTATTCAAATGTACACTCGATGCATTTCCATTTACCAGCAGCAAAACAAGTGTTTCGTATTCTTTCCGCAAAGCGTCGCTTCTGTCAAATGCTCGGTCGACACTTGTTTATCTTCTCTAATGTCCCATAACAACGATTCGAAAGCCATTACGAATTCCAAAACAGCCCAGTGCCACCCTCGAAGCAAAGAACAAAATCGGTGGCAATGGGAGAAGCGGTGTGTTCTGTGGAAAAAACTTCTTATCTAACCCTTTTTGAAAGGAAATAAAACTTATCGGGGGAAACTAAAGAGGTGAGAGCAGATAGAGGTTACTAAAATCCTCAGGGAAAAGCAGTGAGGAAATTAACGGGCTATTAGGAGTCGTTCTCTCTTTCGTCGGTCGACATAAAAAGACTCATAATTCAGATATTGAATGACGTGTAAACACTTACTGTGGCGAGTTTTTTTTACCCCTCCGATTCCAGAGTTGGTTTTTCGTTTCTTAATTTGCTGCTCAATCAGGGTGGTATTTTATTGAATAAAAAATTTTACGTGCTTTTTTTTATACAACTTTCGTTATTAACCAATTTAAAAAATAATTGTACCATAAGAAAGAGTACAATCGAAGGTATTCAGTGATGTTCTCAAATTTAAAAAATAATAGTATTAAGCTGTAGATATGACAGTTTTAACAAAAAGTAGCGAAAGTATCCAAATTTTGTCTGACCAACTTTTGATCGCATCGAATTTATTTATTAACCAATTTCAAAAATAATTGTACCGTAATAAAGAGTACATTCTAAGGTATACTGCGATGTTTTCCAATTTAAAAACTTATCGTAAGAAGATATAGATATGACAGTTTAAAAAAAGAAACAAAAATGTCCATTTGGATTGGTGGCTTTAATTTTCTCAAAATTTTGTTGCGGTTGTACCAGATTGTGTCCCCGACTTCTGACCATCTCCAAAGTTTGTGTGTTTTCACCATTATGGAACTATAAAATGTTTCGCCGTTGATGTCTACTATCTTTCCTATGCATGCCTCACGACTTAAGTGCCAAGCACTTAAGTTTAAGAAAATTATTAAGAAAAAGCACTTGAAAAACACAAATCCGTATTTTTTTCTCTCTCTGGAAGCTTTGATCACACTGAAATTAGAGTGGATGATGCAACATACACGTGTAATTAAATAGTGAGACTTTTAGTAGATGAGGTAGGTGAGTATAGATTTAATAGATGAGGGAAAACCCACAGAGCCATGACGAGTAAGAAATATATTAGAAATAATGCCGAAGGATACAACTCTTTTTCAGATAAGATATCAGAAGAATAAGTAGTGAAATATTAGAATGATAACTAGTCCAGATGCATAGTAATTACTAGTCTAGATTTTAGAACAATTATTAGTCTAGATATTAGAATCACTATTTAATAGAACAATTTCTAATTTAGATATTAAAATAACTAGTCTAGACATTAAAATGATTAGTATACTCTAGATATTAGAATCATCACCATTCTAGATATTAGAATATAATTACTATCCTAAATATTAGAATATAATTACTATTCTAGATATTAGAATAATTAATTTTATAAATATTAGAATAACTAATATTCTAGATATTAGAATAATTATTAGTCTAGATATTAGAATAGTTAAATTTCTAAATGTTAAAATAATTACTATTCTAGATATTAAGATGATTACTATTCTAAATTTATTAGAATAATTACTAGTCTAGATATTAAAATACTATTCTAAAAAACAGAACATTTACTAGTCTAGATATTAGAATAATCTTGTCTAGATATTATAATAATCTTGTCTAGATATTAGAATAATCTTGTCTAGATATTAGAATAATCTTGTCTAGTTATTATAATAATCTTGTCTAGATATGTTGGAATAATAATTAGTCTAGATGTTAGAATAATTACCAGTCTAGGTATTAGAATAATCCTGTCTAGATATATTAGAATAAGATTTGTGTCTAGATATATTAGAATACGTTTTGTGTCTAGATATATTAGAATACGTTTTGTGTCTAGATTTATTAGAATAAGATTTGTGTCTAGATTTATTAGAATAATCTTGTCTAGATTATATTGGAATAATTACTAGATACTAGATATTAAAATAATTAATAAAAGCATATTCTAATAATTACTTGTCTATACATTAAAAAAATTACTTGTCCATATATTAAAATAATTCTTGTCCATATATTAAAATAATACTACATCGTTTCGAATTTTCGGTAGTATCAGTATGGAAATTGTTGATTTGAATTGCGTGAGAAATAGCTCTTTACCTTCTCTTATCCCTGTAGAACAAAATGTTTCGAATTTCGATTACCTCTCCTTCGTCTAAGTCATTTTCAATACAAATTCCACACAAACTCGGCTGTGTTCAACATTATCAAGCCTTCGCTTTCCACAGGTGAAGACAGGTCAAATCTCCGTGTTGTGGATTCCTCAACATAAGCATCGAGATCTGCTCTGTCACAGTCCAAGGTTGGGTTGGTCAGCCACTTATCACCGTCTTCCCCTTCAGGTACCGCTATAAATTCGTCAGGTGGTTACTGATAAGAGCCAACTGAAGTTCACCCCCGGGCGCCCGAAGACGACCCTTTTCTACGGAAAGGCCGTTCGAAAGTTTTTTTTGCGAAGGGTTCTTATCCGGATGTAATTTATAGGAACCTCGCAGAATCGGACCTGAGGAAAGCGATAAAGACAATCGCGATCCTTTGCCGTTGATTGGCACTCAACAGGTTTCAAACGAAGGACACATACACAATACACTTCTTTTGCACTTCAATGACACACATAATACTGTAATGGAGTGCTTCCAGTTGGACTTTTTGTCTCGAATTTAAAAAAAATGGGAACAGTACTGGAAGGCATGCACGAAATGTTACAAAAAAAAGCGTAAGAAATATTTTGTCTTAAGATTTCAGAACAAGAAGAAACATCCAGAAGATAAATATAGCGTCGTGCCAGACAAAAGACGTCCGTACCTGATATCACCTATGGACCGAATGCGATGGCATGCTGAGTACGAGGAGTGGGGTCCACAGTATGTCGAAATTTTACGGTGTTATAGGAGCTTTGAGCCAGTGTAACTTTGGATTGCGTGGAGTGGGGATTAAGGCCAGTACAGAAGGTATCCTTGAAAGTTATAAGAATCACGGCAAGAAGGAATTTAGACTATGGCCAGTACAGCAATTGTCCCTTGAAAGTTCTAAGAAACGCATCAAGAAAGAATTTGTCAACGGCCGGTACAGTAGTTGCACCTTGAAATGAATGAATCGCGCCAAGAAAGAATTTAGACTAGGCCGGTACAGCAGTTGTCCCTTGAAAGTTTATAAGAATCGCGCCAAGAAAGAATTTAGACAACGGCGGGTACAGCAGATGTCCCTGAAAAAGTACAAGAAGAATTAACCAAGAAATAATTTAGAGAACGGCCGGTAGAGCAGTTGCACTTTGAAAGTTAGAAGAATCGCGCCAAGAAAGACTTTAGACTACGGTCTTACAGCAGTTGTACCTTGGAAGTTATAAGAACAGCGCTAAGAAAGAATCGCCTCAGTAATATCTATAGCCGTAGTCAAAAGGTAAGCCGACCAACCGATCTGGTGGTTAAGGTGTTAGCCTCTAGATCGGAATCCGGGTCAGAGCATGGTTGTTTGCAAGCGTATGGTGTAGAGGCGGCTGGTGCACCTTAAATCTGTCGTGGCTGAAAGTCCTCACGTTGGGTTGGTGTGGAAGTTTGGAGAGTGGGGTGCCAGCTCAGGTGTTGCCTCGTCATCTGACCGTGGTTCAAAATTTCTTGGTGGTGTCCTCGGATCTATCCCTCTGGGGATTGATCCCGGACCGTCGTCAATAACCCGTTGTGTTGCTCTAGTACGACGTTAATTGAAATTGCAATTACCACATCAAAAGGTAAACCAATAAGATTATCCTCCAATATTAATATCCAACTTATTGGAAAGGTTTGAATCCAACTTTTAAAAACTGTGAATTGTTGAATATTTACACTGAACAATCGCTGAAGCTTCTTTGTCTGCTTCATTTATTCCACAATCCAACATCAGGCACTATTCACGTCAAAAGGACGGTTTGTGTTCTCGACACAGAGTACCAATCTTTTTTTCAGTACCGCATTTACCACACCTATACCAGCTTATATGAAAGACCTCTGGACATTGGACAAATTATTGATGAAGGGGTAGGGTATTTGCTTCATGAATAAGCGAATTTTCAGAACAGCTTATTCGTTCATACGTATATATACACACATATTGCCAATATTATTTGCTAGATTTAAGTAGGGAAAGTGCTTTCGCAGAATATAAAACGCGTCTAGATTAGCTTCATCTCTGGAGCACTTTGTATTTCTTTGTGGAAGTTGCGCAGTTCTTAGACGGGTCACTAATGTAATAAGTATCTTTGACAGTCACAATACTATCACATTGCAAACAAGAAAACAGTTCATGGTTACGCACTTGCCCGATCACGTGGGCCACTATTTCTATTCTCTATTTCTTCCGATCGCTCTGTTTGAAGATCTGTCACGCGGTAGACGGCAAAGCATGAATCACAATGTGGGGTAAATTATCGATTGACTAAAGTGATTATCCAACACGCTTAAAGATAATTGTCTGATCTTCGATAGCCAATGGGCTGAAGTCGTCCAGTCAATAGTGACTCTGCTCACACGCTCTGCCCCTTTCATTCCACGATAGATTCATGTGCCATGTCGTCTGAATGAGAAGGGATTGGACAAGACTAGAAAATATCTAGAGGAAGGGTCGAAGACTTCCTGGAATAGTTAAAAAGTGGTTTCGACGAGGTATATCGTCCATCAACATCTGAACAAATTTGCCAATGACGACATATCTCGTCCTCAAATATTAGCGAATTTTTATTACGAGCATTATAACGAAATCGTGATTAATTCTAATTACAAGATATCTTGCCAATTAAAATCAGGTCAGTTTTTCTAATGGCGTAATGCATCGTACAGAAAACCACCAAAAGGGTTGACGATAATAAACAAAAAGCAAAAGCATTTATAAGCTTAAATCGAAGTTTCGTTTAACTTATAGGCAAAATACACACAAATTTATTTAGGAAATAGTCGAAAATTCATTAAACGTAATGTTAATTTATAATTAGAGCCTTTTGGTTGGAACAAAACGAATGGGAAAGATTGAAGCCGCTCCAAAACATTTTTCTGAACATATTACTTTCTATAAGAAACTTGCCTAAACTGGTATACTGTTGTCAACCTTCTAACTTATATATAAATAAAGGTTTCAATAAATCTATATATATAATTCTCTTACGTGGCTCACGAAAAAGACGTTATTTGTAATCGAGTTTTGGCAACACTGTACGATTGTTTGTTTATCGCGAAGTCTCGCGCATCGATTGAATTTATAGCGTTATCGAATGAAATTTTATTGAAAAAAAAAAAAAGGAAATTTTAATGAGTTGTTGCAGTTAGTTTGTAATAGAAATCAAAGGAAGCGGAGGATCTTTTCAGGGCCATTTAAAAAACGGTCCTTTTCAGGGCCAACAATTATAGTTCAACAAGATGCTTGCACTACAACTTTCGGCAACAAACTCAATGAAAAAGTGTGGGTCGTTTGAGTGCTGGGAAAATGTACACACAAACAACATGCTGGGTATTCAATTTCCAAAGCAACGCTCACATTTCGAGTCAAAATTTGCACAAAGTTTTCATTTGAATTCTGATTTTAGAGATACTGTATATATTTTTTCTGTAATACAGCAAATTTAGATTTGAAAAACATTTTTTTGGTAACATATTTTGTAAACAATCCTTTCTGCTAGGACACATGTCTTCATTGAGGCGAGCGAAGCGAGCATAGGTTCGCGCAGCGAACCAATGAGGATTGCGAAGCAATCCTCCGGGGGTTGGCGAGCGTTAGCGAGCAGGGGGCAGGCCCCCTAGTAATAAAAATTTAACTGCCTTTCAAAATTTGTCGAAAAAAAGCAATTAAAACAGTTTGACAATACCTTTGGTCTTTACATTGATGAAACCGGAATAGTCTATGAGAATTCTAATTTAAATTTCCGAGATCAAATTTGTCACCAAACGAAAATTTGATTCATAATCCAATGCGAATAAGTAAACGCAATTTGAAGAACGACAATGAAAAATTATACAGATGCAATATTCAAAATCTCGATTTTTAAATTCCGCACAAAAAGTTTACAAGATTTTGAAATCCAAATATAAAAAATTCACAACATATAATGATATTAATTCTAAAGATATAAAATATGCAGGAATCAAAAAGAATTGCTGAATATCATTATTTTCTCATTCGTTGCAAACGATATTTGATGGAAATTTACCAACGGATAAGAAATCTTAACTTCCTTAGATCTCTTTTCCAAGTTTCAGATATTTTTAACAATACGCACGAAAGTTGACTAGATTTTGAAATTCCAATGTCGTCAGCTTAGAGTAAAAAATCATTAACCGACATAAAAAAATTTACAGTTCAGAGGTTTGGACGTATTCATCATCACCTTAAAAACAAGTATGTGGTGTCAGAAAACGTTCTTCAGAAAAATTTCAGTTAATGAGTCTGCTCATCTCGGTTATATGAAAAATTCGTAATTTATAATATAATGATTTCTTTATTTTAAATTTCTTTTCGAATGGAGACAAATTTCACGAATTGTGACCAAAACACATGATGTTTTATAATTTGGTTCCAAAAGGGACTATTAATAATAGCAGAATGGAGCATAGCATCTGCATTAGACTTTTTTAATTGCTTATAACCTATTGATGGCAAAATGTTGTTACTCACATTTCGCACCGTATTTTAATACAATTATTATTACTATAGCATCCATCTTCACATAAATGGATTTCATACCTCTAAACGGAATAAAATTGCCCCAAAATATATATATAACAGCATTTCGTTTACTTTCACTGGTGATGAATCGTATTTCCAAGACCTCAAAGACACCTCAATCACCATAACGTAGCTTGAATTGTGTCACATACCCTTGTTCGGCATTTTTATTCTGCTAAACTTTTTTTCATACGTATATTCTTTCGTCGCTGATTTCTATCTTCCAGATTTATCATTGCGTGCTGACATTAGACAGCTGAAGAATTTTAATTAGAGTAGCGAGCACTTCCGTGTAGGCTACTCTATATATACACTGAAGTATCAAAAGTCATGGGATTGCAATATGCAAATACTATACAGATGGCAGTAGCATCGCGTAAGAAATGTATAAATAGGCAGGGCATTGTCGGGGCTTTCATTTGAACTCAAGGGATTCACGTGAAAAGTTTTCTGACGTGAGTATGGCCGCACGATGATAATTAACATAATTTGAACGCGGAATGCTTGTTGGAGCTAGCCGCATGGGGCATTCCGTGTCGGAAATTATTAGAAAATTCAACATTCCTCGATCCACAGTGTCAAGAGTGTGCCGAGAAAATATAATTTCAGGCATTACCTCCCACCATGGACAACACAGTGGCCGACCGCGTCTGCTTAATGACTTAGACCAGCGACGCGTGCGTAGAGTAGTTGACAGACAAGCAACACTACCTCAAATAACTAATATTGGACGTACGACAGACGTGTCCGTGAGGTCAGTGCAGCGAAATTTGGCGTTGATGCGATATGGCAGCAGAAGACCGACTCGAATGCCTTTACTCACAACACGCCATCGGCAGCAGCGCCTCTGCTGGGCTCGTGAACAGATCGGTTGGACCCTTAGATGACTGGAAAAACGTTGCTTGGTCAGATGAGTCGCGATTCCAGTTGTTAAGAGCTGTTTTGACGGTTCAATTGTGGCGCAGACCCCACGAGACCATAGACCCAAGTTGTCAACAAGGCACTGTGCAAGCTGGTGGTGGCTCCATAATGGTGTGGGCTGTTTTTACACATGGCATGGACATGGTCCTTCGGTCAAACTGAATCAATCATTGATAGGAAATGGTTATGTTCAGCTACATGGATACTATTTGCAGCCATTCTAGAACTTCAAGATGACAATGCGATATGTCACCGGGTCAAAATCGTTCGTGATTGGTTTGAGTAACATTCTGGACAATTCCAGCGAATTATTTGACCACCTAGATGGCCAGACATGATTCCCATCGAACATATATGGGACATCATCGAAGGTCAGTTCGTGCTCAAAATCCAGCACCTGCAACACTTTATTAATTATGGACGGCTGTAGAGGCAGCATGACTGAATATTTCTTCAGGGGACTTCCGAGGACTTGTTGAGTCAATGCCACGTCGAGTTGCTTACGGTTCGTCGGGCAAAAGAAGGTTCCAGATGATATTAGGAGGTATCCCATGACTTTTGGCACTTTAGTGTATGTATATAATTACACAAAACACGTAAAACTTTTAAAGAAGCTATCGAAAACGAACTAGTAATTCGAGTACTAGTCTGACTGAACTATTACGCAACTGTGAATGGCAACGCTGTTGCGATGTTGGAGGAAGATTCTAAAGAAAAACTATTGATGCGAGCAGTTGGATTCCCTTCTTTTTTCTGTCATTCTTTAATTCTAAATTCTGTACATACATTAATACTTTCAATTATATTCTAATTTAATTTTGGATCGCAGTTCCTGTCTTATTTGCGTTGGTCTGATTTCACGAACTGGAGTGTCTTCATAGTGTAGTGGACAAAGACCGGACCAATTCAACACTGAACCCGGATTTCGAATGAGGAAGGACATTTAGATTAATTTCCCTACCAAACAATTATCGTTGTAAGTGACAGAAGCAAAGAACTAAAAACTTCCTTTTTTTATATTTGAATATTTTTAAGGCGACAAGTTTAACTGTGTACTTAATATAAGGTTTTGTTGGACGATATAGATTGTAACATTAGATGGCGATCTTGGGGCTAAATATCACCGGTCTACCAGACGCTGTTTAGGGTTAAGCTTCGTATTTTTTTCTCATTTTCTTTTTAGGTTTCAAGTTGAACAATTTCTTGTACCTTTTTTATGTTTTGAATTGAACTGTTATGTTTATTTGCTTTTTAATGATGTATGGAGGAGTGAGTGTATAGGCAATTTTTTGGAGTATTGCTGCGCATGCATAGAGAACGCCATTTTGTGTTGCCTGGATTAGGCTCCTTCCCGATGACACCCTGATACATCAACCCTTTCAACATTTTCGAAAATATCTTTAAAATGTTTTACTACTTTTTAAAATATTTCTTTTCGGTTTTTATATTTATTTAAAATTTTCTTTTGTTCTTGAAATTATTTATATTTAATAAACCCCACAACTAAAAATACATCTGCCTCAAAATAATATTGCCCCAAAAACTCAGCAAACGCAACTTACGATTCAAGTAAATTCAGCTCCAAAAACGACATCTCAATTACTCTTAATGAACTAAAAAATTAAGCATTACTTATGTGAAAAAAATATAATTATTAATAATTTAATTGAGCTAAGCGTGCAAGTACATATAATTAATTATGCAGAAATGTAATATAATAATATGTATCAGAATGTATATAATTCGACAGAATGCTTTTGCATTCTGTGTAAATATCTAGCGTTTTCTACTATTTTATCATAAATTAGCAGAATTACTCGATATTACTCGATTTGAATTGGTTAACTAACTTCAGTTTTCGTTAACAAACAGCAATTCGTATTCATCACATGCAACAAGTACCACACCTCAATAAAGGTACACAATTGTTAAATACACATATTCACAGAATTGAATTCATGTTTTTAGTACGTAAGAAAAGTTTCTGGAATGTACCAATATTACTCAGAATGCATAGAATAATTAAGAGCATGCATATAAATGTGTTATTTGTCATTTGAAAACAAAAGCGTTTACTGAAATTATCATACAATGATTGAGAACATTTAAAACACTAATTAAATATTTACTTACCTTGATTACGGATATTCAACGAAAAACATCAAATTGAAAATCCAGACATGCGTCTTAAAACATAGATTAAAAAATGCTTCGAACGAAATGCAATGAGTGAATCTATTTTTCACTACAGACTGGATTCCTGGAATATCAGCTAACGGATTACAGAAATTTTAAAAAATCAAACGATTAATAATGGTTGCTTCGAACTAATTCAGTTGTGCATGCTAAATATAATTTTCTAAAAATATCAAGGTTTCCATAGCTACCAGACCTATTTGAAAAGGTTTTGTGCTGTAAATGTTGTGTATAGTATTTTATTTTATATATCTTCTGTCCCAAATATTTAGAATTTTTTTATGTTTGGAAACGAAAAATAAGGCTCAAAATAAAAACGTATTAGAATTTCAATTCCGCAAAAATAATTTTTGGAAAAATAATTGCTTTTTCAGCAGTAGTAACAGGTTCATGTAAGACATCCAAATAATCGCAATGCTCAATATACCTTCAAGCTTCTCCAAAACTATCAAATTATGGTTGATTTAAGTATAGCTACTCAAATGTTTAAGCATGAAATTTGTTTAAATATGTAAGCAAAGTAAATTCAAATAACGTTTTCCCTAAATCAAAATAATGTTTATAAAATATAATTATTGTATTAAAATATGTTGAATAAATGTTGGGATACTAAAACACACAGACATAACACTTTTCGTAAAACTGGAAAACAGACAGATCAATGCAAACAAGTTCAGTCAATAAATGAATGTAAGTCACACAGCGTGCAAAGTTTCATGAAAATACACTCACACATGGAAACGGATTTCGTAACTCTATAAATTAAAAAAAAAAATCCTAAAAATGTATAGCAAAATTTAGTTTACCTTTACTTCTGTTCCTATTTCAAATAAACTGCATTGCAAATCGCACACTGCAGTCATGTCACCACAATTACTTTCTAAACGTCTACTTGAATTGAATTCCATATCCGTGTTCAAAGGCTATGTGCCTTTTTTGACGCAAAAATTAATTTCATTCATATTTTCGTCCCTGTCGCTGATTTCTATCTTCCAGATTTATCATTGCGTTCTGTCATCAGACTGCTGAAGAATTTCAATTAGAGTACCAATCTCTTCCGTGTAGTTTTAGCATTACGCAGTTCCATAAATCAAATTGAAGTACGTTTAAAACTAGCATTTGAGTCCCGTAATGATCGATTGTATATTGCTCGTTCTATTGTTGCCATTCGACAATAAACAAATAACATCGATTTCGGAACCACATGCGTTAGTGAACCCATAGAGATATAATATGAATTAATAAATCTCACAACTCACAAATACATATTCGTTACAGCAATAACCAAACTAAACATCAGTAACCACACCGTAATTCAATTAACCTCACAGCTCAAAACTACATCGCAATAACTCTATAAATGGAACTTTAAAAAATCGTAGAAAATTATATAATTATTAATAATCTAACTATGCCAATCCATATGAGCGTATATAATAAATTATACAGAATTTAATATAACATAATATGTATTTTGAATGTAATACAATTATATATGTTTTAGAATGTTTATAATTATACAGAATGCTATCGCATTACGAATAAATATCGTTTGCGTTTTCTTTTATTTTGCCATTTTTTTATCGTTTGCATTATCGTTTCCTCACTTCGAAGTCATGATTTACTATTTAATTATCATGCTCGTGAAAAAGTATTCAAATATTTTATTTAACTTTAACCATGATAGAGTATAAAAAATGATTCACACGTTGTTTCAAATTATCCTTTTACACAGTTTGTTTCCAGAATTATTAAGATTTTCTCACACACGAAAGGAAGTATTTGCCAACCTCTTTATTTTTCCTGTTATGAAAACTTTTAATAAATTTCTCACGTTCCTCAAAAAAATGAGTCATCTCTCGATTTTTGACATTCTTTCGTTTTTTATTTTATTTTTTCCTCGTCCTTTATAGTATTCGGGTGCTGGAATCACAATCTGGAACATCTTGGGAAATATTATTTTTATCTTTTTACTCATGTCGCCTGATGTGCTTCTCAGACCTCTAAAATGAAAAAGTTTACGATTATAGCACTAATGTGATCTGTGAGTTGGATGCTAAAGGGTTTAAAATCACCACTTTGGCGCCAAATGTCTCTACAATCCTTATCTCCAATCTGGGAAATTTACTCAACGCTTTTACCACACGATAAATCTTTCTGCCTTCGAATAGAGGTAAACTGTGTCACATTCAGAAGGCATTCTTGTGTTAGATTTGGAGGCATGCAAGTTGTTTTCATTGTCATTGCTTTTTTCAAGGGGAACGTGAACTTTCAAAACAGATTTTTGAAGTTGTGATCCGATTGTTATAAAATTTGCACAAACTCTTTTCTACTAAGAAGTACGAAGTTTGGTAGAAACATGTTAAGATGTGGAGATATTATTTAATATAACGCAAAATGTTTGATCAATTGACAAAATTTAAAAAAAATGTCATTATTATGATTTACATAATATTTTTACAAATAAAATTGCCAACGGAGAAGTTATATAGTGTGTCAAAGTTTTTGACAAATTAGCAAAATTGACAGGATCCATGGGCATTAATTTTCCATTCTTTCATTTCCATTCAATTGTCATTATTCTGATTTACATAATATTTTTACAAATCAAATTGCCAACGGAGAAGTTATATACTGTGTCAAAGGTTTTGACAAATTTGACAGGATCAGCAAAATCGACAGGATCCATGGGCATTAATTTTCCATTCTTTGTCATTATTTTAATTCAAATGATATTTTCTGTACATGGAAATCAAGTTGTCATTGGTTGTTGGTTCGCATTCAGATTGATCCTTACATATTAAAACGTGGAGAAGTGTGGTCAAAAGTTTTGAACAATTAGCAGAATTTAAAAAAATTGTCATTGTTTTAAATCACAAATTTTTTTTCTTTACATATAAATCAAATTCCCAGTGTAATGTTGGTTCACATTCAAAGTTTTAGATATGAAGTTTGGTCCAAACGTATTAAGACTTGGAGATGTTATACCAATAAGTGGTCAAAGTTATTGGCAAATTAGTAAATATTAATAGGATTCATGTGCATTTTTTCTCTATTTTGATTCACATAGTATTTTCTTTACATATAAATCAAATTCCAATGCAATGTTGGGTTGTATTTCAAAGTTTATATACAAAGTTTGGTGCAAACATTAAGACGTTCGGAAGTTAGTTTATAACATAAGAGCAAAGTTTTTGACGACTTAGCAAAAATTGATAGAACCCTTGTGTGCCAATTTCCATTTCATGTCATTATTTTAATTCACATAATATTTTTATAAATCAAATTGCCAATGTAATGGCAGTAAATCTATATACGGAATCTATATACGAAGTTATGCATATATATGCATATGCGAAGTTTGGTCCAAACATTTTAAGGACATACGGCAGTTATTATGTAATATTTAAATGGACCTATATGCATTAATTTTCCATTTGATGTCAACATTTAAATTCACATAATATTTTTATCAATCAAATTGCCAATATAATGTCAGTTCTCATTCAAAATCTAAATACGAAATTCGGTCCAAACATATTAAGGACATACGGCAGTTATTATGTACTATTGCAAATGGACCCATATACATTAATTTCTATTTCTTGTCACTATTTTAAGTCGCATAATATTTTTTTATACAAAATCGAATTGTCAATGCTGGTTTTCGTTCAGTTTAAATTCTAGTGAATAAAAAAAACTGCAAATCAAACTATGTTTTGACCGGAATCAAACGAGCAGATCCATGAATAAGAGTAGTGGAGCATATCGTGTATCTCATTAGCGTATCTAAATAAAAAATAAAGATGTAATAAAAGGGTTCTATCTTATCTTTATTTGGACGTTAAATAACTAGTGATTGATCCGTCTCACTTTATCTGGTGTCCAAAGGATAAATACAGGATCATCTGTAATAATATTTATTTTCCACTTATCGCTCCTGTATTGGAAAATCCACAAAACACTGTCGCAATTTCTGCGAACAGATAGAGTAAAGACGCAGATGCGATTTAAAGTAGGAGGTAGTCAAGTTTACGTCGCACTGAGCCAACACAACGGGTTATTGGCGACTGTCAGGGATCAATCCCGAAGGGAGAAACGCAAGGAGAATACATATAGAGATCATCGAAAGGCTAACTCGCGGTTAACCTTTTTTAAACCATTAATATAGAGAGATTACGTTGGTGTGGTATGGTAATGGTAATGGTAATTTTTGTTAACGTCGTACTAGAGCAACACAACGGGCTATTGACGACGGTCCGGGATCAGTCCCTTTAAGGGAAAGATCCGAGGACAACACCTCGTAATTTTGAACCACGGTCAGAGGTGTGGAGTTTTGTGGAGTCGCGTTCCATATCAGGTGTAGACCACTAAAAGTTAGTAATTAGAGAGTACTTAGTACGAGCTAACTTAAAAGTTAGAAAGAGCTTTTCTTCGGGATTGATCTCGGTCCGTCGCCAATAGCTCGTTGTGTTCCTCCAGTGCGACGTATAATCCTCCACCTACCTACTTTCAGTTATTCCTGTTCAAATAACGTTGGGTTGGCGTGGAAGTTTGGAGAGTGGGGTGCCAGCTCAGGTGTTGCTTCGTCATCTGACCGTGGTTCAAAATTACGAGGTGTTGTCCTCGGATCTTTCCCTTAAGGGACTGATCCCGGACCGTCGTCAATAGCCCGTTGTGTTGCTCTAGTACGACGTTAACAAAAATTTACCAATTTTTTTTACCTGTTCAAATAACGATAACGATCGCAGCTACCATCAACCGTGAGGTACTCTGCAAGCTAAAACAGGTAGTTGAATTTCTGTCACATCTAAGCACGATAACAGGCCTGTGATGTAATAAAATATTACATCAAGTCCTAAGTTTGCACACGCCGACCAACCGGTATAGTGGTTAAGGTGTTAGCCTCTAGATCGGAAGGTTCCTGGTTCGAATCCGGGTCCGGGCATGGATGTTTGTAATCGTATGGTGTAGAGGCGGCTGGTGCACCTTAAATCTGTCGTGGCCGAAAGTCCTCACGTTGGGTTGGCGTGGAAGTTTGGAGAGTGGGGTGCCAGCTCAGGTGTTGCTTCGTCATCTGACCGTGGTTCAAAATTACGAGGTGTCGTCCTCGGATCTTTCCCTTAAGGGACTGATCCCGGACCGTCGTCAATAGCCCGTTGTGTAGCTCTAGTACGACGTTAACTAAAAATTACCATTATTACCTAAGTTTGCACATCAGAAAGTTGCATGTTCAAATCAATTTAAGTCCGATAACAGTTCTCTATTTGTAACATTATTTTATTAACAATGACAGGACGCTAACACACTGACAAAGAAAACAAAAATAATGGGCAGGTCCATTCCGGCGTGGTCTTTCTTCAACCACTTTCCAAATCAATCTGGGCCGACCAATCGATATAGTGGTTAAGGTGTTAGCCTCTAGATCGGAAGGTTCCTGGTTCGAATCCGGGTCCGGGCATGGATGTTTGTAAGCGTATGGTGTAGAGGCGGCTGGTGCACCTTAAATCTGTCGTGGCCGAAAGTCCTCACGTTGGGTGGGTGTGGAAGTTTGGAGAGTGGGATGCCAGCTCAGGTGTTGCTTCGTCATCTGACCAAGGTTCAAAATTACGAGGTGTTGTCTTCGGTAATTGGTAATTTGGTAATTTTAGTTAACGTCGTACTAGAGCAACACAACGGGCTATTGACGACGGTCCAGGATCAGTCCCTTAAGGGAAAGATCCGAGGACAACACTTCGTAATTTTGAACCACGGTCAGATGACGAAGCAACACCTGAGCTGGCACCCCACTCTCCAAACTTCCACGCCAACCTTAGGTCATTTCAGGCTAGGACAGATTTAACGTGCACCAGCACCACGTTCACGATGGTCTGTGGGGTTGGATAGAGTTTCGAACTCTCACGTAACAGTTCCGCTTGCTAAACCGCAACTCTCATAACCGTGGGCCAACGAGGTCCCATTTTAACCGTTAGAAAAAAAGTGGTCATTGTTCTTAAAGTTCCCCTATCTCATTTTCTTAGACTGTGAATGAGGGTGCGTTTCAGTTCTTTTTTGCAGCTTAACATAATAGAATTGATGGTGTGCTTCACAAACGGTTGATTGGAAAATCGAAACGTGAATACTTTTCCTTCACAATAAATGAAAAACCGAATGCGATTTCATCGTTGACTATTAGTAGAGAGACTGTTAACGCTTCCCCAAAAACACAATCGAGAGGACGCCTGCTTCCTTCAAGCGCCACAGTGTTCATTGCTATACTTAAAATTTGATTTTTGCACGTTACACCCGCCGAAAGGTCAAGTGGTGTGCCAACGCATGAGAGTTCCTCAGACGGAATTGCTGGACTATAATGGACTACTGAGAAAAGCAGTCTTGGGAGTGTACACATTTTTAACCCCTTGGGTAGATTTGACGACTGAGACTCGTCATGCACTTGTTTTGCCTAAGTTACGGATGACGAGTCTGATTCGTCATTCAAAGTAGGACAAAATTAAACATTGTTGTTCACGGCAAGAGCGATTGGTGTTGCGAGACTCTCCTTGAATCAAATTATTCAATCGTTCTCTACAAAAATACATTTTATTTAATCTGACTCCATACATAGAAGTATTGACACAGCTGTGTTATCAGACATTCTCTTTTGGAATGAACGCTGAGATCAGAAGCTGTGCGATCTCTCTCATACTGTTGCCATTCTTATCAAACGAAAATATAACAGTAACTAGTGTGCAAACGATAATGCGAAAATATAACAGTAACTAGTGTGCAAACGATAATGCGAAAATATAACAGTAATTAGATAATACGAAAATATATCAGTAACTAATGTGCAAACGATATAATCCGAACTACTTTTTTTTCAAATAAATCTGTACCCAAGGAGTTAAGTAAATCTGACGGTTAACTTTTGCTGTAGAATTTATTTTTGATTCAGTATCGTCTCCGCATGTTCAGCCTTGAGGAAAATGTTTAGACTGATAAATCAAAAGGTCAATCGAAATAATTGCCAATAACAAGCTGGGGCCACCCATTCAACTAATGGGTTCTCAATAAAATACGTACCAGTATACATCCACACATTGTCTCCTGAGACAATAGACCTTTTGGATTTGTCTCTAGTGTGGTAAATCCGGTGGTATGCCTTTTACAAACGGTGGACAAGACCTTTCACAATTTATTGCTCTTATGGATGACCTTCCCAGTCAATAACTGTCACCAATAGCCTGTTGTGTTGTTCCAGAGTGACGTTAAATGACTCCCTACCTGTCCACCAAGTCAATAACTAAGTCTTCTGGTTTTCCTTTTACAGGGTGGTTCAAAAATACGAGGTGTTGTCCTCGATAGGTAGGTTGAATGTTAATTGGCGTCGCACTGGAGCAACAGAACGGGCCATTGGCGACGTTCCGGAATCCACCCCGAAGGGAAAACTCCGAGTACAACGTGTAATTTTGAATCTTGGCCAGATTACGAGTGCCACACCAAAGCTGGAACACTACTCCAAACTTCCACACCACACTAGCGTGGGACCTTTGAGGCCACGACTGATTTAACGTGCACGAGTCCCTGTATATACGATGCTCTTTGGATGGACCAAGTTTCGAACTCGCAATCCTTCAGTTGCTAATCGACCGTACTTCCAACTGGGCTACCCCAACCCCAATTCATTCCAAGGTAAACTTATAATAGAAAAAGTGCAAGTACTGTCAGTACAATATAATACGAATCAAAACATAGGAAAGTATTTTTTGTACACTATTGAAAATTACTAAATCAGGCTTTATCAAAAGTTTGCAAAATGGACAGATATTTTTTTTCTACCAAGGGTACAGAATCAGACAGAAATATCCGTGGACAGCTCCTCGTAAATTTGAACCAAGGTCAGATGATGAGAACGACACTTTATCAGGCACCCCACTCTCCAAACTTTCACACCAAGCCAATGTCGACATTTGAGTCCGTGGCAGACACCAGTCTATTTTGTACTCGACGGTCTATGGATGGATTCGGGCCACTCTCAGTGAAGCTCATGCTGATATTAAAGAATAATAAAGCAAACACATATACAGGTACTCAGATAATTATTACTGCAGGGTTTCAAATTTGAGATTTCTGAGTTAAAATAACGAAACATTTTGGGCAGGCAAATGACATAGAAATCAAGAGTCGGTTTTGAATTTTTTTTTTCAGTACCTACGCGTTGTCATTCAATGTTTAAGGTAGGTAGGCACAGGAGCAGAATTAATATTCAGTGTTCTGCAACACAACTCCAAGCAATTGCAATTGTTCTGTAGGCCTTTTGTCCAAATTTCCAAATTTTGACGTAAAACACAATTATCGGCTAAATATGTACAGCATAATTGTAATAAAACACATTAAAATTAATTAACTTACTTTATTTAAAACCAAGGCATACTTTGCCGACCAACCGGTATAGTGTTTAAGGTGTTAGCCTCTAGATCGGAAGGTTCCTGGTTCGAATCCGGGTCCGGGCATGGATGTTTGTAAACGTATGGTGTAGAGGCGGCTGGTGCACCTTAAATCTGTCGTGGCCGAAAGTCCTCACGTTGGGTTGGCGTGGAAGTTTGGAGAGTGGGGTGCCAGCTCAGGTGTTGCTTCGTCATCTGACCGTGGTTCAAAATTACGAAGTGTTGTCCTCGAATCTTTCCCTTAAGGGACTGATTCCGGACAGTCGTCAATAGCCCGTTGTGTTGCTCTAGTACGACGTTAACTAAAATTACCATTACCATTACCATTACCAAGGCATACTTTCAGAATTAGCAATTCTGTCGATAACTTTCGAAGTAAAATATTTTGTCATTGACATAGAAGTTATGTTATTTATAAAGTGTTTGTGGTTATTTGTGATGTGTAGGGCAATTGGTTTTAATTAACGTCGTACTAGAGCAACACAATTGGGTGGTGTAGGGAGGTTGTTCCGTAGCTAGAGAGACCCCAACCGGTGTAGTGATTAAAGTGTTAGCCTCTAGATCGAAAGGTTCCTGGTTCGAATCCGGGTTCGGGCATGGATGTTTGTAAACGTATGGTGTAGAGGCGGCTGGTACACCTTAAATCTGTCGTGACCGAAAGTCCTCATGTTGGGTTGGCGTGGAAGTTTGGAGAGTGGGGTGCCAGTTCAGGTGTTGCTTCGTCATCTGACCGTGGTTCAAAATTACGAGGTGTTGTCCTCGGATCTTTCCCTTAAGGGACTGATCCCGGACGGTCGTCAATAGCCCGTTGTGTTGCTCTAGTACGACGTTAACTAAAATTACCAATTACCTGTTACTATTCCGTTACTCTTCCAACCGGGCTACCGCTGACCTCAGGTTATTTTTGTTAATTGGTAATTGTTTAATTAACGTCGTAATAGAGCAACACAACGGGCTATTGACAACGATCCGAGTAATTGGTAATTTTAGTTAACGTCGTACTAGAGCAACACAATGGGCTATTGACGACGGTCCGGGATCAGTCCCTTAAGGGAAAGATCCGAGGACAACACCTCGTAATTTTGAACCACGGTCAGATGACGAAGCAACACCTGAACTGGCACCCCACTCTCCAAACTTCCACGCCAACCCAACGTGAGGACGACAACGATCCGGGATCAATCCCCCATGGAAAAGATCCGAGAACAAAACCGCGTAATTTTGAACCACGGTAAGATGACGAGGCAGCTTCTGAGCTGGTACCCCACTCTCCAAACTTCCTCACCAACCCAACGTGAGGACTTTCGGCCGCGACAGATTCAAGGTGCACCAGTCGCCTCCACACCATACGCTTACAAACATCCATGCACTGACCCGAATTCGAGATTCGATTTGGAGTAGCAACTTTTAGAAATAATGGTCACTTAAGTTTTGCTGCGTATAAGCCAAAGATCCAAGGTACCTTTTGACTATGTAGCAGTCGGAAGCAACTCTTCCATAACCTCACAATGGAGGGGGGGGGCGAAGGTCCTGGGCCGTAGGCCCTCTACCTTCTTCAGGAATGTAGCTAAGAGTGAAGAAAATCGAGATGAGTGAAATTTATATACCATGGTAGATTTGGTTCGACCAATAGGATTGCAGGATGGGTCAAGTGGGAGTGGTCTCAGAGAGTCGAAAATTGGCTAAACAGCCGATACTAAGTAACAAGAATTAACTGAGAAAAAATTTAAAATTAAATTAAATTAAAAGAAATTGCAATTTAAGAGTAAAGAATGGCTCTAGGCCTTTTGCTAAATTCCGTTTGACGAGGGTCGTATCTGGGGATTTGCTGGATTACGGGATCATCGATACTATCGAATTTGGTATAGAATTTATTTGCGAGTTTACTGAAAAAATATTTGAGTTCAGTAATTTTTAGATCTTTGCGAATTTTATTGTTTCTGTAATACCAGGGATGACCACTGATAATACGGAGAGTATAATTTTGCTAAGTTTCTAATTTAAGGAGGTGACTTTTTGCTGCATATCCCCAGACAAGACTGCCGTAGCTGATTTTTGGTCTGATCGTGGTTTTGTAAAGGGAGCAATTTGTTGTCGATAGAAAGTATGGAATTTCGACCTATTAAGGTGTAAAGGGTTCTTCTAGCTGTAGAGGCTTTAGTTTTAAGGGAGGATATATGGGTTTATCACGCTAAATGAGAGTCCAATGTGACAATTGGAGAACCAGGACCACTCAATGGCTTCGCATCTCTTTCGTACCCCATCGAAAGACGTCCGTAAGGTTCACTTATCCTGAAAGTATCCGCCAGCTCGTGAGAGGATGAGGAGGCAGTTTCGAGGGTGCATTATACCTCGCGGAGTTGTCCACGTGCTCGGGCTTATCGGGGATTAAATAAGCTGACTGATAAAGGAAGAGGCACCTTTCTCGGGGTTTCCAGGTACACGCCACGCTCTTTATCTTTTATTTATGCTCCGATAGATAGACCGGGGCGATAGCTTACTTTCACTTCACCCCCTCCCCTGGACGGTCAATGGAAGAAGGGAGCTTTCGACTCAGATAAAGGAGAGACAGTTTGTTTTGCCACCCGCACGCTACCTGTAGGATTTCTTCTTTGCAAAGCGAAAATGAATGTCGGGGAGAGGCTTTGGGGACTGTGAAAGGTTTGGCGGTTTGGTCCAGGAAGGATGGTAATTTAGTTTTTTTGTTAATTTTTAGTTAACGTCGTACTAGAGAGCAACACAGCGGACCATTGCCGACTGGTAATTGGTAATTTATAGTTAACGTCTTACTAGAGCAACACAAAGGGCTATTGACGACGGTCGGGGATCAATCCCCTAAGGGAAAAATCCGAGGACAACACCAATTCATTTTGATCCACGATCAGATGACGAGGCAAGAGCTGAGCTGGCACCCCACTCTCCAAACGTCTACACCAACCTAACATAAGGACTTTCGGACACAACAGATTTGAGGTTCATCATACACCATACGCTTACAAACATCAATGCATTGACCTGGATTCGAACCAGGAACCTTCCAATCTAGAGGCTAACAACTTAACCCTTCTTTGCATGATTTTTTCTTTATTGGTGAAATAAATCAAGGTGATATAATTCATTTTCAAAATTAAAGGAAAAATGGTTAAAAAAATCTTAGTATAAATTTAGCAAAAAAGAATATGATGGTATCATGTGGTATTTTTTAAAATTAAACGCAAACTTTTTCAGAAATTGCTCTAAAAATAACAGAAACACATGTTACAAACCTTTCTTCCACTCATTTTCACTTTTTTAGCACAATAGAAACTCAAATATAATAAAACAAAATTAAAAACGAAATCATACGTTTATTGCAACTACAACAAACAGCGGAATGACAACTTCAAGCTCGTTTTACTGATAGTGACACTTGCTTATTTTTGACAGCTATGTTTTTTTTTATGCAATGGTCATTAAAAAGGTATCCAGACACGATCAACTTAAAGTGAACTTGTTCTTTTATATAATTTTTGGGCATTCAATGTTATAATGGAAATTTCCACCATTATGCAAAGAAGGGTTAACCACTAGACTGGTTGGTCGGCCCAGGAAGGATGACTGACTGCGGAAGAGCAACGGGAGGGTTGAGAGATCGAAACTAGGTTCAGTCAAAGACCGTCGTGTGAAAGGGAACTGGTGCACGTTAAATCTGCCATGGCCTCCAATGTCCTAACGTTGGTGTGGTGTGGAAGTTTGGGAATCGTCTCATCCTATGAATGTAGTTCAAAACTACGTAGTGTCCTTGGATCTTTTCCTTCGGGGTTGATACCGGACCATGACCAATAGCACGTTGTGTTGCTTCAGTGCCACCTCATTAATCATCATTACCATTATCCCCTTAGAAAAGAATCCATTGGAGAGATTCTATTGGTAGAGCAGAGCCGCAGTTACCCGATTGGAAGAGTAACGAACCGGAGGGTTGCGAGTTCGAATCGAACCAAAGACCGTCGTGTACATAGGGGCTGGTGCACTTTTAATCAGTCGTGGCCTTAAATGTCCTCATTTTGCTTGATGTGGAAGTTAGGAGAGTGAGGTGCCAGCTAAGACGTGACCTCGTCATCTGAATGTGGTTGAAAACAACGGTGTTGTCCTCGAATCTTTCCCCTCGGGATAGATCCCGATGCGTCACCAATAGCCCATTGTGTTGCTGACGTTGATTAAAATACCTACCTTTTGGTAATTTTTAATTAACGTCGTACTAGAGCAACACAACGGGCCATTGACGACGGACTGGGATCAATCCCTTAAGTGAAAGATCCGAGGACAACACCTCGTAATTTTGAGCCACGATCAGGTGACGAGGCAACATCTGAGCTAGCACCCCACTCTTCAAACTTCCACGCCAACCCAAAGTGAAGACTTTCGGTCACGACAGATTTAAGGTGCACTATCCGTCTCTACTTATTGGTAATTGGTAATTTTTTATTAACGTCGTACTAGAGCAACACAATGGGCTGTTGACGACGGTCCGGGAGCGATCCACTATGGGAAATGTCCGAGGACAACACCTCGTAATTTTGAGCCACGGTCAGGTGACCTATGCAGCCGTCTCTACACCATACGCTTGCAAACATCCATGCACTGACCCAGATTCGAACCAGGAACCTTCCGATCCAGAGGCTACACATTAACCACTATACCGGTTGGTCGGCTCAAACTGTTTAGAAGCCATGCAGAGAAAACAGCAAATTAGACTGAACTGCAGAAGTTAGTGATTTATGATCTTAGTTTTCGGATGCTCTTCTACAATAATACAGAGGCTGTTCGCACATTTTTTAGACGATTTTGGTTAGCGGTAATAAAAAATCGTTTGTGCAAAAGAAATAACTGCAGTTGTGCTATGTTTTTAGAAGTCAAAAGTATCGTCTGCGGCTTGAGAGGTTTGTTGTTATTTAAAATGGCGTTTTTAACGAAACAGTGGTTCGAAGGCTATATTTATGCTTTTTCCGAAGAGAAATATTCATATTCCGTTATCCAAAAACGATGTGAGAGTCATGGTTTTGTGATATCTAAAGCGTCGATAGGTAATATCGTCAACAAGAAAGGAAAAAAACGTCAAATTGGAGCCTCAAGTGGGACAAAAATTCCAAACAAGTATCCAAGAAAGAAACGGACATCTTCGACTGTTGCAAAGGTACGTTGTTTAATGTTAAAAGAAAATCCCCCTAGTCAAAGGACAGTTGCAAAATCATTAAAATGCTCGGTGTCCACTGTAAACAAAATGATAAACGTTGATTTAAATCTTAAGAAAGCGAAAAAACGCAATGTGCATCGTCTATCTCCAAAGCATATCGCTGAACGCAGGACACGCTGCCGAATTCTATATGAGAAATACATATCCAAAGAAAAATGGAAAAAAATTGTCACAATAGATGAATCATGGGTGTATTTAAATAATTGCAGCAAAAAAAGAGACATTTATTATCATAAAAAGGGAGAAAAAAATTTTAGTACATGGTTCACAGAATCGAAAGAAACTTTTTCTAAGGGATTCATGATTGTTGCTGGTTTTTCATATAATGGCAAGTTAAAAATACATAGAGTGGGAAAATATGTCAAGATTAACTCCAAATACTATCAGAAACCTATTTTATCGCCAATTTTTCTGAATGAAATGCTATCGCTTTACCCACAGTGCCATCCATCTGTGGAACTCCATCAAGACAAAGCTAGCAGTCACACATCAAAATCCACTGTAAATTTCCTAAGAGAAATGGAACAAAAAACCGGTATCAAGGCCATACCCTTCACTGATATCCCTACTAAATCTCCCGATGTATCTCCTATGGATTTTTGTGCTTTCGTACTTTTAAAATCTGCATTATCCAAACGACGTCCCATAACCCTTACAGGACTCTGGAAAGCTGTTCAGCAGGAATGGGATAGAATACCTCTTCTGACACTTCAAAAGGCATTATAATCCTGGAAATTACGGTGTCGAAAGATAGTTCAGAATAAGGACTATCAAATAGAACATTTAAAACACAAGAATTTTATGTAATTTAGTTTTGTGAATACAATATACATTGCCTAAAAAATGTGTGAAATGAACACCCTCTGTAGTCCGCTAGATTTGATTTACAGGTTTCTGTTCAACTCATTTTCCTGTGTCTAAAGCGATTTTTATCTCAAGACCCCGTGATAAACACAATTTAAAAACAAATGAAGCTCTTGCACTAAATGTTCTCACGAAGTTGATGTTCTAGTTGTCGACTGATACTCTTCCACGTCGTTCTGTTTACGAAATCGCTCGAACAACTTGTTAAAACGCTCTTATCTGCGGATGAGGTGTATCATTATTGTGGCACTGACAGCCTAAATTTGCTTGAAGGGCAGCGAAATGATGCATGGCTCCGTTGACACGACCAAAGTCAACATTTCCGACTGCCAGAACTTTTTGGCCGGCACAGTAGAATTTTTGGAAAGTTCGTTGAATCTTCGATTCCTAGGTTTTGTTTTTAAAGCAACATTCGTAGAGGTAATTTAAGCGGGTAGAATTCATAGCAAAAATCAGTTCCTATTCTTGATAAAAACTAAATCGAACAGTGATCTGTAATGGTAATGGTAATTTTTAATTGACGTTGTACTAGAGCAACACGGCGGGCTATTGACGACGCAGTGATGTATAGAAATGTTTGAAAAGATATGGAATTAAAATTCAACTATTTTCTTTCCATACTATATAAGGCCGACCAACCGGTATAGTGGTTTAGGTGTTAGCCTCTAGATCGGAAGGTTCCTGGTTCGAATCCGGGTCCGGGCATGGATGTTTGTAAGCGCATAGTGTAGAGGCTGCTGGTGGACCTTAAACCTGGCGTGGCCGAAAGTCCTCACGTTGGGTTGGTGTGGAAGTTTGGATAGCAGGGTGCCAGCTCAGGTGTAGCTCCGTCATCTGATCGTGGTTCAAAATTACGAGGTGTTGTCCTCGGATCTTTCCCTTAAGGTACTGATCCCGGACCGTCGTCAATAGCCCGTTGTGTTGCTCTAGTACGACGTTAACTAAAATTACCAATTACCGGTAATAGTAATTTTAGTTAACATCGTACAAGAGCAACACAACGGGCTATTGACGACGCAGTGATCTGTAGAAAATATATGGAATAAAAATTAAATTATTTTCTTTCCATACTATATAGGAGCCGCGGTACCTCGGTCCGAAGCAATTTTTGGTAATTTTTAATTAACGTCGTACTAGAGTAACGCAATGGAGTAATTAGGTAATTTTTAATTAACACCACGTCATTTCGAACCACGGTCAAAGGACGAGGCAACACCTGAGCTGGCACCGCACTCTCCAAACTTCCACACCAACCCAACGTGAGAACTTTCGGCCACGACAGATTCAAGGTGCACCAGACACCTCTACACCATACGCTTACAAACATCCATGCACTGACCAGGATTCAAAACTGCTTAATTTTGGTAATTTTTTAAAATTAACATCGTGCTAGAGCAACGGGTCATTGACGACGGTCAGGGATTAATCCCCTAAGGGAAAGTAATTTGGTAATTTTTAATTAAGTGGTGTGGAAGTTTGGAGAAATGGGATGGAAAGCTCGGGTGTTGCCTCGTCATCTGACCGTGGTTCAAAATGATGAGGTGTTGTCCTCGGATGGATCCGGGACCCTCGCCAATGGACTGTTGTGTTGCTCCAGTGCGACATTGTTTCATCTACGCCACTATTTATACACTGGTGATATACTCGAGGTATATCAATATAAAATAAATCCTTTTTTTTTAATGATGTGCAAATGTAACGATTTTGTTAATAGATTTTTTAATCTGAAATTTTTTTTCTCGGGGGTCGTATATTTCGTAATGATTTCAATTCAAAATAAGTAATTTGTTTCAATAAAGTGCTTTGCTTTTTCTCTTTTCAAACGGTATTTGTATCTTTTCTTGCAATTTTCAAATCATATCTTTTGTGATCTCTGTACTTAAATATTTTTCTGTAGCGAATCAACAATTAAACTACTAATACTGAGCGCACCAATGAAATTTTTTACTTGAGTGAATAAGAGAGGTTTTTCTATAAAGCTAAAAGTGGAACAACGGTCCTGTTAGTAGAATCGTGGATTAGCAACTGGAGCTTAGGTTCACCATTAAATCCCTTCACCGAACAGCTGATTCGACAGGAGACAGTCACAGTATAATCAGCGAAGTAATCGACGTGCCCATCGATATCGACACCATGGTGTGCTAGCTGGAAGGTAGTTCTACCTCATGCACATGAAATATAATTATATTGCTGTTGAGGTGTTTCAAAAAGTGTGACCAACATGTCGATTAGCAGTCCAGCGACTGCTCTATGAGAAAATGACTTATTTGGCCTATGATCATCTTATGAGTAACGATGTGTGAATGGTTCTAGACTGGCACAAAAGTTATGTATTCTACCATAAGATGTATCAGTGGAAATATCAGACGATGAATCAATGGATGAGAGTCTTCTTCCGTTCCATGGACCAATCATATGATGAATGTAGATCCAGCCAGTTCCACTCAGACGGCAAAAGTAGTTTAAAGGTCACGTGATTGCTAGTTTTGGTCATATAAAAAGGTTATCATTGCTCACTCTACTTTTATATCTATTCTGTTATGCCTTCAACTCGTGAGCATAAAGCACTTGGTATTTCTCATTTTACGAAATTCCATTCAATCTGTAGTGACGTGATTTGTCGCCCAATTATTGAACAACACACACGTAGTTCTAGATAGACATGCACCATTGTAAAGGTATGCACCTGTTTGTTTTTTGAAGAGCATTTTCTTTTTCCAATACTTTTGCAAACACAGATTAATGAATGTCTGGTTCCCTACTTTCCCAACGTTCGAAATCGATTACTTTTCTCTCTAAAACACTCTAGTGTATCTTTTCTATACATTTGCTCTAAGTTTTGTTTGCTTGCGACTTGTAAAATCTTCTTTAAAAGAAGAGCAAAAGAATGAATAAAGCTACAGAGCATATTTCAATCGGTTAAAAAAATACCGAAATAGAACACAGGAATTCAAATTAAAACTATTGTATTTGATTTTCGAATGTTGCTCTTTTTCATTCTTAGAGGTCACGAAAATCCCTTCAATGTAGAAATGAAAAGTTTTTGTGTCAGCCATCTTTCCCATACAAATTAGTTTCACATTGAATCCATTACCGAAAATGTGAAATTTAGTCAAAGGAAACTTAAATAAACAAGACTGCTCTTTTCGTGCTGCCATCTCTTGGAATTTTCAATCTTTACACACCTCTAAGTTCCATCATAGTTTGTGCTGCCCTCTATTGTATACCGTAATAAACTAAACACTTTCGATTTTTAATTTTGCAATTAACACACAAATTCGCTGGTTTTTATCCTTGCATTCTGGATGGACCCCCTCAAAATGATGACGCATTTTTGCTGGAAACATTGAACTGTTCGGCAAGACTTTGCCACAAATTACGCACTGAGGTTTATTATCGGTGGTCTCAGCGAACCCAATATCCAAACAAGAATCATGATACTTTCGTTTAAAAGTTTTTTTAATTGTGGAACTTGTATCCGAGGAAGTAGAGCTATGCTACTTGTTCGATAGTTTAATAAGTTCTGTTGCATCCGCAGTCAATGATTCATCCGTAAAACTAGCTTGTACAGCAGTAACACCTCTACCTTCTTCCGCACTAGAATTCGAAAGTAATATGAACATTAGCTGTATATAACCTCAGCATAAATTCATTAAAAAGTTTTAGTAAAATATTGCATCTAAAAAGAATCATTGAGGTTTTTTTTTTAAAGAAAATACTGTAAAACTTTAAAAAATCCTATAATGCAAAATCTTATACGTGAATAGCAAAATTTTCTCTTCAAAAATATTCTTTAAGATTTTAAAATATCGTAATGAGTTTAACCATTTTGATACGGGAACGACAGAGTCAACAGATTGCAGGACTAGGTGTACGAAAATCGACAAGTCATATAGTTTTCATATGCTTGAGAAGAAGCAAAACAACAAATTATAAACAACATAAATTTTCAAATTTTTTTGTTTATTTTACAATTTATTGTATCTTAAATGATATTATTAAAATTTCATCTACAAACAAAAAATTACTGTTTTCGAAATTAAAACTTAAAATTCATTTTTATTTTTTTAAATTAAATCCTCTTAATTTTTTTAAAAAAGAATTAAACCTCTATTATTATAAAAGGAACTGTTTGTTTTCTGCATACAAAATCCTGACGAATCTATGGCACTTACAGTAATGGGATTTAGCACACAGGAAGTCCGAATTTTTTGCAATTTTTGGGTCGCGGCGAATTTTAAAATTCAATCTAGAACAATTTTAAATTAATTTAAA
This sequence comes from Metellina segmentata, assembly GCA_947359465.1. Classification (NCBI taxonomy): domain Eukaryota; kingdom Metazoa; phylum Arthropoda; class Arachnida; order Araneae; family Tetragnathidae; genus Metellina; species Metellina segmentata. The sequence goes on along the minus strand of OX375882.1, from coordinate 84,786,907 downwards.
TATTATTGTTTTCTTTGGAATGGCAACAGCTTAAAAATCAAAGATTAAAATTTTTTTTTCCTTTTCCGTTTTCATTTTGCGCGGAAGAATGATTTTCCAGCAGACGATAAAAAACAAATAAACTCAACTGGAGTTATGTAGTTCTTTTTTTTTCTATCTCCTACACCGTTAAAGATAGAGTACAAATTTCAACGGATTTGAAATCTGCGGAAAATTTCACATCAGATCGATACCTAAAAATATGATTTTCTTTAAATAAATCAAATTTTTTAATTGAATACCTTTTATACTTTTCGCAAGTGAATGTGACATCACGCCAACAGTAGCTTTGCAAAAAAAAACAGATTATATTTCCTGCTCTCTTAAGATTTCAGCAAAGATAAGCAAAGAAAAAAAAAACCTTTTGGCTGGTATCGTTTTTTTTTAATTTTTTTGTAAAAACGGGATTGTTAAAGAGAGATTGAAAATTTCAACGAATTTGAAATCTGCGGAAAATTTGACACCAATTTAATACCTTATCCATTTGATTTGCTTTTAATACATAATATTTCCAATAAATATTTATATTTTCGCATGAGATTGTGTCGTCACGCTAAATCCACATTTGGTTTCCGAAGCAAACCAACACCACGGGCCACTCCGTTGTGGCTGTTATCCAATAGGCTACAAATTCGTATTAACCCCACGAGAGCAACTGGCACGGGTAACGCCGGGCTAGCCACGAAGGGGCTAGTATCAATATATTTGGGGTGCTGCGTCCTCTCAAACATCGAATAAAACCAAAATAGTATATATCTCTGAGATGTTGATTTCACGTCTATTCCAATTGGCTTTGCAAAACTTTTGATGTTTTTTAAGGACCATGTCTTCATCCAGCGATCCATTGAATAAAAATCGACCTGATTCCCGTATCACTGAATAAGTATTTGAAGAAACCACCACAAGACTGATATTTTGTCATCAAAACAAAAATTATCAAAAAACCCACAGAAAATTAATTAAAAATAATAATAAATTACATTTTATGAACTTAATAATTTGTCGGTTCTCAACTGAATGTCGACTAAAATACAACTGATTTGAGAGGTGAGTAGGTTGTATTTATACAAAAAGTTGCATTAATGTTGCGCTTATAACTCACTTAAGAAACACCCCATGTAGGAGGAATTTTGGTTTTAGTACTTTACATGCAGCATAGAACGTGTGAAAAAAAGTTGCAGTTGTTGCAAAAAGTTGCCCTAGTTATCAAACCAAATTGAGCCAAGTGTAATATTTTTTTAAATAAATTGTTTATAACATAACGATGAAGGTTTTATATTAAAAAAGTAAATGATCGCAGTTATCTCGGAGTCAATATGAAATATTAAAGTTTCTAAACCTTAAGTTTGATAATTTTTACAAACAATTCTTAGTATATGTGCAATCAGATTTAGTGTTCTAGTAATTTAGGAGCTTTCAATATGTCCATTATCAAATTCAAGTATACGCTTCTACCATGTAAGGCTCATACCATTTTCAACTTTGTTTTACTTAAAGAAACGTACTAAAACTCAATTGTTTATTTGACTTCACATTAACTAAAAAATCTTAGTACCAGAATAAATCTGAACTTTAGACGGAATCTTAATCCTGATTTTTTTTTTTTTTACCAGAAACAGAATACATGCACTTAAATATTGCATAAGTTCTTATACCATTATTTTGTAAATTTTCAAATATATTAAAGAATGCACGAGAAGTAAAATAAAACTTAAGAGGAACAAAAAATTATGAATTTATGACAATTTAAAATTTAGTATTATCATTTCTTGTCTTATTGAAATTGGCCTGCAAACTACATTAAAACGCTGAAGTATTTAATATCTGTTAGTATATCAGTTTGATTAATCAGTAATTCAAATTTTCTCAAATTATATTTTAAATAGGATAAGAGACTCCTACAAATCAACTAAGGTTTTCTTGACAAAACATGTAGATATAAAAATGCATCTACATCAATCATATATCAGTGAACATTTAGAAAAATAATAAGTGACACAAAATGCAGTAACATTACTTTTATTTGAAAAAAAGTTGAACATATTCTACTAAAACAAAGGTTGGCAACATATTTAATGTCTACATTAGTTCATAAAATGAATAAAGAGATGAACAAGTTTTAACTTAAGTAAATTAAAAATGAATTTAATATTTTACAATCAAAATGAAATGCTCAAAACCCTTCTCACATAACAAGAAAAAACCATTCTTTCGAGACCGAAAGCATTATTATAACAAGATATATTCAAAGATTTTTCAGTCTTCAGAAGAAAGTACAATCTCAAAAAAATTATCTCAACAAAGCAAATGAAATTAAATAATGCTGTTTCACATTTTGCACAAAAGAAATATTTCAAAATTATGATTTTGAATGAGACATATATTGACAGGTATACATTGAAAATATAATTTTTCCTTTTAAACATTTTTATTGCTAAATTAGTCAGTAGTATACTTTTAAAACTCTTAAATGGAAGAATGGATCATAACATAAGTCAATGCGAATAAAAATACCACTTTTAGTAAAACATTAAACATCAATCAAAAGAAAAATCGATGACATTTGTTTTTAAATTATAAATTTCAAGACTTTCATTTACGACATTATATAGTAAAAACATATTCATACTTCTGTTTTCAATCATAATTTTGGGAATATGTCTGTCATATTATACAGGAGAAAACAAAAAGAAAACTCATTCAAAAATGAATTGTTTCCATCAAATCTTTCCAAGATATTCATTTAAATTTAATGCGATGTATACACTTCTACTAAACACAAATGTAATTTGTTTTTATAACAGGATAAAAAAAGAAGGAAATTAGATTAAAAATATGTGCGCAACAATTTTCTCCATTCCATAATTTATCAGCAGGTAGTGGAGAAATTAACTACTTTAATGAAACCTAGATTTAACGTAACCCATATTTAACGATTTCCTGCATGTCATTTTTCATTGGTCCCAAATAATTTCCTATACTTTCAATGTTAAAAAATCACGTATTTAACGTTTATCACTTCGAAATATTTTCCGCATACAACGTTTTTTAAACGGGGAGGACTGAAAGCGATTTTCCTTAAAATAGTCAGATTTTAAAATAACACAGTTCTTGTCATGTCCTTGCTGATACTAAAAACATTAAAAAAGGGGGGGGGAAACAATTTTAAGAATGAGTTCAACTTCTACCCGACATGACACAGGCAAGTCGCAAATTCTCATAAAATTCAGACTACCTGAAATATCAGATATCCGCAGATTTCAAATCCGTTGAAATTTTTACTCTACGTAACGATCGCGAAGATAGAAAACCTCAAATCGCCTTTTTTGTGTTCGTAATGAATATCTTCGTCAAATGTGTCAATTGAAAATTAGATATACTAAAAAATTTACATAAACTAATATCTATAGAGAATGATGTTAAGGATTTAGCTAGGAAAAGCAAAATGCCAACCAAAATAACAAATTTCAGTAAACATTAAACAATTGTAAAGGAAGAAGTAAAAGGTATGCTGCTTAAATTAGTCTTTGTTTTCATGTTCTATTTCTGTTTTTCTCCTATCCCGATTTAACGTTTTCCCGCCCATCTAACGTTATTTTTTTCCTCGCCCTTAAGTCGTGGTTTCACTGTACTACAAAAATATACTTAAAGTAAATTATACTGAAATAGTAAAAATCTCGTTACATTGACCATCTTTTTGGAGGTGTCCTTTGATTAGTTGAGATTATTTAAGTTTCCTCCAGGATATTTTCAAAGTGGGTTACTTATGAAATATCAAAAAAATGGTAACGAATGCACTTTCAATACATGGCAACAACCATTCAGAAAATGACGTGCTTGCAAACTATCAGATCTTACAACAAACACAAAAAGCAGACTTATTCCAGAAAATCTAGAAAGTATGCAAGTACTACTAACATATGCAACCTTTTGCTTCCTTTTCCATTTCTAATGTATAATATTAAATCTCCAGTGTTTAGTTTCAGTTTTAAGTTCCTACTACACTTACTTAATTCTTTATTTGATACCGTTATTCATTCAGGTTAGTTTCTTAAGTGATTATTTTGATTCTGAAATTATAAAAATTTATGGGGTGATAAAATCGGCATTTTTTTTAACCTCCTCATTATGTTCTTTTTGTTCAGCTGTATTGTCTGCTACAAGATAAAGGAAACTCGTCAGGTAAATATAGATTTAATAATTATATTATAAAATAAATAAATCTCACAGTAAAAATAAATTATTTTTATTATGAGACCATAGAATAAGTAAATTCAATAAAATTAAAATTCCTTTGTTACTTTTTAAAGGAAATATGAAACTTTTAATAAGTACAATGCTATTGAAATACACGTGAAGCAAAATATTGTACTGGGAACTTATACAAAATGAAAGCATAGGTGGTGGGAATTGTCACAACAAAGATAAAACAACAGAATGTACAAAAAGAGCACCTATCAAACTTCAAATGCTCAGAACACCTTAACAAAAATACAAGTGCAAAAGGTAAAATAAAAGCAGATCTTAAAAGTTGTGAATAATACTGAAAAAAGAGTAATGATGGTACTTTTGTAAGACTCTTAATACTATGGTGAAAGTGCGGCATTTATATCGAAGTTTTTTGAAACATCAATTTAAAATAAATCATAACAATACAGTTTAATTTAACAAAACAAATATAGCATTTGAAATTATATATCCACAAATGAATACAATTTTGAATATCTACCAATTTAAAAAGGCACGAATGAATCCAACGGATATGACATAATTTCACTCTTGAACGAGAAGTAAATTAGTGTTAAAGTAGAATCCTAAGTAACAGCTACAATGTAATTTATCCTATCAATACTGCAAGGGAAGAACAGAAACATCTTTAAATCTATAATTTGTAAAAATACATTTATACAACACTTATATACACATTACATTATTCTTAAACTTTAAATCTTTGTACAATCCAACTGAAAAAAATTGCAAGCTTCGCAGTCAAAGCACTTGTGATGATTAGGTGCCTGAATTTCTTTTAAATAGTTGCAAAAAAGTCTCATTTTAACCCTATTATAGTAATAGTTCTAGTTGAAAATACAAAATGAATCAGTTAACACAAGATGTGCTGATAAAGTATGAAGTACAGGGACATTAAAAATCTCACCAAGATATTTAAATTAAACAAACGAAATATTTTCAAAATAATGGCGACCTAGTCAAAGTCGTAGATTTGGATGTCTTTCTTTTGTGGTTGCCATGGCTTGATGCAGAAAATTGGAGGCCCTTCAAAAATTTTTTATCTAAAAAATTCTTAAGAATATTTTTTTCATTCATCACAAGTTTTAAAAAAAAGCACATAATTTTTAAAAACCTGGTTAGTTAAAAAAAAAAATTGCCAAAATTATGAAACAATTTTGCAACAAAGGTTTCCCCAGCCAAGGTAAAAAAAATAGAATAAAGTCGCCTGTGTGGCAGCCCTATAATCTCTTCACACTGCTTGATGCTAAATGTAATAAATCAGTGGTGTAGCCAGGGTTGAGAAAACCCCCACCCCAATGAAATGTTGATTTCTTATTTTTATTTCTTTTTACACATGAAATATAACAAATGTAAAGAAAAGATAAAGTTTATTAAATCAACAGTTCACCAAGAAACATAAATATGAAAGCATGATAATTTATTTGTTCAATGTAACAAGTCGTCTCATATTTACATGTAATGTGATCTATAGTGCATTTCCAATGTGGAAGCAGTTGACCTCAGGTCAGTCTATTTTTAAAGAGGTGTGAAAGGTCCTCTGGAGGGGGGGGGCAACATAAGGCATGAATAGTGATGGTCATGGGTGGTTTTCCCACCGCCATCTTACTAACACTGCCATCTCTTACAGCACCGCTAACTCGACAAGCAAAACCACAATCAGCGCTAGTTGTGGAAAATTTTTGTTTGCCTTAAAGTAATTTTATTAAAAGAGACTCATTCCAAACCACGTGACTCGACTTTCTTCTCCGGACTACGTGAAATGGAATAAGGTGATAAAATATATGAAATATTCATCAAGAATGAATAAAATAAAGCTAATTTCAGAGTAAAAGGATTTGAATATTTTTAATCTCGCGATTAAATAAAAGGTTTTGAGTAAAAAAATTTCTAATAAAAACCCGAGGAAAAAAAATTAATTAATTAATCTTTCAAATTTTCTAATAAAATTCAGACGTATTTGGCATAAGAATTGTCTTTTCAACTTTGGCCTTCCACCAAAACGAAATTCTGGCTACACCTCAGGTAATTATTACATTAACTGCATCTAACATTCATACAAAGAGCTTTAGTACAAGGATCATTTAGCAAGTAGGAAAATCATATAAAATATTACATAAAGATTATTATAAATTTTTTTAAGCCAAAAAGAACAATATTTCAGTGGTACAGGGTTCCCACTTCATCATGAGAAATTATATCTATTAAGGCCTATTAAAGGAAATAATTTTCTAAAGCTTCATTTTATATACATCACAATAGTTTAATCCATGCATGCACAAGGTAAAGAAACCTTCACAAGTTCAACGTTTGGGTATCCTGCACGCATTAAAAAAAATTATAACCAACCAATATATGCGTTATTTGATGACACTTTTCTGTGTCATCACAGAAAATGTTGGACATTGGAAAGTACATGCAACATCAATCTCGGTTTTTGAATTCAAATGAAATAAATAATGCATTCTTAAAAAATTAATTTAAAAAACCCTTTTCAGCTAATATTAAGGCTTTTTAAGAGCCCTTAAAAACTAAAACTGTGGGAACCCTGTGATAGCTTTATCACCAGCTTCAAATTAAATTTTTTATCATTATGGCAACATTTATGTTTTACAGCAATTAAAAATACATGGAGCAAGTTGTTGCAAAACAAAAACACATCAAAGTAGTACTACTTTTTGTGTATTTGCAACAAAAAAAAGCATATTTATAACATCACAATGAGATTCCATTGGAATTATTGTTCAGCTGTAAAACAGCAGGAGACAAGGTAATTCCAGTTCCTAGTGAAGGATACAGACAAAGATACAGCAGCACTGGTGAAGAATAACACTTTCCTAGTGACAATGCTCTGTGATGTCAACCACTGTAGCCTTTCTCCATCCAAACAAGAAATAACCGATACCACTCCCAATGATCACTGCCATGTATAACCAAACATTGAATGTCATACAAATAAACATAAGGAAGTAACTGAGAACCATTTGCACGACATGGAGGAATGTTTGGACCAAATGTGGCCAACTCAGCATGCGGTTCCTGTAGGGAAGACAAAATATAAAATTAGAAATGCAAGTACAAATTTAGGGTTATTAGCATAGAATATTTGAAATTTTGGTATTTGAAACCTCATACTTCAGGAAATTGCAATTTATTGTTTGCTGAAATGAGTCTTATTAAATAATAATAGACTAATTTTACAATGCAATTTATTTTAAAAAGAAAAAAAATTCTATATTATATGTATGCCGGCTAAAAAATGTCCTTTGTTCAAAAATGTTTTTTAATACTTCATCTCTGTTAGGTTTCTTAATGAAAAAACATACAAGATTTTTTTATTTTCATCATTAAAATGAAATCTGCAATTTATATCACACGAAAATCAAACAAAAGTTAACACGCAATGCAAAATTAAACAATGCTAATTTGCAATACCTAACATTATTTTGTTGATTCACGGAAATGGGCATAAAGTTTCACTAAACATGCATAATGTTAAACAAGGAAAGAAACTAATATAACAAAAACTAATATCAAATTTATTGCACTGCTTATTCTTCTTTGAAAGTTTAAACCCTATCTAAGTCAAGACATATGTATTTACAACATTAGTATACTTTGGCAGATGATTCAGCATTAAATTTACAGTAGATACTCATTCAAAACCCCCCTAGTTAATTAACATTCACCTATAAGGTGTTAATGAAGTTTCGTCACAATGTGTCATTTTCCACCAAAATTCTTAGTTAATATTGTTGCAAAGAGAAGTGCAAAAAATAAATTTAATGTTTAGTTATTTTTCTTTATTTTTAATGTTAGCCTTTTAAGTACATTTTTAAATTAAAAATTTTTTTATTCATGTATTCATTAAAAATATATATATTTCATGGCATATTTGTTTTTTATTTTCAGCCTTCAGTGCTAAATTATTGATCATTTTCCTTTTTGAAAAATGTTCTCTGTAATAATGTTTTAATATTTTTCAATAACAAAACTTATTGCTGAGAAATTTACAACTCAAAATTAAACTCTTCAAAGCATGTGTGAACCATAAAGGAAATGGAAAGTACCTGAATTGTAATAGAAAGCTGCAAAAAACAAAAATTAGTGTAAATACAATTCTGGCTGTTTTGAAATACATTATGAACCATTAAAGGCTAAATATAAGAAACAAAAATTAAGACACAGAATTAAAAATTTTTTTTAATAATTGTTAATTCTAACCAATGTATGATTTTAAAACCAATTAATTTTTAGAATTGTTATTATTGGAGTAATTAAGTTAACTTCAGTATGCAATATCAGTGGAATATTTTTTGGCATTTAATATTATTTAAAAATTAAATAAATAAAAAATAATTTGAAATACAATACAAAAGAATGTCCAGTACAAATTTAACTTTTACTGAACATCTCAATAACATAAAATAATTCATTTTAAAATCAATACACATAAGAACACATTCGTGTTGGTTATCATTTTCTGAATTTAATTTATTAAATAACTGACATTTAAATAACTAAATTTAGAGAGATAACTTCATTTAATTCAATGCTTCAAAAGAAATTGATTTGAAGAAAATTAATTACACATGTCATTAAGTACACCACAATAGGAATTTTTATATGAATTAGGTTTCGAGTGCTGCTTCCCTTTCTCTACACCAAATTGGTTGAGACAGCAAACAAAATCTTATAAGTATTTAGTGCATTATCATTTGATATATTATGATATATTAAGCTAGCAAATGGTGTCTTAAAATTATAAACAACCTATTTTCATACTTAACAATCTACGTAAATTTCTTTAAAATTATTTTAATGAAATTTACAAAAATTGTTTTTTGAGTTGCATACATTATTCCCCCTCCAGTGTGTTGTTTTTTGTGCTTTTTTTCCCTCAATTGCCATGCAAATTGCCATAATTTTTAATGCATAATTTATATAATTAATAAAAATAAATGTTAATAATGCAAATTCAGGGCAATTTTCCTTTTTCCGACAAAGCAATAATTTGAAAAACGACAGAAAGTAACACTTACAATACATTAACAATTCCAACGACAAAACTCTGATCACATACCTTGCAACTTTGTGCACTTCAGTCACTGGTTTCCCATCATCTCCTAATACTGATACGGAAGAATATTCTAACGATGTGAAATATTTCTTAAATAAAAATTCTCTAAAGAATTTTAGTCCTTCGTAGAGCATGGCCATAATGACGATTCCAATTACAGAAAAAATTAAACCTAAAAATCAAGTAAGAGAAATGTAATACTGACTAGGAAGAAAAATTTATTGTATCACTTTTATGTATGTAACAAAGTGCAATTCAGATACACATGTAAAATGCAGAAACAGTCAGGCATCCAGGAGTTTGAGTCGAGTCACATAGTTTCGTATGAGTCTACAAGCTAAATTAGAGTGGGGAGGTATGTAAATAAAGTGCTTTCACAGCTAGTGTCTATAGCACTGATTCGGGATTAAAGTTTATCTCTACTACTATGGCAATTTTGCAACTTGCCCAAATTTAAAAATTCTATCTAGAAATTTTTAAAATTAATTTAATGATCTATTTAATTATTGTTTTCCTTAGAATGGCAACAGTATAAAAGATCAGATACTAAATTAATTTTTTTCCCGATTCCGTTTCTTTTGCGGAGGAACGATTTTTCAGCAGACTAAAAAACAAATAAACTTTTAACTGGATTTCTGTAGTTAGTTTTTCCCATCTCCTAGATCGTTAAAGATGAAGTAAAAATTTCTAGAGATTTGAAATCTGCCGAAAATTTCACATTAGATCGATACCTAAAATTATGATTTTTTTTGAATGAATAATTTTTAAAGTGAAATATATTTTTTCCAATACGAATGCCACCGGGATGAATGATCTGCGTTTGATTCGAGATTAATTCATTTTGCTTTCCTCAGAAACGGGTCCGAGTGAAGCAAAAGAAAATTAAAGTTATGTCTGTCTGGGGCGTTCTCCGGTGCTTTTTCTGTCTCAGCAACCGTTAAAGATAGAATAAAAATTTCAACGAATCTGAAATCTGCGGAAAATTTCACACCAAATACCTTAAACGTTTGATTTTCTTTTAATAAAAAATTTTTCAATTGAAAATTTATATTTTCGCAAGAGATTGTGACGTCACGCCGATTGGATCTCTTCGCAATTCGAATTTGGCAGCATCTGACAATGACGAGGGCAACGCCGTGATGGCTGCGATTTGGTTTGCGAAGCAAACCTAATGAGAATTCGTAGCAATCACCGGGGGTTAGCGAGCAGTGGTCACACCTAACCCCCACGAAAAGAACTGTCACGGGCAACGCCGTGCAGGCCACGCAGTGACTAGTTATACATAATTTATAGAAGTCCCTAGCGATAGCCATTCATGTTTTTACACATAGTAGACTTCTTAAGGGCTTTCACCATCATTTTCAAAAATAATTTGACCCTAAGGTCGACTGCCTTTACGTTGAAACCTAAGCTGTACCTAAGCCAGATATTAAAATCAAAACATTTATTGCAAAAAAATGATTTCAACAGCACATTTTGAACTATATATGTGTGTGAAGTCTTTGATAATTCATGAAACCTTAAAACAAAACCAATAAAACACTATTTAAACACATAAGAATAATCATGAAACTTGAGACAAACCTAATTAGTTTTTGTTCATGTATTTCAATAAAGAAAATTTTAAACTCTGCAGTTGCCATAAGGATTTCCTTACACTTAAAACAAGTTGGGTAAAAAAAATATTAAATAATTTTTTTTCTCTTTATGATTTACAAAATATTTATTACAAATTTTACCTCTCCTTATTAAAATTATTTTTAAACTTAGAATTTTAATTATTATGGATTTGTATCTAGTATCATAAAATATAATTTGAATAATATCAACAAAGCCCCCAAATTTTTTAATTGTTTTAGATTTTTCAAAAATTTACCCTGTTCTACTTTTCTAAATCCTCAAATATATTAATGTTTAACATAAGTCAATACTATCTATAAACTATATTGGGTTGTATATGTCTTACATCTAAAAAGTTTAAACAGAGGCTATAAATGAATTTAAAATTTTAATAACATTTTTTTTAACCTGATTATTTTTACTACGAGTTTTTCATACCCTGGTATTTAAAACTATTAGGTTTGTACAAGTTTTCAATGTCATCCATTTAGTAGGATATTTTACAAATTTATTTATTAGATTAATATAGGCACTTTTTGCTTCATAGATTACAGTTTGAAAAACCTACTTATAAGAAAGTTCTTATGTGATCCCTCAAAAACACATTAAAAATCTTCAGCATAAAATAATGTACCAATTTAAAAGACATTTTTCAAAAAGAAATATTTTAATTCTTGTTGCATGTATTCAGTACAGTTTATTATATTCAATATCTTACTTTGTGTCGTGGAAGTAGTCCATTCTTTAAATAAAATAACGGCGTCAACCCCAAAATGGAAATACATCTGTAAAAAGAACAATGACCATAAAGATTAGAACACCAAAAAATGCTACTAAAAGCCATTGAAACATAACGAAATAATGAGAGACTGGCTTTTCCTTTAAAAGGTACAATAGCCAATCTCAGCACAAAAACAAATACATGTGAAAGGAAAATTCAAAAGCATTCATTAAAATATCTATATATATAATTCTCTTACGTGGCACGCAAAAAAGACGTTATTTGTTATCGCATTTTGGCAACATTGTACGGTTGTTTGTTCACTTCGTAGCCTCGCGCCTCAATTGAATTTATAGCGTTATCGGTTGAAATTTTATTGAAAACAAAAATGAATTTTAGTCGAGCTGTTGCAGTTTATAATTAGAAATCGAAGAAAGCGGAGGATCTTTTCATGGCCATTAAAAAACGGTCCTTTTTAATGCCAACCATTATAGTTCAACAAGACGCTTGCACTACAACTTTCGACGACAAACTCAATGAAAAAGTGTGGGTGACTCGAGAGTGCTGGAAATGTACACACAAACACCATGCTGGATATTCAATTTCAAAAGCAGCGCTCGCATTTCGACTCAAAATTTGATCAAAGTTATTTGAATTCTGATTCCAGGGTACTGTATATATATTTTTCTGTACTATAGCAAATTTAGAATTGAAAAATATTTTTTGGAGTATGATATTTTGTAAACAATCCCTTCTGCTAGGACATATGTCTTCATGGATGCGAGCGAAGCGAGGATTTTGACATTGAGGATTGAGGACTGCAAAGCAATCCTCCGGGGGTTGGCGAGTGTTAGCGAGCAGGGGGCGGGCCCCCTAGTATAAATGTAATCCGTTAGACATTAAATGAGGCAATCAGAGCAAGAGTGGCCTAACCTACAAAATTCCAAAAATTTTACCATCAAATTTTTTTTTTTTTTTTTTTTTTTAAGTGCAGGTTTGACTTCTAAAATTACACAATAACGTATTATTGATCCTTAATAAATAAATTTTCATATTCTCAAATCATATTGTAGATAAATAAAAAAAATAAAAAATGGGAGCAAGAAAATCGCGTTATACTCTTTTGATTATGTTGGTGGGTTAGGCCACTCTTGCCATGATAGCCTCAAATATGGTATAATTGCAAAGCGATAGAGCATTTGAAGAATCCTACAATTATTTCCACTTATTCCAAAGCATTTATGCTGTTTCATCTTACGAAAGATTTCTACAGAAAAAGTGGCCTATAGAATCTTATAGAAATATGACCCGGTTTTCTTAAGCTCTATAAAGTAACCTCTATAGAAAATGTCTGTGGAAACCTCTTTTGAATTCTATAGAAGCTCATTTCTTGTTTCAAACAAATCTCTTGGAAGTTTTTTTTTCTGTGGAAACGAAATTTTGTTTCTCTATAGAATTCTATATTGTTTTCGCAAAGAATAAGAACTCGATTCCACATCAACCAGAATTCATATATGCTTTTTTTGTTTCACTTGGCATTTATAATACCTGTAACATAGTAGAAAAGGGGACAGTGACCATTCACTGTTTTTGAGCTGTGTCCACTTCAATTTACGAAAATTATCACAGAAAAGTACCCCTTTCCTCACATCAATACATCGACCTTTTAATAAAAGACAAGAGCATGTGCGTGCAGATTCATGCTATATCTTCCGATCGCTCAGTTTGAAGATCTGTCACTTGGTATGACAAAAAGCATGAATCCGATCATGGCGCATATTATTAATTGTTTAAAGTGATTATCCAGCATGATTAAAAATACTAGTCTGCTTCGATAGCCAATCGTCCCAAGTCGATTCGTAAGTTGAAGCCCTTTACCCTTGAGAGATAATGACTTAGCCCACATATTATCTATTTTATAAGAAGGTTGATGAATTAATTAAAACATTGAAAAGTAGTTTTTGTGCGCAATATTAATTACGAAATCGGCTATACCCAAAAATTAGCAAAAAGGTCATCGCTCCTTTTCTACTAAGGTAGATTCGCAATCATTCCTTTGCTAAATTCTATACAACACAGCATATTTATAGGTTACGCGTTATATAAACTAACACCAGCTTTTGTATGTCTCATGAGGGATGAAGTCTGAATAATAGACTGAACAGTGAACAGATTAGGCTGAATTCGAGAATGGTTAGGTTTCTTGGATGGTGTGTCCTTGTTTTAATAACATATATTTTTACTAAAAAATTAATTAAAAAGGTTCAATATATTAAAAATTCGATCACCTATTTCCAATTCCAATTTGACATTTTTAGAGTCAACTTTATAAGATAAACATTTTTTAATTATTTATCAATATTTAATGCAGATCTAAATAGAACATATGTAGACAAACCTGAGATCAGGTACAAATACAAATTTTTTTTTTACCAATTTTAAAAGATTGAATATAAAACAAGAGAAATATTTTTATCCTCATTTCTGCAGAGAAACAAAATTATAATAAAATAGTTTTTAATATATTTCACAAACTTACCTCTCGCTGCATATTTTAGCTGTTGCTAACAGTTGAATGGCAACGGGTAAAAACAATATACAATTTTATAAAACTATTTAAAGGATTCCCTCAGCCGTTTTTGCTGCAAAGTTCAAAAATGCTTGACTTGAGCGTTCTTGGAATGAGTGAGGAAATTTCTGTTTCGTGGTTCAAAGATAGGGGGAGGAATCGCGTTCTACAGGTTCTCAGCAGATTCGTCACGGTGTTTCTAAGGGGATTGGCTAGTCCATTCCAAGCCCCTTTAAACTCCCAAGGACACGATAACACTAAAAGTTCTTGGAATGCGTGTGGTTGGAATTCGCGTTTCGTGTTTCAACAATAGAGGAATCACGCTACACTTTCTGAGAACTTTCAAGTTCACTCAAAAAGATACGGTGGTGTATTTCAGTACGGGACTTACAATGAGGTCCTTGAAAATCTGTTTTTGATCTTTTGAATAGAAGTGAGCTATGGTTTGATATAATTCTCAAGATGTATTTTTATCGTTATTTCTTACGCAAGCAATGTTTGCGCTGCTATGATTGAAAGCAAATATGCATGCCTGTCACAGGAGATCTAGACACTTGTTATTCTTTCTTGACGTCGATTTTAGTGATTACTAGCCACTGGGTGGCTAGCCTGGAGTTGCCCGTGGTGTAAGGTATTAATCTGGTGTAAAATTTTCCGCAGATTTCAAATCCGTTGAAGATATATTCAATTATAAAATTATTTATTTAACGAAAATCATATTTTTAGGTAACAATCTAAACTGAAATTATCCGCAGATTTCAAATCCGTTGAAATTTTTACTCTATCTTTAACGGTCTAGGAGATAGAAGAAATAACTGACTTCAGTTATCGTCTGGCTGGGAAATCAATCGCGCAAAATCAAAGCGGAAATGAAAAATATAATTTCCTTCGCGTTCTACGGATGAAAAAAAAAAAACTTGGCATGATTCCAAACCCTGACTGCAAGGTCGCACGAGTAGAAAAAGTTCTCCGCGTTTGAAAAAGCGATGGAGAATAGAACTATTAAATTTATTTTAAAATGTTCTGGATTGAATTTTAAAATTTGCCGCGAAACAAAAATTGCAAAAAATTCGGACTACCTGTGTGCTAAATCTCATTGCTGTAAGTGCCATAGAATCGTCAGGATTTTGTGCGCAAACAGACAAACGCTTCCCTTTATAATAGTTTAGAGATTTGACTGAATTCGTTTCTCCTATACACGTTTTTCTCTCACTCGAAAAAGCCGAGATTTTGCAAAAGCGGATGGATAGAGCAAGAATCCTCAAGTTAAAAGATACTCACATGCGCATTTTTTCTGTGCATCCGCTTCCAACGTTGTGTCCGGATAAAAACAGTAGTAAATAGTTGCTGGAAAATGAATTAAAATACGAACGCTTCTGGGTTAACTGTGAACAAACATTCGCAGTAATGCATATTAACAAATCAAAAAATAGGAACCGCTTGACTCATGAAAATTTGGAATCAATTTTGCGCCTGGTTACTACAAGATCGAAAATATTAAAACATTGTTAATCTCAATGCAATGTCACGCAACAAATTAAATTCTTAATTTACTTTTATTATCTTACTTTGTAATAATCTATATATATAATTCTCTTACGTGGCTCACAAAAAAGACGTTATTTGTAATCGCGTTTTGGCAACACTGTACGATTGTTTGTTTATCGCGAAGTCTCGCGCATCGATTGAATTTATAGCGTTATCGGATGAAATTTTATTGAAAAAAAAAAGGAAATTTTAATGAGTTGTTGCAGTTAGTTTATAACAGAAATTAAAGAAAGCGGAGGATCTTTTCAGGGCCATTTAAAAAACGGTCCTTTTCAGGACCAACAATTATAGTTCAACAAGACGCTTGCACTACAACTTTCGGCAACAAACTCAATGAAAAAGTGTGGGTCGTTTGAGTGCTGGAAAAATGTACACACAAACAACATGCTGGGTATTCAATTTCCAAAGCAACGCTCACATTTCGAGTCAAATTTGCACAAAGTTTTCATTTGAATTCTGATTTTAGAGATAATGTATATATTTTTTCTGTAATACAGCAAATTTAGATTTGAAAAACATTTTTTTGGTAACATATTTTGTAAACAATCCCTTCTGCTAGGACACATGTCTTCATTGAGGCAAGCGAAGCGAGCATATGTTCGCGCAGCGAGCCAATGAGGATTGCGAAGCTATCCTCCGGGGGTTGGCGAGCGTTAGTGACCAGGGGGCAGGCCCCCTAGTATAAGATAAACTAGCAAAAATACCCGGCTTTGCTCGGGTTGAATTAGTAACATTAAGTATACGGAAAAAAAATATAATGCCAATTTAACTTCTCTATCGCTTCTACAATTTAATTCGGACGCAAATATGCATATATGTTGTATCCAACCAACCATATACACCATTTCATATTCATCACACTTCTGCTGAAGTTGATTTTAAGTTTTCAAGTGATTTCGAATATTCCCGTGCATTCAATTTCAGTAAAACTCTGGCAAATTTCGGTGGATAATAATCTTGCATTTAGTTTTTGTATGAATATGTTTTCATTGTGTCATTCTTTCACCTAGTATGCGATATTTTCGAATTTCATCATCAATATGAGAAGATGGTAAGTTAAATTGTTACAGCATTCGTTACTAATTTAGTTTGAAACAAAAGCAATTTTTCTTGAAAATTCCATTCAGCGGCAGGTGGAATAACGGAATTTCTGTTAGATATATAAAGCAGAGTTGAAGTGTGTCTGTTCTCTACACTAATCCACCTTTTGATCAATCCACATATTTGGTACACTTATATTTTAAAACCCTGCGGATATGATAGGCTACATATTAACCCCCGTTCTATTTACTCAAATGGGCTAAAAATTTACGGCATTCGTGACTAATTTAATTTGAAGCAAACGCACTTTTCCCAGAAAATTCCATTCAGTGGCATGTGGAATAATAGAGCTTTTGTTGTAAATACATGTCATCAGAGTAGACAAATTAAAAGCAATCGATAACAATTTTTTAATAAACAGAAGGTTGATTTTACAGCGCTTTTACAAAAAGAAAATCACTTTCAACGAACGATTCACATGCATCTAAGTTGCGTAAGAACAGCTTCAATAAATAGAGTAAGAAACCTCGACTTTCTGTCTGTTAAGACATAAAATTTTAAGACCAGAAATTTGGTTTCTAAATGGAAATCACGTATCTATTTAGAATGATAGATGTAGTTACTTGACTATGGAGTGCAGCTTTCAATAACACCCATGAAACACGAAAAACAAATGAAATTAAGTTTATTTTAATCATCTTTCAATGAAAAGCTATATCAAAATTTTGAAATATATTCTGAACTACAAAGTATGACTACCAGTTTTAATTTAACGTAACCCATCTTGTCTTAAAGTTATTTTTGAAATGTATCATGTCAATTTAAAATAACAAATTATACACTTAAAAAGTATTTTGATTCGTAAATTTTTTTTTTGTCTACACGCTATTACGTATTGAACCAAAGATTTAAGGAAATTTGGTGTAAATATACATATACCACCACGAAAGTACCCATGTCTAGTGATATTTCGCAGGAAATATATAAATAAAATCCAACTCCTAAATAATAATTATGGATAGGTAATATACCGGAACATATAATGCAAACATAAACAATATTCCGATCCTTAAAAAAGGCAGAATTCTGAAAAAAATATCTGTTCTATCGTGTTGAATTTCGACTTCCGAAATATATTCTGAAGCAAAACAATTCGACAAAAAACTTGAACAATATTGATGAAGACAATGATTTATAAGCAAAAAAGTACACATATTTATAATACGTGGGAATTCTCAAATATGATCGCAACCATATCGTTTTCAACTCAAATACCCTAAAAAAGAATTATAAATCAAATTAAAAAAATTAAACTTTAATTCTGAGTTTGCCAGATACCGAGTAGCAAAATTACGATTTTATGATCAATGAGTTTATCGTTTGGGCTTTTCGTACTCCATTATAAAATTTAAGTAAATATGAAATTAAACGTTCTAAATATTCTTTCTTCATCAATCAAATATTTATAAATATTATTTTCATAAGGGAAAGAAGTAAAAATTCAGTTCAAACATGAACATTATAATTTAATTTATTTTAAGAAAATTGTTTTTCAATCAACACTGGTAAAGCAATCTGAGATGCGTGCAGCAATCATTTTATACTCAATGTTATTTCTATGGGGATTTCAAATTGATTTTGGCTTAGGCCTTAGGTCAATTTTAGGCCTCTTAGGATTCGAATTTTTCAAAATCCTTTCTTAGTGCACCCCTACGGTATAAGAAGAATCCCCCTGTAAAATTTCAGCTTCCTACGACTTGTAGTTCTTGAGATACAGTGATGAGTCAGTCATTCAGTGAGTGGTATTTGAATTTTATAGATATCGATATAAATACTATATGTAAAATAGATAATATATGATCGATAACTTTCATGTTTTTAATGTGGCCCCCTTGGTCTTAACAAGTCTGTGCATTCCGATCTGGTGGTTAAGGTGTTAGCCTCTAGATCACAAGGTTACTAGTTTGAATCCGGGTCAGTGCATGGATTTTTGTAAGCGTAGGGTGTAGAGGCGGCTGGTGCACATAAAATCTGACGTGGCGGAAAGTCCTCACGTTGGATTGGTGTGGAAGTTTGGAAAGTGGAGTGCCATCTCATGTATTGCCTCGTCATCTGGCCGCGATTCAAAATTACGTGGTGTTGTCCTCGGATCTTTCCCTATGGGATTGATAACACAGTCGTCAGTAGCCCGTTGTAATGCTCTAGTATGACGTTTCTTTAAAAAAATTACCAGCATTCCTGCACTAGACGGTTCAGATGGAATGTTTAGATTTGGGTCATTCCACGCAAAATGAGCAAATAGGCTGTGGCTGACACATCACCGATTTTAATGAAAATTAGTTTCTAAATAGATCGCATATAGTAAGGAGGAACTGCCAAATACTAAATGTCAGAAATGGATATTTTATTTTTTATTGAATTTTAAAATTCAAGGTCACACAAATGTAGATTTTTGTAGCACTAATAGTAGCCTGTTTGAGACCCAATATTTCAAAAAGTTATTGACACAAATTATAAATTTTTATATTGTTACATTCTTCAGTAAAAGTTCTTTCAGGAAATGTCAGAATTTTGTTTAATATCCGGCACTTCTCGTTCTGAAGGATCGGCGAAAATAGAGATTTGTCCAATATGATACCAATTTCAAATTGCTCTAGTACCTCTAAAAATGGAAACACAATATAAAAAATAATTCTTAACAAAGCCCTTCTTCTATATAAAAGGTAGGTATAATTTAGTGATTGTAGTCCTATTCCTTATTAAAGAAAAATAATAATAAAAAAGGAAAATAATTGAAAACGGCGATTTTTCTGTATTTTTAAATACAAATTTTATTGTGAAGGACAGCTCCGAGAAACTCACAAATTTTCAGTATTATGTGTCCAGATGTATATTATCTGTCCTGAAATTTTCATCATTGTAATTTGCTTATTTTCGTCCCAGGAGCATTTATAACTAGATGAAAACTATAGTTTTATTTTATCGCATGATTAAACAAAACAGGCGAAAACACGACATTAAACCATTAATTTCCTCATTGAAAGAGATGCTATTACATTCAATGACAGATAATAGAATAAATAAACACTACTAAATGAATTATGGTTATAAATGTGCTTGGGTTGCTATAAACTGATAATTTTTTGCTGAACCGTAAGCTTTCGAACACCGGCGAATGTTCAAGTGGCAATCCATAAGTGTTCCATCCATTGAAATGATCATTAGTCGGTTAGAGAAGTCTTTTGGATTTTCTTGTAGTTTTTAGGAAATATTATTACTTTGTTTGATTTTGGGACTAAAGAGATTTTAAAATTCCTGAACTTTCGAACTGTGACGTGGGAGAAATGGTGTAAGAAAACTGCCATAAAATCCATTATGTAAAAGAAACCGGATTAAAAGAACTTTCCAAACTTACAGATAAAGCCAGAGAATTGTTGTATTTGAAATTAGGTAGGAAGTTTGAAAACATTTGTCTTCACCATGAGAAAGTGTATTTACTGAAGTAAACTTACTTATTCCGACGAACTTGTTGTAATCCTTTTAAAAGTCACAAACGTGCCGTGAAAAAGTCCCTGCGAATAATAACACTAAATATTGCCAAGAAATCAGCTGGATTGCTCTCGCCAGGTAAAAAGATCTGTCTCACATGTGAAATTGGTGTTCAAAATTTTATTACAGAAGCGGATGAAACAGATTTTGATTTTGAAACGGAAGCTTTAGAGAAACAGTACGAGAAACTCAATAACAGCCTACAGAACATGGGAAATTCGCCTGTTAAAAAAGTTTGTAAACTCACCATGACTCAAAGAAAACATTATGGCAGAAGAAAATTACAGAAATTTGTTTCAACTGCTAAAATAAATTTGGGAACTGTTTTGAAAGTAAACCTCGATAAAATTAATAGTACGCATGCGACTGAAAGTAAGGAAGTTTTTTTTTTGTTTAATAGAACAACTGAAAACAAAGTTTGCTGAAACAACATCCCCTGCAGAAAAAATTCAAATTCTAACTCTTGTTCCAAAGAGCTGGAGTCTGGAAAAAATAAGGACAGAATTTTCTACCACTTTGTATTTAGCAAGGAAAACCTGCTAAGAGATAAGGCAAAAAAATTAATGACAATATTATTGCAATAGTTATACATTTTTACGTGTCTGATGACATAAGTCGGCTATGTCCAGGAAATAAAGACTATGTTAATGTAAACACAGATGAATGTAAAGTCCCAAAACAAAAAAGGTTGATTCTTTGTAACTTAAAAGAAGGATACCAGCAGTTTAAGGAACAGCTTAGGAGTGCAAAGATTGGTTTCAGTAAATTCGCTGAATTAAGACCGAAACATTGTGTACTAGCTGGAAGTAATGGTACACATTCCGTGTGTGTGTGTGCACCATACATCAAAATATGAAACTGATGTTACACGCTATTAAACCTCATTATTCTTTGCTAGAGCTAATGAAATTATATGTTTCTAACATTGAAAAGGAAAATTGTATGTTCGGAGAATGTGATAAGTGTCCAAAAGATCAATTTCGTGTTTGAGGTTTTCCAAAATTTAGAAGAACTTATTTACAAGCGTTGGATTTCGACCGACAGATCTACTCTAATCACACAAGTCCAGTCAACAGAAGTATTTCTTGACTCACTTGTTGAGAGTATGTCTGGATTGACAAAACATCATTTCATTGCTAAATCGCAGTCCAAATTTTTGGAGGAAAAGAAATTGACTGTTTCCCAGGAGGAGTGCATTGTACTCCTCGATTTTTCAGAAAATTATTCATTTATTGTTCAGGATGCAATTCAAGGATTCTATTGGGAAACTACTCAAGTTACACTGCACCCATTTGTACTTTATGGGAAGGATAACGAAAACAGGTTTCAAATCCTTTCAATGTGTGTTATTAGTGACCATACTAGACATGATACATTGAGTGTATTTGCATTTCAGACTGCCGTAATCCCTTTTATAAAAGAAAGGTTTCTTTCTGTGAAGAAACTTATATATTTCAGCGATAGGTGTTCAGCACAGTATAAAAACCGGAAAAGCTTTTCCAACATTTGCCATCATGAATCCGATTTTGAATTGAAGGCAGAATGGCACTTTTTCGCTACAAGTCATGGCAAAAGCCCATGCGATGGAATCGGTGGAACTATCAAAAGGTTAGCCGCAAGAACAAGTTTACAGAGACCATACAACAATCATATTTTAAATGCAAAACAACTATTTTCCTTCTGTACTTCAACCATTTCAAACATCAAATTATTTTATGTGCCTTCAACTGATGTTATTCAAATTGAGTCTTATCTTCAACAAAGGTTTAATGAAGTGACCGCAAACATTACGGGAACTCGTAACTGTCATTGCTACATTCCTATTCCAAATTGTACGACACTAATTCGATTGTCATATTTATCGCAATCGCCAGGAAAAGAAGTAAAGAGTTTAAAAAGAATTCAGCAGCACAAAAAAAAAATCACGTTTCAATAATAGAAGAAGCAAAGTTTAACTTGTGAGCTTTACCACATCGTGAATTTGGAAAGGTAATTAGTTCAAATTCATAATTTCTATGATACTACGTTGAAATTTTTAAGCTTGTTTTGACACTCATTTTTTCTGCTTTTTTATTCACCCTTAAAGTTAAACATGATTTGGTATTTCTTTGTTGAATTAAGGTTTCATTATCTATATTTTATTTCACTGTTATCATTGAAGTTCTCGTAACATGCATAGAGTGGGAAGCAAATGTTGGGATTTTGTTTTTATTATTGTTGATTTAGGACTCAGATTACAATCCTGATTTTTTTTTACAAGTAATATACATATGAAACTGTATTCCTGTGAAATGTCGGTTTTGTAAAAGCTGTCCTTCATTTGATTTCTTATGCCTATTTAGAGTAGAAAATTATCATTTTGTACTTTTCGTTAGCTATTTTGAAGATGAAAGAATTAAAATACAACTTCCAAACTCTATCAGTAATATTATCATATCTAGCATTGTAACTGGCATGAATTTAAAGTATGTCGTAAAATTTCTCTTGCCCATAGAAATGTTTTTAATTCCGTCAAAAATGACAATTTTCCATTTTTTGCAACTAAATTTTGGATTAAATATGATGTTTAAAAAGGTTTTTGCCACAGTGAAAAAAAGAACATTTTGTACAGATTATAAAAATGTAAAACATGTTTGTCTACGTTAAGTAGTTTTTGAGAAACAGAACTTCAAACATGCAACATTAAGTGATCTCGCAACTGTTCTTCAAAGTTGGAAGTCCTAAAAATGCCTCCAGTTTCGAAAATATTTATTTTTGAACCTAATTCTTTTGGATATCGTTATTTATGCATAAACTAAACCCCTGTACCAAATTTCATGAAAATCCATTACCATACGGCCACGGGTTTTTCCTGATTTTTGCTCATTTCACGTGTGTCACAACACCGTATCGTTTTGTCTTCGGTGGTTCGTTCTTACGATGTCATCACTTTATGGTCTATTTCCTTTCACCTTCTTTCCATTAATTTACACGAGTAATTATTCTACTCACTATTTATTGATAATTAAGCATATTATATACAAATGTACAGAGATGTGAGGTTTTACAACCGACACAAAGATCTTCTTCAGTAACATCTACAACTATTGTCTACATGTCTACAAATCTGAGTGCCATTCCCGCCAGTCCAGGAGGGCGTCGTATAGTGGCAGCGCCACCTAGCTCGGCTCTAATTGGCCAATCTACATATTAATTTTCCACATCCTCCCCACCTGGACTCCTTTAAGAGTACATACTATTACAATCAAAAATGAACAGTAACAAGTAATATAAATCAATTACCATTATACAACAATATTAAAATGTTATTATTCAAACTTCCAAATAAAAATTATTATTGAAAATTTTAAATAAGATTTAAAATAGCTGTATTTCAATAATTCTAGAAAACAAGGATATGCATACAATAGTCATATTAGTAAGTATAATTAATAAAACGAATTATAATATCATTCACAAACAAATATTCATACACAAGGTTACTATTTAGTATTTGCACATTGAAAAATGTAAAAATTATTCTGAAAATAATAATAATAATAAAAAAGACTATTATATATAACTTCAGCATCTAATTTCGTAACATAATTTAAGAAATTTCTAATTCAAAAGGATACAACAGCTGCACAGGTTTTCTGAAAAGTCCCTTTGCAGTTTTTACCAAACAGGCACGAGTGAGATTGTCTCTGCCTTGAATTACTTCCTTAATTATTCCCAAGTCCCACAAAAGTTTCGATTTATGAGTTCCTTCAACCAGTACAATATCTCCAACCTTTAAGTTCTTGTATTTTTCTGGAGTTTTAAAATGATGAGCAGAGTTCAAGTTGAACAGATACTGTTCTTTCCATTTAGTCCACAGTTGTTTCACTAACTTGGTTTGGTAAAGTTTTCTTCTGGTGAGAGTCTCTTTAGTAGAAAGTTTGTTTTCTATTTCAGCAAAATGTAAAGGAAAACTAAATTCTGTTCTTCCGAATTGGAGGAAGTGAGTAGGTGTCAGCGGTTCTGGATCTCCTAAATCACTAGTTACGTAAGTCAGAGGTCTCATGTTGACAACAGCTTCAATTTCAGTGAGAATGGTTGATAACTCCTCAAATGTGATGAGAGCTCGACCTAGGATCTTTCTCAGAGGATCCTTAACACATTTCACCAGGCGTTCATAGAACCCTCCCCACCATGGGGCACGTTCCACAATAAATTTCCATGTGACACCTCTATTTGAGATAAAGTCCTGCAATTTTTGGTCTCTTATCAATTTCGCAAAATGCTGTAATTCCCTTTCAGCAGCCTTGAAACTTTTTGCATTGTCGGAGTAAATTACCTTACAAGCACCACGTCTTGATAGAAATCGACGTAGAGCAAAAAGGAAAGATTTCGTTGTCATGTCCATTGTTAACTCCAAATGTACAGCTCTAGTTGTTGCACACGTAAATAACACAATATATGATTTTGCTGTGTTATTCTTGTCAATTCTAGTTATGATTGGACCAGCAAAATCTAACCCGATGACGCAAAATGGAGGTGATTCTGAGATTCTGTCCCTTGGAAGTTGGCCTGTTAATTGGTCAGCTGGTTTTGCATGATATTTCTTGCAAACTAGACATTTACCAATGACTTTTTTGACTTGCTGTCGTCCTTGAGGAATCCAGAAATGTTTCCGGAGCTGTGAGAGTGTCAAAGAAACTCCACCATGCATCAATATTTGGTGTTCTCGCATAATTAACAGCTCTGTAAACTTCTCATTTTTGGGTAGTAGGATTGGATTAATCTCATTTAGGCTAAAATCACCTTGGCTCAGTCTACTTCCTATGCGTAATAAATTAGAGTCATCTAAATAGGGACATAAACTGTAAATCTTCGAAGTTTTCTTCACATACCCTTTTCCTTTCAAAGATTCTATCTCTTCTTCGTAATTTCTTGATTGTATTTCCCTTATCAAGAATTTTTCAGATTCTTCTAATTCTTCTGCCGTTAAATTACCACTACGTTTAATTGAGTTTCTTGTATTGAAAAGAAATCTCCTTATCCAGGATATTATTCGAGTTACCTTTAGTAAAGAACTAAATCGGTCTATCTCTATAAGTGCCTCCTTTGAATCTAAAGCACAGAAATTCTGAGAAACTATATTTCCTTTCGATTCTTTTTCTAATATGGTTTTCTCAACCTCTTTGGTTCCTTTAGGCCACGTATCAATATGTTCGGTCAACCAGTAGGGTCCTGACCACCATAAGTTATCTCTTTCGAGATCTATAAGTGAAAGTCCCCTTGTAAGTAGATCAGCAGGATTGTCCCGTCCAGGGCAATGTCTCCAGTCTATGGGATTGGTCAAGGACTGAATTTCTGCTATCCTGTTGCTCACGAAGGGTTTCCATGTTCGAGAAGAACTTTTAACCCAATGTAGCACAATACTAGAATCTGTCCATAGATGTTTCTTAGAATCAAATTTCAGAACTGCCGTCACACGGTTAATTAATCTAGCTCCAATCACGGCGCCCATAAGCTCTAATCTGGGTAATGTTAAACGTTTAATGGGAGCCAATCTACTTTTAGACGTAACAAACGCTGTCTTTACTTTCTCATCCTTGATGTATCTCAAATAAATAACTGCACCAAAGGCTCTCTCACTGGCATCACAAAAACAGTGAATCTCTACTTGATCGTAAGTGCCCTGAAAGTCACGGAAGTAACATCTGGGAACCTCTATTTTACTGAGATACTGTAGCTGATCACACCAACTATCCCACTTTTTCTCTAAGTGTTCTGGTAAATTTTCGTCCCAATCAATGCCCTGTTCCCACAATGCCTGGAAAATAATTTTTACAATGATTGTAAATGGAGATAAAAATCCAATCGGATCAAAAATTCTTCCTGCCACTTTAATTACAGTTCTCTTGGTTTTCTCCTGACATTTTACAAATTCAGAAAGGTTATTATTATCTGATCTAAGAGCATCCCTATCTATATCCCATATTAATCCCAAAATTTTAAAAGGCATTGCTTTTTGTGAAGTTTCAAAGCATGTGTCGAAATTTAAATCTCGTAAATGCTCCTTTAAAAGAGGAGAATTACTTTGCCATTTGCGTAGGCACATGTTAGCTTTTTGAAAGATTTCTGAAGACTCCTTTGATAATTTTAAAGCTTCTTCTATTGTGAATCCGCCTATCAACAAATCATCCACGTACATTGACTTATTTATCATAGCACAAGTTTCGGGATATTGAGTTTCAAATTTTTTAACATGATGTTTAATAACGGCTCCTAGTAGAAACGGACTAGAAGTTACGCCAAATAATACACGAGTCATTCTCATAATCACAGGTTTTATTGCAGAATCCAGATCTTGGCGAATTGGATCAATCCACAAAAATCGCGTTAGATCCCTATCACTTTCTGTAAGGCTTATTTGTAGAAATGCCTTTTCTATGTCTGCTACTACTGCAATATTATTAATTCGAAATTGCAATATTAAATCAAATAAGTCTGAATTTAAGTTAGGACCTGGTAATAGTACATCATTTAACGATGGTTTAGAAGGAGCATGAGCAGATGCGTCAAAAACAATGCGAAGTTTAGTAGTTAATTTATCATTTCGAATTACCGGATGGTGGGGTAAATAATATGTCAGAGCCCCATTATCTGAATTTATCTCCTGAGGTTCAACCTTCTCTATAATTCCCAATGACAAATATTCTTCTATTACAGCTTTGTAATCATCAAACAACGTAGGATTTTTCTGAAATTTCTTAATTAAAAATTCAAGTCTCTTTTTTGCTACATCATAATTGTTCGGAATTTCAACATCGTCAAATTTCATAGGAAGTTTAACTTCGTATCTGTTATTCTTAAATTTAATAGATTCCTCAAATTGTTCCAAAATTTGTTTGTCGCACAAATTTTTATCTATTGGTTCATCTCTTATTCCTAAAGCTTCAAGATCCCAAAATTTTTGAAGCTCAATTGATGCTTTATCATCTGTATTTTCCTCCCAAATGGAAGAAACATACATTGTGCTTACTAAATTATTTGTTGAATTATATCCATTAGAAAATCGTCCATGTAGAGTCCATCCAAATTTAGTTTCACTTAAAACAACAGTTGATGAAAGACGTTTAAATTTACCTGTCATAATCGACCAATAATAATCGGCGCCCACTAGTATATCTATCAGATTTTCCTTTTTATCCAAATCATCGGGAGAGTCAGATAAAATTATTCCCAATTTTTTAATTTCATCGCGCAATTCAGAACTAGGAACGCTGATAATGTCTGGACAAATGCTTTCCGTTTCTAATGCTTCTAAGCTCACTGTAAATTCGCCCTTACTATCCATCAACAAAACACACACTCTATTCTGAAAGGTAACGGGAGTATTTTCACTACCCGCAAACGTAATGATTTTAAGTTCTTCCTGACCTTTCACTTCCAAATCTAACCTTCGAGCCAGATCTTTGTTTATGAAAGTTCTTGCAGCTGCGGAATCTAAACAAATTCGAACATTCACACTCTGATGCGAACCGATCAACTTACAGCGGATGGTCTGGAAATAAACATGCGATTGAGATGACTCGGCAATTTTCGGCTCATAAATTAACGAAGAAAGTATAGCCTTTTCCTCTTTTGTTTGTGCCATAACCGAAGGTTCTGTTTGAACTGCGCGTTCGCACAAGGATTTTTGATGGCCTTTGGAGCTACAAATTGTGCATTTAATGTTAACTGATCTGCACTGATTCTTTCTATGGAATTTTTTATAACAGCGGAAACATTTAGCTTGTTTACGTAAAGAAGTTTTACGTTGCTCCAAATCCAAATTACAACTATCAGATTTATGTTTTTCATTACAAAAAGCACAGTAATTTTCAGTCAGAGTATTTAATGCGCACGCTGAAGAAGGTTTGGTTTTATGAGGATTAAAATATTTGGGGAAGTTTTGCTTATATATAGTTCTGTTTTCATAGGGTTTTGTACTTTCGACATTTGTAGAAGTTACGTTTAGGGATTTTTCACGTGCTTCTACTTCATTCTTTAGAAAAGTTAACAAGTCTGTAACATTTGATTCCTTTTTGTTATTTTGTTCCCTGTGGAATTGCAAAACAAGGTCATTTGGAATACATTTATACAAAATGGGTAATAATAAACAACCATATGAATCAGAATTAATTTCGAGAGACTCAAGACTTCTTATTTGCACAGATATTTCATCATTTAACTTTCTTAATGCGGACATATCACTTGATCTGCGAACTGGTTCTAAATTTAACAAACGGTTGGTATGCGCGGCAATTAAAATTTCCTTTTTCCCAAATCGATCTTTTAGAATCTCAATTGCTTTCCTATAATTTTCGGATGTCAAGGGAAGACCACTTATGGCCGTTGCTGCCGAATCCTTAAGCAATGTTTTAAGATAATTAAACTTTTCTATATCTTGAAGAGTTTCATTTTCATGAATCGCGGCTTCATACTGAGGCCAAAACTCTTGAAATTGACAAATGTCACCTGAAAATGTATTTAAAGAAATACGCGGTAATTTTGTGTTGGTTTTTTCTTTAACATCTGATACAGTATCCGTACTGGATCGATTTCCAACTGGACTAGACAAGACTTCAGTCGGATTTTTATTTAAGTTTCCCAAATATCTACTTACTCGCGACTTACAGAGCACAATCGATTCATTATATTCTAATGAACTTTCCATCTCAGCCTCTAAATCATCCATATTAGTTAGAGCTGCAATAGATTTATCTAAATCTTCCAATGTTGCTTTGTGTTCCATAAGAACCGCTAGAGAATCTATTATTAGATCTGGGTTACCGTCAATATCCTTATTAAGTTCATCATCAATCTTTTTAATAAGTTTAGTTACTGAAGTGCGAATAATTCTTCTTTTGATTTTGTTCATTTTAAGATCTTCCTCTGTATTACTCATTGTGGTAAGATATTTTCAAATTCAAGGAAACAAAATTTTTCCACTTACCACTTTCTGATGCTTTCTTCAACAATTATCTAACGTGTAATCCAAACCGTTATTTAAGAAGGCAAATTCGAATCAGTAGGTTCCACTGCCGATTGCACCATTGTCACAACACCGTATCGTTTTGTCTTCGGTGGTTCGTTCTTACGATGTCATCACTTTATGGTCTATTTCCTTTCACCTTCTTTCCATTAATTTACACGAGTAATTATTCTACTCACTATTTATTGATAATTAAGCATATTATATACAAATGTACAGAGATGTGAGGTTTTACAACCGACACAAAGATCTTCTTCAGTAACATCTACAACTATTGTCTACATGTCTACAAATCTGAGTGCCATTCCCGCCAGTCCAGGAGGGCGTCGTATAGTGGCAGCGCCACCTAGCTCGGCTCTAATTGGCCAATCTACATATTAATTTTCCACAACGTGGAATGACCCATTTGGGGCGAGGGACTAATTCAATATGGAATGTTTAGAATTGGATTTAGTTTTGGTTTGTTTGGAGGTTGTGTGGAAGCAACAGTTGGACTCGTGTAATTTTTTTACTTTTGGAGTATTTGGTAGTTTTATTTTACAAACTTATAAAATGTCATTTCAAAATGGCTGGTAGGGCCATCTAGTGACTGACGTTTAAAGTACTTGAATGCAATTTGTTCTAATGTAATAGCTATTGTGTTTTCGTGCATTCATTAAACTTTTATTTTCTAAAAAAATTATAAGCTTTTCAAAACGAATGGTAGTCATCTACTGCTGGAAGGAATAATTCTATAAAATTGGAATGTATTCTTGTGAAGTTAATCTCAATATCCTGTCACTTAAGACAAAAAATTTTAACTTTTGAGGAACCATTTACAACAGTGATATTTTAAGATCACCAAAGTTTTTTTTAAAATTTGCTTTTCTCTAACTGGCATGTAGTTTTAAGTCGATTCTTGATGGCACTTTTATTTTGTCAATACAGAGATACGATACCTAAATGGAAACTAAGTAAAACCTGTAGGAAGAAGTAAGCTATTAGTATGAAAGATTGTTATTTGTCTAAAATTGATTGTTATCCGATAATTCAAAAAAATTCATGCATTTTGTCACATATACCTGTGTTTACTCGAGTTGCAATTATGATTTGGCAACAAATGTCCTTCCCTAAAGCAAAAAAAGTTTATTCGAAAGCTTGCATAAATTTTATTTTCCATACTAAGAGTTCAAGTTTGTAGTCGTGTTCGAATGGTTAAAATAATTAATATAAAAATGGTTGACCTTAATTACTTTCTCTCTGATCTCAAATTCAATGTTATAGTATTATTTTAAAGATTTATTCTGTTTTGAGAACATATCCTCGCCTAATACTAAAGCTAAATTAAAGAAGCTAAATATTATTTTAAAAACGAATTCTTGTTTCTTCCATCAATAGATGGCGCTACCAGTCGTTATGCATTCGTCCAAATAATTTTCAAATAAATCCCTAAATGGCGCTAGCAATCATTTTGAAATAGATACAAATATATAAGAGAATACAATGTATAAAAGGATGTGTCGAAAGATGTACAATATATATATATATGTGTGTGGATATTCTCTATACAAATCTACACCGTTTGACCAGTCCACACCAAATTTGGTACACTTATACGTCAGAACATAGGCAAAACTAAAGGCTATTTTATTATGTCTTCAGACCAATCTGTAGCCATGAAGATTGGCACATAGGTAGTCCTAAAAGTGCCCCACGAAGCCCCAATTTAAAAATCTAAAGTTTGTTTTCCTGCAATACACGGACATGGACAAGGAAACACGTTCTACAGGGTTTATGTATTTGAGTTAACACAGGGAAATGTCACTGTCATATTTTAAATCCTAACAACGCCGGGTAATTCAGAGAGCTAGTTAGAAAATAAAACCACCAAACACTCCCAAATGAAAAAAACTGTAATCAACACACAAGCCCAATTATTTCTACCACACATCAATGGTACTTCCATGCCATCTTCTCTCTAAACAGATGACATTGTAAGTTAAGCTTCTGAACAACGCCGTCTTTGTCGACTTGGATTCTAATCCCAAATCTCTCACTTGGGTTCAAATCCCAAAGAAATTACGGTTTCCCCTTTTAATACCAGACGCTCTCCAAACAAATCCCAATCAGTAAATATTACTTGGAAAAATGGATTTGCCGCTCAAGGAATTAATTCTACAACTATAGAGCAGCAAAAAAAAATTGTTAAAACTACATGCTCACCACACAAATCTGGATGATACTCTTAAGTAGTCTACAGAAAGCTATGAGTATTCTGGAAGGTTAAAAATCAGCGTAGGAAAAAAAAATGAGCGAACAAAGGTCTTGGAATTCAAAAAATGCCGAACCGTCTTCCTCCAAACGAGGATGAAATTGAAGTCGTAAAGATGGTAGGTAGTTAATTAACGTCGCACTGAAGCAACATAACTCGCTATTGGCGACAGTCCGGGATCAATCCCGAAGCGAAAGATTCGAGGAGGACACCTCGTCATTTTGAACCACGGTCAGATGATGAGGTCAACACGTAAGTCGGCACCCCCAATCTCCAAACTTCTACGCCAAGCTAACGTGAAGATATTTGAGGCTGCGACAAATTTAACGAGCACCCCCTCCCATTTACACGGCGGCCTTGGATTAGATCGAGTTCCGAACTCGTAACCCTTCGGGGGCTAATTCGCTTGGAATCTAATTATTTATTATTATTATTAAAAAAAAAAAATTTGTAGGGTCTGACTATAAATTTAAATTTTTAATTTCAGAGTCTGCGTCCACTATGCTAACTACTAGTGAGCATAGACTGAAATTTAAGAAAGAAATATCCAATAGAAATGTGCAAATATTTTATATCAAAATCTAAACACTGAAGTAGCAATCGCTTATTATCCCCAAATATCCCTATTTAGAATGTAAAATACGTACCATCAAGAGCACAAGTTCTAGGGAACTGATACATTTCGGCTAATCAACTTTATGAAGGGGCACCAGTTCAGTTCCATAGGACTTGTATATTTAAGGAAAATAAAGTGACTGCTACTTCCGTGTTTAGATTTTGATGCAAATCATTTGCACATTTCTATGGGACATTCCTTCCTTAAATTTCAGTCCATATTCGCTAATAGTTAGCTCTGTAGTTACCGATGTGGACTCTGCAATTGAAAATTTAAATTTGTAGTAAGACCTCACAAACAAATGCTGTTTTGTTGGTTACTCAGGTGTCCGGTGACTTGTCAATACAGTGAATACTAGGAAATAGATAAAAAAAATATATATGAAATTTGAGCAACGACACTTTTTTGTCAAAAGAAAGAGTGTTCCAACCCCAGATTAGAAACCTTTGCTCACTCCACAAAGTTGGCTTCCGCGGAGTGATGCCGTTATAAACGAGCGTTGCGCCAACTCCATAAAAATATTGCTCCGCGGAACAATACTGATACAACGCCGGAAAGTGACAGACGACTTTCGAATAAGTTCAACTTCTACTTTAAGGAATACTCTGTGTGTGTCGTTTTTCATGTATTACGTTGTGTTTTTTCTTTTCTCCGTGTCTCTGCATTTGATGTCCATTTGATCGAATAAATTGTCTTGTCGTTTAACCCGTGTTACTTTTCTACGCTCTCGACAACGAAACAAAGAGCCAGTTTGTGGCGAATGGCGTAAACTGAAGTACCCGGGGCATTCGTTAATTCATATTGAGTATGAAAGTTCAGCGCAGATGATAAGCAAGAGTCTGCAAGTTCGCTAGGATTCGCGGTACAGCTATACTCTACGTTTATGAGCGGTGGCAACGAACTTGGCAATTTTTTTTTTGGCGCATTTCTAGTAATGAGTTACGTTAGATTAAGGCAATCCACCTGTCTTTATGGTTAAAAGAAAAATAATATGAAATCATTCTTTCTTTGGCGACTTTCGAAGTGCGCAAAAAAAATTATTGCCAAGGCCGTTGCCACCGCTTATAAACGTAGACTGTAGCTGTACCGAATTCGCAAAAGCTTCTGAAATAAATAACCTGAAATTCAATGCGGCATCAACTGGACAAAAATGGCATACCGGCATGTTATGATCCCCTGTGTTTGTGATATGCTGGGAATGAACAAACGAATCCGGCGCAGCATCTGAAACCATCTGGTCCGTGCCGTGGCCAGCATGCTGATGGGAGTTGTGCGTCATGATGGTCGTCATCACCGCCTGCAGGACGGTCGCAGCTGTGGTTGTTGGCATGTCGCTGAAGATTGAGTCATTCGCCGAGCTATTCTCGGGCATGTGGTGAGAATGTCCATGGTGCATGTGGTGGGAATGATCACCCATTGTCGATGGCGTAGTTTATAACAGAAAACCTGGAAGAAAACTGCAAAATAAATTTCACGCAAACCTATTTAACTGAAGTCATAAGCACATTAAAAATAAATAATTTGTTAAGTTTCATAGCGGCCAACCTCCAAGAAAAAATCTGGAAAATTGGTGCGACACAAAAGAAACTAATACGCAACTATCAGAAATGAAAAATGCCTAAAAATAATTCTCAGACTAAAAATTAAGCGTCAGAATGTCAGAATAGATAACGATTGATTAGTTTGGGCTTTATGTCGCAAAATCCCCCCCCCCCAAAAAAAAAAAGTTACATTTGTAAAGACGTAGATACACAACATAAATGACAACTACTAACAAAGTTCTAATTCGATAATTGGTAATTTTAAATAAACGTCGTACTAGAGCAACACAACGAGCTATTGACGACGGTCCGGGATCAATCCCCTAAGGCAGGGATTCCCAACCGTTGGTACCAGCAAGGTTACTGCGGTGGTACGCAAGGATGATACGAGCGACCCAAATATACGAAGTTTGTTCGATTTTTTATTAGGTACAATCACGTTATGCTATTTGTTACTAGTTACTTGTGTGAGAGTGGTTTTCTGAACTTTTGTATATAAAAAACTAGCCACTGCGTGGCTAGCACGGCGTTGCCCGTGCTGTACTTTGTGGGGTTAGGTGTGTCTATTGGGAACGTTTGTAAACCATCGGTGTGTGCTACACATTCCCATTTGGTTTGCTCCGCAAACCAACACCACGGACAACGGCGTGATAGCCTCATTATTGTGAAATTGGAATTGCGAAGAGAGTGAATAGGTGTGACGTCACAATTACTTGGAAGGTGGGGTGCCAGCTGAGGTGTTATGTTATCATATGACCGTGGTTGTCCACGTATATTTCCCTTATTGGATTTAACTACGACCCTAGTTAATAGGTAGTTGTAGTGCTTGAGAACGTTAATTAAAAATTACCCAATTTTCTCGCTTACGAGGTGTTGTCCTCGAATCTTTCCCTTAAGGGACTGATTCCGGACCGTCGTCAATAGCCCGTTGTGTTGCTCTAGTACGTCGTTAACTAAAATTACCATAATAAATACAGAAACAGAGTAAGTATTAAAGAGGACTTGAGAGTGAAGTTAAGCTCCATTGATCCTGATATTGATATTTTAAAAAAAGACAAAAAACTAGTTTCGCAATAAAAATTGATTTTTGATTATGTTAATCTTTGTTTGCTTAGTTTGTACTAATTATTTAAAATTAGTTGTTTTTAGATCTGTGAGTAAAAAATAAAACTGTATTATTCAATAATCGTTTCATTTTTTTCCCTTTATTAAAACATCCTTAATACGAAATACAAGTGCATTAATCATAAAAAATGAAGCTTTCTTGGTATTTAAATTAAAATAAAACAAGCCATTGGGCACTTTCCTGACATTAGATTTATGTTTCTAAAAAAATATAAGAATGGTGGCACGCCAAAAATTTCTAAAAACTTCAAGTGGTACGCAGTTACTAAAAGGTTAGGAACCCCTGCCCTAAAGGAAAGATCCAAGGACAACACTACGTAATTTTGAACCACGGTCAGAAGACAAGGCAACACCTGAGCTGGCACTAAACTTCCACACCATACCAACGTGAGGACTTTTTGCCACGACAGATTTAAGGTGTACCAGCCGCCTCTCGCTTTCAAACATCCATGCACTGACCCGGATTCGAACCAGGAACCTTCCGATCTAAACGCTAACACCTTAACCACCAGGTTGGTCGGAAATTCTAATTTGAAAGGGTGAAAATAATGAGCTTTATGTCGACGATAATACTTACGACAAATGAAATGAGACATTGAGCGCCAGAACGGAACATCCAAACTGATAGTACTTTAGAGATAATAAGGAAATTAAAAATTTGTATATTCTGAAATGTAAAAGGAAAGGCAATTATATGTTGGCCATTAGATAAAACACATTTGGTATTTTCTGGCGTGAATGGTTAAAACAAAATGGAGGGTAAAAAGCAGCCATCACCAAGAAAAAATGAAATTGTGGGATGGTCCGTTCTGGCATTCAACTCCTTAAATGTGGTGTTGTTTCAAAGACAGAGATAAAAAAAACCATTTATATAAAGTTTAAAAAGCCAATGTTGGTGTAAAAATTTAAATAGATTTGGATGAGAATTTTCTCCTATCAAATTTTGCAAGTTTAAAATCGGACTGCATAATAAGTTTTGACGATGATTTTGGGACCGGACAATTACATATAGCAAACGGTAAAACGGGTCAAACACGCTAACTCACAGGTGCCCTCTTTTAACACAAAACGTACCTGTGATTAAAAAAATGCGTAAAGAGGACTACAAAGGGAAACATATAGCAACAGTAGTTTAGCACAGGAAAAAAAGTAACCCTATGCTCAACTACTGTCATCGGCTGCATCATCGAGTTTCGAACTAGCAACCTTCCTGTAGCTAATCCGCTACTCTTCCTCCCACCGGGCTACCGCGGACAGGTCAGAAACAAAGAGAAAGATGTTAAAAACGTTTAACATATTGGCTTGTTGTTCAACGGTCATTTTTTTCAACAGGTCAAAATAGACGGGTTAAATATATATTTACACAAGTGAAAACGTTTTTACAATGATCATAGGAGATTTTACAGTAAGTTATCAGTAAAAATATTGATTCGAATAACCGGGCTAAATTGCTGCGAATATTAATTTATATAAGAGAGGCGGTTACATTCATAATTAGAGGCCTCAAAAAATGGACCATTTTCATTCAACCTTTCGACTACGGCCGGTAAAATAGTTGTAAAATGATAGCGCCAAAAAAAAAAATTAAGACAACGGTCAGTACATCAGTTGTACCTTGAAAGTTATAAGAATCGTGCCAAGAAAGAATTTTGACTACGGTCGTTACAGTCAGTTGTACTTTAAAAGTTTTAAGAATCGCACCACGAAAGTATCGCGCTTGTTCTACAGACGTAGTCATAAAAGGTTTTTAAGTAATTCTAAATTCCTCATTCAAATACTCCTAAAGAGTAAATTTAAAGGCTTAATTTTCCTTCAACATTTGTAAAGTAACAAAATTATCACCAAATACTTATGCGCGAAGTATAAGAACGAAATTTTTATGAAAATGGTTTTCATCAAATGCAAAGAACGAACATTACAAAACGAAGCTAGTCTGAAGCAAACGGCAGAATAGATCACCCAGTTCGCTGCCTGAAGAAAACACAAAATTCACGAATATTCGTTAAAACTACAAACAATATGATAAAAATAGGGAATCAACAGATGAAATGCAAACGTAAAGAAACAAACCCATCATCGCATAATTTTGTAGAGCATGTTGCAGATGGTGAAGTCAAGGACAGTTTGGAATGCTTTTACAACAGGTATAAAAAGTAGTTAACGAAGGTCAGAGTTTGAAACGCGACGAGTAATTCGGATTTTCCAGCATTTCTTTAAACAAAGCAATGCAATGTGATGAGATTTCATGCACGTGAGCAACAAATCACCAACGGTACGAGAGGGAAACGTACCAGATAAGGGAAAAGTACTTCCTGTTAAGACATAAGCTGGTATATCGCCGTTTTGACGATGTTAGGGGTTAGGTTTTAATCAAAATATGTTGAAATTGCATTCGAGTATAACAAAAACAGAAAAAGCCTCTTTATAATTTAAAAAACTTTTGGAAAAATTTTGTGTTGTGATTTCGTTTATTAGTTAGATGGGTAATCAGTACAAAAAATTCAAACTTCTAAATTAATTAATAATATTTTTTTTTTCAATGTGTCCCGGACCCCCTTAATGTATTCAACTTTGTCACTGGCGATTAATCGGAAATTTCTTGATTTTTACCGCTTTCCACTGACATTTCCGAAAAACAAAATAATCATGTCTTTTCTGAAAGTCACCCCTACTCAAACTGAACGAACCCTATTTCCATAGCGACCACTGCCACCCAGACTTGGTGTCCGTTTCAACGCGCGTAAGGCGAGTCTAGCAAGGTCCCGCCATTAAATTATTTTTATTCCTTTAATTCAAGTATCTATCTTTGCGACCTCATGGTTCACACACCTTTATTCAAAAAAAATTCAAGGACTTACTTTTCAAAACCAAAAAAATATTTTTCAAGGACCTAAAATTTTTTCATAATGACCTAAAACAAGGCAAATGCAAAAAATGTCAATTAAAAAGAAAATGTGAATTTTTTTTTTAAAATACATACTTTTTTACTATATTTTTTAAACTACTGATAGTAAAAAAAAAAGAAAGGTTATCATCAATTTTGGTAATAATTTCGAATTTCTCTCACAGAACCTGCAATTTTTTTTGTTGTTGTAAAGTGGGCTTCTCGTCTCAATGCTAACTATCAGGCTACTTGCACACCTATCGATTTTGGTCATGCGATAAAATATTGTACAAAAAATTCTTTTGGTGGCACGAAGTGTATGGGCGCTTGCATCCCGTGTCCTTGCAGTCTCCATTTTGCTGCCGTCCACTGCCACTACAACAGATGGCTGTGGTGGTATATTTTGTTTGAGAAACAAAAAAAATCAAAAGTTTTGACTGGTGAAACAAACTTACAATAGAAAATAAAAAAGCTTTATCTTTGTGATCTTTAAAGATAGAGTAAAAATTTCAACGGATTAAAAACCTGCAGAAAATTTTACACCTGAATATCTAAAATGTGATTTTCTTTGAAAAAAAAAATGTTTTGAATTGTAACTTATATTTTTGGAATAAGAATTTGGCTTTATTTCTTTGGACGCGTGCCAGGTTTCCAATGACGTCCTGACTACTAAAGCTACTGTTTCCTGAGAAAGCAGTGCTGTTATCTAGCAACTGTGATACGTCATGATGCGGTGGGCATAACAAGGCGGCCGTCTTAACGGAGACCAGAGGTGTCAACTTAGACTGAGAATACGGTGGAGAATGGACGATCTAAACGTAGCACTATTAGTATATCACGTGGTGTCAAAGCGTAAAACACAGGTTTCATTCAGTATGACGCACAAATGGCGCACCTAGTACTAGTCTGGACAAAGGAGGAAGCTAGTCTGGACAAGCTCCAATGCAAGACGAATTACACAATTATTTACTAATCAAAACAAATCAAGTATTTTCAAGGACTTTTCACCAAGTTCCGTAAATTTCAAGGACTTTTCACCAAGTTCCGTAAATTTCAAGGACTTTCAAGGGCCCCTAGTTAGGAAAAAATATTCAAGGACTTTTAAGGACTTTTCAAGGACCGTGGGAACCCGGAACCTTGAAGAGCGGGACCCTAATAGTCTCGCCAAACACGCGTTTTGCGCGCCTCATGCGAACGGGGCCCAATAGACCAACAGCAACTTTAATTTTTGGGAACTTGTGAGTTGTAGTTTTGTACCTTTCCAACTTTTCTGAATAAATTTCACTCTACCAGAAATTCTTACATTCTTCAGAACACTTTATTTTTACAGTTCTTCCAAACAAAAAATCGACACAAAACACGCTGAGAGGAATTGCACTTTTACGTTAAGTCAGAAAAAGGAAGGAACAAATTGAGTGTTCAAATTGTACTTTTGTGTCGTTTTGTAGTCTAGACTGTTGTTCTTTTAGATCATATTTCATTGATAATAGAATCTTGTTCCAGAAAATATTTTAAAACAAATAATTTCCTCTAGTGATAACCATGTACGCTTTATGGAATCTTAAAATTCTTAGTATATACTTGAGAACTGATACTGTACTTTGATATTGTGTCTATAGAAAAGAACCGTCGCTGTGAGCTGAATTTTTTTACATAAAATAATCCAACCGGAAATTTAAAGAAAATACAAGTTTTCCAATTCATTTAAATAAGCAAACAAGGACTAGAAAGCCCGATAGACCCATCGATAGCATTTGAAATGAACCCGATTCGATTCTACTTAACTGAAAAATCAAAAATCGTTTGTTTTCTGCAAACAAGGAAAGTAGCGAACAATACAGAAGCGGAAAAGCCTTTTATTTGGTCAGACGCAGATTGAGCAACTATGAAGGTATTATGGAACAATTGAAAAAAAATTATATTGTTATAGAAATCTGAAACAATTCAAGTTAAATGAAGGAATGTAAACGAAAATGTAAGAACAGAAATTATACATTATTTTTAGGAAAACAAGTTAAAATACTACTAATCGGGGTAAATAGCCTACTTCCAGAGGTTTCACTTGAATTTTTTAAATTCTAACTCATGTTGCTGTCAAATAATTTTCCAAAACGTTAGGATTTTCCATAACATTCTTTGTTTAATATACAAAAATACAAGGGCAGAAATTACACAAACACCATGAGTGACCTTGGAGTACACTCCCTTACTATAATTTATAAAATATCTGAAAGCTAAATTTGTGTTACAGTCTATTGCTGTATTTTACTCTAAGAAATGCTAAGAATCAATACAACATAAACAATTCTTTAAAATTTGAATTCTCATTCCACACAACAAAGTGTTTAGTAACTTTAACTGTACTCATTGAAGACAGTTTGGATTTCTTTCGATATTTAAATGGTATGAATGTATTTTTCAAACTAATCTTCAAATACAGTTGTATTAATCTAACTAGATTCCGATAATTATTCTAGAACACGTAAATCCATAGAAAAACATCCTTCCTTTGAATATTAGTTTATTTCTCTTGAAAATTAAAATCAAAACTCCACATTCAAAATCTAATAAATAAATCTAATAATCTCTTACAAATAAATAAATCTAATAAATAAAATATTTATTAAATAGCTAGCAAAATTTTTTCATAAATAAATGGAATATAAATAATAATTAATAAATGGTTGCATACAGTAACGTCTATTTTGTTTCGAAATATACTTTTTTTTTCCATCAAGTAAGCGAAATAAACACGTTTAATCGAATTTATTTATGAACCAATTTTAAAAATACTTTTGAAGAAAATTCTGCATTCTAAGCTTTCACGTATTTTTTAATTTTAAAACTAATTGTATTAAGCTATAGATATGACAGTTTTAGTTTTGTATCGGAAATTACGATATAAAAGTTCCGAAAATTGTATGATTAACTTTTGATTGCATCGACTTTATTTATTAACCAATAAAAAAAATAGCTGTACCATAAGAAAGAGTACAATCTAAGATATTCAGTGATGTTCTCAAATTAAAAAAAAATAATAGTACTAAGCTGTATATGTGACAGTTTTATAACAAAAAGTAGCGAAAATATCCAAATATTTCGAATTTTGTAAGAACAACTTTTGATCGCATCGAATTTATTTATTAACCAACAATTTCAAAAATAATTGTACCATAAGAAAGAGTACATTCTAAGGTATAGTGTGATGTTTTCAAATTTAAAAACTAATAGTAATAAGATATAGATATGACAGTTTAAAAAAAAAAGTAAAGAAAATGTCCCGATTTTTCTTGTGTGAATTTCTAAAAAATAATATATCAGGAACCAAATAGAAATTTCTAAAAAAAACTCGGCGAGCTGAAAAAAGTTACGTTGAGAGGTTTTCTAAAAAATCACGACTGAAGACAGAAATTTGTACGTCTTTTGCTCACTCGCGTTAGAAATTTCGCTTTTTCAATTTTGACACCTAATAAACTCTAAACTAATAGTCGCATTTGAAAAAAATCTTCACAATTGTCCAGGGAACACGATGAAGAACAAATAAAGTTAATTTCGTAATTTTCCAATCCGTACTTTCTCGGGAAACCGCCTAGGAATCGAGCTAAACACAGTTTTCAATCCGCGGTAACTTTTTTTTAAAAATAGATATAACATCAAAATTTTTATTTTTTGACTTGTGTTACTTTTCTTGCTGAGGTGCGATGCGTCAATATTTTTTTTAAATGTTAGGTTTTCAGAATCACATGGAGATAATATGAAAAAATACTGGACTTCATATTCGAATTCAATTTCAGGCTATAGCGCTTTTTCTACGAATGTTTGCAGGGTAAAACACTTTTGGGAGCCACTGTATATATTACAGTGGATGTTTTGACTCGGAGTTTTATTAAAAAAATGAATTTTAATTGATTTTTAAATGTTAAAATTTCTGAAAAAATCTTGTTTTTATGCTTTTTGATGAAAAAAATGTAAAAAAACCCTATTTGTTCCATCAACTTGATTGAAGGTTAAAACACGAAGAATAATATTAGGAATAACTTCCAACAAAAATTGCCTTTCTGAAGAAATTAGAATTTGAGATATCATTGCTCAAAAACATGCGAATTAGTTCATTATATCTAAATAAGAAAATTAATGATTAAATTAATCTGATTTTTTTCATACGGAAATGATTTTAAGCATAAACCAATGACCTATTGTACAAAAGAGAGCCAGTTTTTTTTAAGTCAATATTTAAAAGATCTTTCAATGTATACACACCTTGATGCCCGATGCACAAATACGGTTTTTCAACGTGCGGCGCCGCTGCGGCAACGCAAGTGCGGTATGAGATACATTAGATCCAATAGAGTAGTGCACACATACCTCCGGCATCGCTGCGGCGCCACACGTCTAACTTGCGTGCAATTTGTACCGTAGCTTGCCGCACACGCTTCTCCGGTTTCAAGTACCTTGTTTTCAAAAATAAATGGAATATAAATAATAATAAATAAATGGATGTATCCAGTAACGTCTATTTTGTTTCAAAATCTATTTTTTGTACACCAACTAAGCGAAATAATCACGTTTTCTTCGATAGATAGCCATCGCAAATGGCGCGAAATGAGTACTTGCATCATTTCACGGTTATGTGGGCAGTTGGGCTTCAGCGCCACACGTTGAAAAATTAAATGTGTGCACCGGGCCTAAGTGTTCCGTAAAAAATAAAGGAGATTTTGTTAGGTATATACATTGACTATATATTTTATATCCTACCCAAGACGATTTCTCCACTCCAAGCAAGTCAAAAGGTTGTACAGCGCTGATCAAACAAGAAAGTCAGTATCACGCGCAGACTCAATAAATTGCCGCTGAAACGACGAGATTCGTTCTGCTTTGCATAGATAGACCATAATCGTAAAAAATTTTCAATGGCGCGCGTGAAAATTCTCATGTAAATGTATAAAAACAAGATCGAAGCATGTCAATGTCTCGGAAAGCGGCATGTTTTTTTATTTCCAATTCCAGAACTTGAAATATACGGTTCTGACCTCTTTTTGAGTGCCGCATTTTTCAAATACCGGATTTCATGATCAGTAAATGCATGAAATTTACAATTCAAACGTTTGAACAATTTAATTTCATAAAAGAATAAACAGGACTGCCAGTCAAAACGCTTGTGAAATAGTTGCATTTTTAGGATAAATTCTTAAAAGTAGTAAAAAAAGCATTTATTTCTTATTTCTTAAATTGTGTTAGGTATTTACGATTCAATAAAAAAAAAACTGTGCCTTTTGACAGGGCAAGGATTACAAATATTTAACTTTTGAAACAATCAACATTTGTGCAACAGATAATCAGAAACCATGAGATGTTTGCAAACATTGAGAATTGTTTGCACAGCTAATCTTAAAACTATAGACGAATTTTTTAGTTGACGAGTCTACAGCTGTGTATAGAATAGATGGTAGAATACATATACCTTCTAACTCATCTTATTATAATACTATGTATAGTTTAAAAAAAAGGAAATACACGTATTCAAATAAACTTTGTTTTTAATAAGCCCAACTTCACAAAAACATGCGATATCCATGTTTTTGAACTCCTGAAATCCGTAAAAATGTTTTCATTAGAAACTTGGATAATTTTTTAATCCCCTTTTTTAATGTCTTGGCGGCCTAGAGCAGAAATTCATTAAGAGGACAGTGAACTTTCACAATCACCAAAATAGAGACACTAAATGGATAATTACACAACACTATCAAAATGCTCATAATTTTTATTTTTTGACTTAAAAACTAAGACTGAAAGCAGCTGTACAAAAAATGCCTGATAATGAGTTTCCGCCCTAAGCTGACGATTTGCTTAACCTGTAATTTGAATCGATAGTCGAGCTGAATGACGCGAGCGCAAAAATTCGCACACCTGAAAACATTTTTGGAACTTTGATTTCTTATCTGTATCCAAGATTTTACGCAATGATGGGACAGTAAACTCCGCCACACTTTGGAACAGCATGAGACAAAGCATACGACATGCGTCGTTTCTGTACAGTGTACAGAATACATATCGATACTTCAAGATGTCCCTGAGAAGAAACGCATGCGTGGTGATAATACTTATCTGTGAGGTTTTATTCTTCAACTGTAACTTTAAAGGAGTGATGAATACTTTGCATTTTGAATACAGAAAAAAATCGTTTGCTTGTACTTTACTCGTTTGTACGTTTTTGTTCTCAGTTAAGACCCGGTGCACACATCCAGTTTTTCAACGTGCGTGGCACCGAAGTCCAACTATACACACATAACCGTGAAATGACGCACGAACTCACTTCGCGCCATTTGCAATAAATATTCTATCGAAGAAAACGTATTTTTTTTCGCT
Organism: Metellina segmentata; assembly: GCA_947359465.1. Lineage (NCBI taxonomy): Eukaryota > Metazoa > Arthropoda > Arachnida > Araneae > Tetragnathidae > Metellina > Metellina segmentata. The sequence goes on along the minus strand of OX375882.1, from coordinate 84,742,702 downwards.
TACTTTGTGCAAAAAAAAGTATATTTTGAAACAAAATAGACGTTACAGGATATAGCCATTTATTAGTGGGATTTCTGGATACAACCACGTTATTGGATACAACCACGTTATTGGATACAACCACGTTATTGGATACAACCACGTTATTGGATACAACCATTTATTAGTGGGATTTCTGGATACAACCACGTTATTGGATACAACCATTTATTAGTGGGATTTCTGGATACAACCACGTTATTGGATACAACCATTTATTAGTGGGATTTCTGGATACAACCACGTTATTGGATACAACCACGTTATTGGATACAACCACGTTATTGGATACAACCACGTTATTGGATACAACCATTTATTAGTGGGATTTCTGGATACAACCACGTTATTGGATACAACCATTTATTAGTGGGATTTCTGGATACAACCACGTTATTGGATACAACCATTTATTAGTGGGATTTCTGGATACAACCACGTTATTGGATACAACCACGTTATTGGATACAACCACGTTATTGGATACAACCATTTATTAGTGGGATTTCTGGATACAACCACGTTATTGGATACAACCACGTTATTGGATATAACCATTTATTAGTTGGAGGTGCAATTTGTACCGCAGTTCCCTACGTCGACGCACGTGAGTCTCCGTTCAGAAGTACCTTGTTTTCATAAACAAATGGAATATAAATAATAATTAATAAACGGTTGTATCCAGTAACGTCTATTTTGTTTCAAAATATACTTTTTTTACACCAAGTAAGCGAAATAAACAAGTTTTCTACCATAGAATATTTATCGCAAATGGCGCGAAATGAGTTCGTGCGTCATTTCACGGTTATGTGTGCATAGTCGGGCTTCGGTGCCTCACGTTGAAACACCAGATGTGTGCACCGGGCCTTACTCTGTAATTCATCCAGAATATTCCATGTAGAACATTCTATGTAAAATTTAAAAATGTATTTTTTAAATAAAATGACTACAAGAGGGATTTCAGCCAATTTAGTGTCGCATTGAATATACTGATATTGAATCAATATATGGCTTAGCGTCGCCACAAGCTGATTTTTAAACACAGATAGAATTTCTTTTACAACAAGTGTAAGGTGAGTGTACCCACGCCAACCAACAAAAAAGTTCAGAATCGATCACAAACAGTTCAAAACCTCAACCAATGTCCCTTTCCAAAATTTAGTATGACAGCAATTCAAAATTACTATATTTTTTCCAAGAAAGCATGCTTTGATAGGTTCTTGCAATTGAGAAGAATCAAACGTAAAAGCCATGACCTATATCTCCGTTGACTCTTTCACAATGCCTGTCTGCGCTCAACAATATGAGTTCTGCACGAAAACCCCCAAAACCTATTTCTCCAGTGGATAATGAAAGGAAGCGGCGGTCCTTGAAAATGGGTTTACTTTTACCGTTCCGCTAAGACGAAATGATACAGTTTTAAGACTGGAATTGATGCAGAAAACTGTTTTCGATCGCGCTGAAGATATCAAATGGAGTACATCAATAGCATATCTAATTATTCTACGTTTCGCCAGAAAATAAATTTGTCGGAGACATGTTTTAAAAATGAACAGCAACCTGACATTTAAGAACTAATTTCACCATGCGAGACTCACATGACAGAATTCACTTATATAAGAATGAATTGTGAAAATCGACCTCAGAGCAATGAAAACAAAAAATGAAATCCCCGTGTGCAGATTCAATGCAGTTATTTGTAAAACAGCACACAACATCGATCTGTATAATTTTTATAAATATTTATTTCTTACTTGGTAGGTACTTAATTAAAGTTACACTGGAGCAACACAATGGGCTATTGGCGGCGGTTCGGAATCAATCCTAAAGAGAAAGATTCGAGGACTACACCTCGTAATGTTGAATCAGTCTGAGGACAAGAACAAAACCTGAGCTGGCACCCCAATTCCTTAAACTTCCACACCACGCCAACGTCAGGAGATTATTTTTACACGAAGGAGCATTCTCTAGGAATATCTAATATTCCTATCCGATCTGCGCGAAAGGCGTATACGTAATTTGGTAATTTGTAATTAACGTCGTACTAGAGCAACACAACGGGTATTGACGACGGTCCGGGATCAATCCCTTAAGGGAAAGAATCCAGGACAACAAATCGTAATTTTGAACCACGGACAGGTGACAAAGCAACACCTGAGCTGACACCCCACTCTCCAAACTTCCACACCAACCCAACGTGAGGACTTTCGGCTACGACAGATTTAAAGTGCACCAGCCGCCTCTACACCATACGCTTACAAACAACCATGCCCGGACCCGGATTCGAACCAGGAACCTTCCGAACTAGAGGCTAACACCTTAACCACTATACCGGTTGGTCGGCGAAACATCCGGAGAGTTGTATCTGGACGACGGGTCGGTAATTTTTGGTAATTTTTTTTTAGTTAACGTCATACTAGAGCAACACAAAGGGCTATTGACGACGGTCCGGGATCAGTCCCTTAAGGGAAAGATCCGAGGACAACACCTCGTAATTTTGAACCACGGTCAGATGACGAAGCAACACCTGAGCTGGCACCCCACTCTCCAAAGGACGACGGGTCGGAAAAACCAGCTAAGAGGGCCGTATATGGTCTGTGAGCTGGGTTAACATCTTGGGAAGACCGTATCTTAGTCTGTGGGCTGAGTAAACTTGTACGGAGGGCCGAATAAAAATATTCAGAGGGTCATATTTAGTCTGGTCGCAACAATTGATTTATCTTAGGCGTGCAGTTTTTTGTAAGACAGGTGGATTTAAAACACATGCCGACGAGACAACAACTGTTTCTCAAAGAGCTAATAAGAACAGGTCTCAACGTGCTTTCTCTCACACTGGGACCATGCAACTTAAAAAACACAATTCTACTACAAGGTTCATACAGAATTTTGAATACAAAAATTAAGGAGTATCTAAGGAGTACTTAATGAGTTGTCTCGAAATTTTTAAGGAGTCATAGAATATAAAAATTAAGAAGTATTTAACGAGTTCTTTCGAAATTTCTAAGGAGTCTTAGAAGGTTTATACACACATTTTCAAGTGTGAAAAATAAAAATGTTTCAACACTTTTAAGAACTTAGTTCCACATAATACTACATTACTAATTACTCAAAACAATAAAATTGTACTTTGATATTTCAACTCAACACAAGTTCCTTTTCCACCCTGCTTGCTGGATCTGTTTTATCTAGGATCATTCTGTAAACAGTTCTTATACAGTGAAATCTCAGTATAACGTTTCTCAGTTTAAAGAACATATTTCTCTCAAATCTCAGCTAAAAGTCACAATAATATAAATCCAAGCATATTTCTTTTCAATTTATAGTATTTTTCAAAATAAAATATCAACTAAATATTTTTGGGATGAAGTTATACAGTACGAAGTCCCAAATCCGGTCATTTTGCGAACTGACGTTTTTTTTTCTCACACTTTTTACATCTTTCTGACAGTTTGTAAAGAACAAGAAAAACCTGGACCTAATTGACGAACTAACGTAAAATAACGGACATGTTCAAAGAAAATACCACACACAAAAATTAGAAGATTTGAAAGTAAAATGTGCTGAATTTTTTAAAAGTTTTTTTTTTTTAATTATTCCTATTTATATATCTGCTATTATACTATTGCAAACCCAAAATTCGCGGGGGTGGATTAGATAAGGGGTTTTTTTTTTGACAAAAAAGGCAAGTAGTCAGAAATCCATAAAAGTCCAAACTCCGAAAAAGTCCAAAATCTGGAAAAAATATCAAATCCGAAAAAAATCAAAAATATTGAAAAGTCCTAAATGTTGAAAAATCCGAATTATGGAAAAATACGAATTATGGAAAAATACGAATTATGGAAAAATGCGAATTATGGAAAAATACGAAACATAGAAAAATACAAAATATAAAAAAATACAAAATATAGAAAAGTTTAAAATCCGAAAAAGTCCAAAATGCGGAAAAGTCCAAAATGAGGAAGAGTACAAAATCAGAAAGTCAAAAATCCAGAAAAGTCCAAAATCTAGAAAAGTCCAAAATCCAGAAAAGTTTAAAATTTGAAAAAGTTTGAAATCCGGGACTTTACTGTGCTGAGATTTTACTGTATCCTACAAGTAAATACAAACGACAGATTCAGACAGAAATGAATGAAATCCGCAATTTTTTTTTGTTATAAATGAATAGGTAAATTATATTTTAACTTCAAATATTCGATTGCGATTTTCAATAATTCTCAATGCTACTCTTTTATCAAGATTTAATGTTGAATTAAATTCAAAATAAATTAAATGCGATAATATTTTGTCTACCTAATGAGTAAACTATCGCTTTCGTTAAACAAATTCAAGAATTTGTAATAATCAACTTCGATGATAACAGATGGCGATTTTCAATACGTTCGCAACGCTCCTTCAATACTTAACGATCACCATTTACGATCTGTCAGCGACTGACATTCTAGAGGGGGTCCTCCTTTTGTTCGACCCCGTCGACCGTCAGTGGTAAATGACACTCAAGGCTCTATCGCACACATGAGGTAAGGTAATTAGGTAAGAGGGGTCGGACATGCAGGTTCGCCTTACTGATGATAGCCTTTTCTAGTGGGAAAATTTCAGACCTGCTGCCAATACACCGCGAGCAACGTGAAGTATCCTTTTCCAATTGAAACGGTACGTTTTGGAATCCATTCTTTCGGTGGAACGTAGCGCGCATTTCGAAATTGAAACGGCGGGGGGAAAATTAAGGAGTTTTTAAGGAGTAGCACATAAAAATAAGGAGTTTTAAGAGTGCTTAAAAACGAAAATCCATTTTAAGGAGCGTGCGAACCCTGTACTATTGCAGAGATTGCATAACTCGTGCGCAATGTCCGTTGGTATCTGAAAAACACTTCCTGTTAAAAACGAGATTTTCCCCGAGACTAGACACATATTTTCAATCTTCACACACAACGATAGTACGAGAAAGGACACTCCGCGAAACTGTTGACGTACGAATCAAATTCAGGTTTCATGTGTCGTAAGAGCTAAGACTCCATTCATTTTCTTTAATCGGTTTAACGTATCTCCAAGATGGACCGATATAAAACGACGGGACTTGCATTCAAACGAAAAGGTTGGCGTTGTTGTCTGTCTCGGACAAATGTAACCTTGCGCCATAAAACCCAAAACCATACAATTTAAGAAAAAGGAATTAAAAATAAGAATGAACATACATTTTCGTTTTTACTTGTTAAAATATAATTATAAAAACCATTAGATGGTAATGGTAATTTTAGTTAACGTCGTACTAGAGCAACACAACGGGCTATTGACGACGGTCCGGGATCAGTCCCTTAAGGGAAAGATCCGAGGACAACACCTCGTAATTTTGAACCACGGTCAGATGACGAAGCAACACCTGAACTGGCACCCCACTCTCCAAACTTCCACGCCAACCCAACGTGAGGACTTTCGGCCACGACAGATTTAAGGTGCACCAGCCGCCTCTACACCATACGCTTACAAACATCCATGCCCGGACCCGGATTCGAACCAGGAACCTTCCGATCTAGAGGCTAAAAACCATTAGACTACGCAACAAGTTTGCTCTTTCTAGTTTCAAAGACATTTAAAAACACGGATTAACCAGACAAACCCCTTCATTATACCACACTTTCAATCAATTAAAAAAATGAATAAAATTTGATTAAAATTGTTCCCAAAACTACCACCGAAAATAAAAGACCTGTCCCTTTAATGGAATGTATTTTGCGCATAACAAATATTTAGTTTATAGATTTTTGAAAGGTGGTAAGCCCTGTTATGTTTCATCACCCAAATATCAAATGAGTGAATATTTATGTACCTTAGCTTAATATGTACAGAGAATATTTATACCTGGCATTAACCATTTCAAGGAGGAAAACCAGATGTCTCACCATCCAGGGAATAAAAAATTCATGATTTTTTATTCAATGATAAAATTTGGATTTATTTGATTAAAATCAGATATTTTATAAAATCAGATTTTTATGATTTAAATGAATCACGTTCCCAAGTTATATTTCAAGCATACAAAAAGGGCTTATACATAAACAAGAAAATTGAGCTTTTCTCTGAGAACAGCATAGAATAAGAAAAGTAGTATTCCCCCAGCAATTTAGTGGAATTTTGAGCTTGCAATAAAAAAAATCATCACAATCATTAAAATAGCTTTCCGGTAAAATCGATAATCTATTTTGTCAACATACTCCATCATAAGAATCATATACAATAAGAATGCTGATGGTTTCAGCAGATCAGACACTACGAACTAACCCTGAGAGATAATGTGTGAAGTTGAAATTGATTTTGAATTGAAAAGTGTCAGTACCTAAAGGTTATTGGTTTTCAGATATATTTCAATTATGTAAAATTCAAATTGTAAAATTCTACTCACGACGTTACGGTGAATAAGTGGAGATTTGTGGTAGACTTGAGAGAAGAGAGACGTGTTTTTGAACCGGACGGTGCGGCGTACATATTTGAATTTTGTATTCTATTGTAAAAATAAATGTGCGTGTCCAATTTAGGTATGCAGTGTCCCTCTGTTCCTGGCTGGCCAATACTACACACATTGTCTATCAAATTAGACATCGCTGCGATTTATTGTTAATGAAGAAGTCTGACTTGATTATGACAGTGAAAAAAAATTTCAATGAGCTGTGATTTTGTAGTAAAATTCAAAAGTCTGAAGCTTTTAAGTAAAATCTAAGCCTTTTGATATTATTTTTGATACTTGATAATTTGGAAAATAATCTTAATTTTTGGAGAGTAAAATTTATCCTGATTGTTGAATAACGATGCTCAATAAAAGTTTTTAAAAGTTTTTTTCTACACTTTCTGGACCTGTCCTTAGGTACAGCACCCCCTCTCTCTAGATAAAGGGGGTGTCGTACGAAGGGAACGTGGAAGAGGTTAAGAATTTTTCATATTGATAACAACCAAAATAGCCACCACTAAAATAAGAAAAAGGTAGCAAAAGTTCAACATTATAGCAGCGAATCCCATAAATTTTGATAGAAAAAAAAATTAAAAATTAAATTTTCCAAGCAATAGCGATGTTTTAGATTTTTTAACAGATGTTAGCATCGACGAAAAAATTGCGTGTACAAAAACCAATGGAAGAGGACAGTTTCAAGGTTAAAAAAATAAGAACACATTTATGTGTTTTTTAGCTGTCACGGTTGATTGCTCACGCAATATGCGCCTTTAAATCGGAAAAATAAATAATGTATGTTTCTCAGAAAATATATTTCAAGAGAAGGGTTATCTGCTTTTATATTGATAAAGTTGAACTTCGGAGAATGATACGGATACAGCTTTTGGCACGTGTTCTTGTTAATTAAGAAGTAGGTTAGTTTTCAGTTTTAAATGTCATTGGGCCTCTTTTCAATTGAAGCTTAGCCCCAAGCAATTCAGTTGTTTTAAACGTTCTCGTTTATAGAATGTATCTCATTTTGGCTGATAATAGGTTAAAATGATTTTTATCACATTCGACGACAAATGTTGTGTTTCATTATTCGTATATAATAAAAATTATATTTCCAATAATAAACATTCTATTTCTAAAATTATTTATTTGTATTTAATTAAAATTCCAGAACCAAAAATATTTATTTGCATCGAACAATGCTATTTAAAAATATTTACTTGTAACAAAATTTTCAAAAATATTTCGTCCTTTTAGATTTACACAATAGCTTGAAGTAAAAAATTCCTTAGTTACACTGGCGGTCCAATGCATGATTTCGACCTTTTGACTACTCTGTGTTGCCTTTAACACCCCAGTGTGAGCGCTATGTGAACAGAAGGCTGAAAGGCAATGAAGAGTGAAGCCGTGATAGGAAAAGAAGCAATGACTATTATCACTAGAGCTCTCGGATTTTGCATATCCTTTTTTTTTAGCCCCTAATGTTGATAGAAATCCGTATAGTGTTTTTTTTTTAGCAATTTGCAACCAAAAAAACTCGAATTTATTTTGCATGTTTTTACATATTTGGGACCATGTTGCATGTTTGGAGGTGTGTGCATTTTTTGACCAAATTTTCTTATTTTTACACATTTTTACAAAAAAAAAATTCCTTATTTTAAAAAGAACTTTGCTTAGTGCGTTGGGAAGGAAAATTTTCAGAAGCAAACCCAATCCTCCCCGACAACACATGTAATCGCCACCACACTTTAATTGCACTATTCCAAATTTTTTTTTTTATTAAACTCAGATGGTAAAGACTTGATTTCAAAAGTAAATAGATTAGTTTGCAGCTCTTTCATTTTTGGTACAAGATAAAATAAATTATTTCCAATATATTTCATTGACAAATAAAAGAACCGCAAAACTAACGTCTCAACTGGACACTCTAAAAGCTAACCGAGTTCAGTGGTTCAGTTTAGTTGTTTCGTTTGCCGGCGCACAAAAGCCACTTGGGAAACAGGAAACTTCCGAGACACGAGCACGTTATCCTAAACATTCGGGAGCTACGATGTTACACAGTGCGTTACATCCCCTTCTTTACTGAGATCAAACTCACGCAACACTGCACACATTCTGCATTTAGCTCTTAGTAGTCAACTAATAAGTTTTCCCCTTCATTTTTTACCGTGTATAAATATATATATATATATATACTAGTAAAAAAATACTCTGCTTGTTTAGCACCCCTTCCCAATCGGGCAACCGGGCACATGCCCGTCTACCACCCCTAGCTATTCCCGAGGACATTTGAAATGCTTTCATTTAAATCTATATTTTTCAACAATGTAATATTTATTAATTTGTATATTTGTTGCTTTGTTTATTTTTTGCTTATCTTTATCTGCACTGTAAAATTGAATTGTGAATTAATTGAATGAAAGTGTGGTTTAATTTCACTTTATCCTCCTCACTATCCTTTTTGTTCAAATTATTATTATTGTTATTATTATTATTATTATTATTATTATTATTATTATTTTTTTTTGCAATTTTGCATATTTTGGGGTTTTAGTGCATATTTTGGGATTTTGAAATGCATATTTCAGGCCACATTTTTGAATATCGATCCGAGCTCTAGTTATCACATGGCTTCAGATAGCTGCTGGAAGTTTCTGAGATGGCATAGACAATTCAACTGTTCACCGTGGGCCAAGCATCAAAGTGCGTGCCTAGTATTACTCAGAAGCGCTAGAATACTTGTTTTTTAAAGTGCGTGTGTTCATAATCACATTCGCCGGTCACTAATTTAGCAAGAAGTGAAAGACACAGTGAAACAAAAAGTATGTCATGGTGGAAATAGTTTACAATTGCTATATATATATTAATGTACTGTCAATTTTTGTAGTGGTGGCTAAGTTCACTGTGATTCTATAGTTTGAATACAAACAAATAAGCCCAAAAGATCTGGAACTAATCTAATTCCGTAATTATCGATATAAAAAAGACGAATTAAAATAAAACTTATCGTGGCATAACTTGAGGCATACAAGCCTCAGTTATACTAAATAAAAAATCAAAGCTGTTAAAAAGCCTGCTCTATATTTTTATAGGTGATATTCTGGCTCTGGGGTTTGCGAAATCATTTGATATCGGGAAAAAAGGCAGTGGAACAAGTACTGGGATGTGTTCCAGTTCTATCGTATAATCAGAGACATTCTCAGTGAAGGAAAGATCTAATTACTACATGAGCATTCATTTCCTTCTGCTGACACTTTTTAAGATGTAGGTTGAGAATAATGATCGTTTTTTTACAAGTGGGAACGTAAATGAAAGAAATTAACTCATAATTTTTTGTTTCCGGATAATTTCTTAATACTGCGGAAATAAGCACGAAAATTAGGCGTCATCTTTTACCAAATGATACTTTGGTCTTCAAACTAGCATCAGTACTATTAACAGCTAGAAATATTGCACTTTCCCGAGAGGTTGGTAGTCAATTAAAGTCGCACTGGAGCAACACAACGGACTAATGATGACAGTGCGGGATCAATTACGAAGTAAAAGATCCGAAGACAGCACCTCGGTCAGATGAAGGGAACGCCTGAGCTACACCCCACTCTCAAAACTTCCACATCAGGCCAACGCGAGGATATTTGAAACCACGACAGACTTAACGTGCAATAGCCGCTACATTCACGACGGTCTTTGGTTGGATCGGCAGTTGTAAACCGCTACTCTTCCAACCGAGCTATCAATCACGGCCCAACTTTCTCGAGAAAAGACAACAAAATAAGTAAATTCTACAGGGGAGCCAAAAAACGTAGTACAACTTCTCGATCGTAGAATTTGATTTGTAGAATTCGTTCTTCATTTATGGAGAAATTTTCACGAATTCCGTGGTTCGATCGACGAGTTTAATGAGGGGCATTTTCTGTCAAGGTGAAAAAGATGAAGCGAGTGTTTTTTTGCGGCAATACGCGATTCCTGTACATAATCTGAACGCAAAGTCACTTGGCTTGCTTTTCGAATACGATTTTAGCACCTCTCCAATAAAAAGTCCAACGAAATAATTTTCAATTGAAATATTCTCAGTTTTGTGTCAACGCCAAGCGTCACCGAAACGGCGGTAAACCCCATATTAAGGTAACCCCGATGTATATCATACAAGGGCATTTGGTAAGGCAATTTCAATCACATCTTTTAGGCATTTTTCAACATAATGGGCTTTGGCGACGGTCCGTGATCAATCCCCAAAGGGAAAGATTCGAGGACACCACCACGAAATTTTGAACTACATTCAGATGACGAAGCAACACCTGAGCTGGCACCCCACTCTCCAAACTTACACACCAACCCAACATGAGGACTTTCGGCCACGACAGATTTAAGGTGCACCAGCTGCCTCTACACCATACGCTTACAAACATCCCTCAACTGACCCGGATTCGAACCGGGAACCGATCAAGAGGCTAACACCTTTTCCACCAGAGCGATTGGTCGGTACGAGAGCATATGGATAGCAGAAGGAAAATTTTCCCAGACCTTCTGGTTTGTGTTTGCACCGAATTATCTCACTCAGAAACGTTTGTTAAAATATTTAACAAACTATTATTTATTAAAATAAAATCTTTATTTTGCGTTTCCGAGAGAAAGATATTATGATTAGTGCTGCCGCATACATTGGCATCGGTGTGCACGTGTCGCGGGAGCGAGGTGTGAAGGGCGTGATACGGCTTCCTGGTGAATCCAAGAGAACTGGAAATCCCGTTTGTGGTCAATCATACCTGATTCCCACATGAACGATCGCCCGTTGTTCATCGTGTGAAAAGGATAAAATTAAATTTGTCTCACGCTGATGGTCCTTTGTGATTGTGATATTCGGGAGGAAAAAGTATATGAATATAATAAATTAGATAACAATTATAATATGCACATGTTTCACTTTGAAGTTTTTTTAACGATGAATTTCTTGTGATAAAATTAATTCTTGAATTACACGTTTCAGTCACCCGACTGCTTAAAATATCAAGCTAAAAAATGGTTATGTCGGCGGCTTAATTAACGACGCACTGGAGCAACACAATGGCATTTGGCGACGGTCCTGGATTAAACCGGAAGGGAATGATCGAGGACAACATCTCGTAGTTTTAAACCAAGGTTAGATGACGAGATCACACATGAGTTGGCACCCCACTCAGGTGTGAACTTACAAACCATGCCAACGTGAGGACATTTGAGGCCAGGACAGATTTAACGTGCCCCTGCCCCCTTTGTACACGGTCTTTGGTTGGATTCGAACTGGCAACCGTCCGGTGTCGGTTACACTTCTAACCGTGCTACCATAAACCATCAAATTACCAACATTCCAAAATAAAAAACATATTGCATGCTTGTATGGAATTAATAGGTTGATGATGAAAGGTTTGGGATTCTTGTGAGGAATACGATTACCAAATTATGCTCGTGCTTCCTCATGGACCAAGTGTATCCTAAAAATGGTCAGAGCTTTTAAATGCATGTTAAGATTCCTTATGAACACACAGTGAAAATTTCATATTTTCCCATAACTACAACTGGTTGAACATATGTTGCTCCTGGTGGTGAAAGTAAATTGAGCTATTGTTTCAAAACAACAAAACAAATTGAACCATAGGATAATAATGCTTTTAACTGAGCTGGCACCCATCTCCAAACTTCCATACCATGCCAACGTGAGGACATTTGAAGCCACGACTGAATTGACGTGCACCAGCCCCTGTGTACACGACGGTCTTTGGCTGGACCGAGTTCCGATTTCGCAACTCTCCGCATTACTAATTTGTTATGGCCCGTTTACGATTATCCGTATGTCCCGCCTTAACGCATACGAAGCTACAGAGAGGGTCTGTGTAATCCCGCCCATCTGTCAATCACGTGGTCCTCCTCGTGATCATTGGTTCGACGCATACGTAGCACTTCCGCAGAAAACGTCTTGTTAGCGAATAGTACTTCTTTGGTAGTAAATAAAGACAAATTCAATAGTCAATTCAGTGTCCATCGAAAGCTGACGACTTGCTCTTCCGCGCAGAGTACTTCGATGCATTTCTGCTTGGCTTTTGGACGAGCATAAGCTGACAACTACGATCCAAAATTTCACAACCAATACTCATTCGATTTTTACTTCTGAAGTCTTACATCGACAGATCTTGACGTTACTTGAAACCCATTTCGACGTAGCAGCGTTTTTTCAATGCCGAGTTAAGCGGATTTGAAGTCTGCTTAAGTATATGTGACGCACAACTTTCCACACTGGTTTGATTTTAAAGACGTATTCACGACAAAAGGGTGGATATTTAGGTATTTACCCTAGGGCGCCAAAACCGCTACTACGGCTCAGGCCCCGATAAAATTCAGTACGCCTTTGATTCAGCTTTTATGACTTTTCATGCGATGATATTTTCAGACTGTTTCCTGTGTTTTTTTTTTTCTTTTGACGTGCGGCTAATTTCCTCATGAGTAACTATTCTTCGAAGCGAGACGCAAGTATGAGCTAAAAATAACGATGCTATGGAAATGTAACATTGCGTAATACAGGTGGAAAATAACTGTTATTAGATTGTATAAAAGAGGAAGCACATCGCATGAAATGAGCATTGCGGTATAGAAAATGTCTCTGAAACGGGGTACCATCTCTAGATGGAATAGAAAACTAGAAATTCTCACAAAAATTGAACTGCGCTTCAATTAATTTTAATTAATTTCAACTACAAGAAAATTATATTAAGTTTTTCTAATTTTATAACTCAAGGCGTTGAAGCTCGAGAAAAGCGCTTCAATTAATTTTGATTATTTCAACTAGGGATATTAAGTGAATCACAGAACTGCTACTCAATCGCCGATACTTGTGAAACACAGTTCTTACCCATCACTCATATATCATAATAACACCATGAATAACACTGACTGTTGGATCAGTGATTGTTGGATCAGTGATTGAGAGCATATGTGATTCGGTAACGGTGACAGCAGTCAAAGCTGTGACTGAGTATCTGTGATTTGGTAGGGGTGACAGCTAGTCTGTGACGGATTCGGAGGATTTTCAACCGGATGCTAAAGTAGGTTTTATGACATACCAGATTCCAGCGCATTTGGCTGAACATAAAAAAGAAAGTTAAGAAAACGTTTTTAAAATTCGCTATTTTAGGTCACAAATTAATTATTGTGTGTCCACTTTTGATAATTTAGTTATATTTTTATTTTGAGAACACGAATAAGAATGTTTTTCTATTTTTGGTTTTGTTAAAACGTAAATTTTCTTTTAAACTTTTTTGTTCTAAAAAAAAATGCGTGTAAAAGTAGGTGCCTCTGAAATTAGGAAGGGAGGGCGAAGATGATTATGTGATTCGCTAGTGAATAGAATAAGAACACGAGAGCATGCTGATTTTTAACATCGAAATTTTTTTTTAATTCTTTTTAGACAATTCCACTCTTTTTAGTTATATCTTCACACAGAGATACCTAAAACATTTGATTTTCTTTTAATAAATAATTTTTCAATTAAATATTTATATTTTCGCAAGAGATTGTGACGTTACAACGAATTCCCATTTGGTTTGCTTCGCAAACCAACACCACGGGCAACTCCGTTGTGACTGTTATCCAATAGGCTACGAATTCCCATTTGGTTTGTTTCGCAAACCAACACCACGGACAACTCCGTTATGGCTGTTATCCAATAGGCTACAATTTCCCATTTTGTTTTCAAAGCAAACCAATAACCCCACAAAAGCAACTGGCACGGGCAACACCGGGCTAGCTACGAAGCGGCTAGTTTATAATAAAAGAGATCAAAATTAATTAACTTCCTTTTTTAAAACCAAGGCATACTTTCAAAATTTGCAATTCTGTCGATAACTTTTATGGTTAAATATTTTGTCATTGACATAGAAGATATATTATTTATAAAGTGCTTGTGGTAATTTGGGCGATTGTTCCGTAGCTAGAAACGAAAAAAAGGTTTGGCAAGGAGCGCGCTTTGCACTGCAGAACATCGTAATTATGATTGAAAAAAAAAACAGGCCAAATTTTTTATAAAATTAAGGGAAAATTGTTCTGCAACTCACGTTACAGTTTTAAGCACTTTCTGCTCTCGGGCTGAGGGGTATCACTACACGAAATTCATCAATATCAATTGAAAAGCATTCACGTGAAATAGAAATACACAAGCGTATAAATTATGAAACAACTTACTACTGCTGCTTTTACACACCGTCAGACAGGTTTTCTTAATAAGAAAACGAGGAAAAGTAGATCACATATCAATGGGCGGAATTAGGTGAATCAAAGGTCTGAATACTTGGACGTTCCATCTCTACCTGCGGTTTAGTGCCAGACGATTGATGCACACATCCAAAATAAAAACTTAAAATTTATTTTACTCAGATCGAAGTATTCTATTTTCAGAAAGGAAAATGGTCAGATATTTTTACTCCTCAACGTTGCAAAAAATCATGTTTTTAAACGACCCAAATCACCCAGCCTATAACAAAGGGTTTAAACCCGAGTTGGGGGAGGGATGATACTATCAAGGCTGCCACAACATTCATGAAATAGTAGCATATATATATACTAGGGGGCCTGCCCCCTGCTCGCTGACGCTCGCCAACCCCCGGAGGATTGCTTCGCTGCGCGAACCTATGCTCGCTTCGCTCGCCTCAATGAAGACATGTGTCCTAGCAGAAGGGATTGTTTACAAAATATGTTACCAAAAAAATGTTTTTCAAATCTAAATTTGCTGTATTACAGAAAAAATATATACAGTATCTCTAAAATCAGAATTCAAATGAAAACTTTGTGCAAATTTTGACTCGAAATGTGAGCGTTGCTTTGGAAATTGAATACCCAGCATGTTGTTTGTGTGTACATTTTCCCAGCACTCAAACGACCCACACTTTTCATTGAGTTTGTTGCCGAAAGTTGTAGTGCAGGCGTCTTGTTGAACTATAATTGTTGGCCCTGAAAAGATCCTCCGCTTTCTTTGATTTCTATTATAAACTAACTGCAACAGCTCCTTAAAATTTCCTTTTTTTTTTCAATACTAGGGGGCTCCGCCCCCTGCTCGCTTACGCTCGCCAACCCCCGGGGATTGCTGCGCAATCCCATTTGGTTTGCTTCGCAAACCAACACTCCTTTCACAGATGTCATTTGGTTTGCTTCGCAAACCAACATTCCTTTCACAGAGTGAAACTATCTGAATAATTCGTATTATGCTGATTTCACTTTCCGGTACATGACGTCACAGCGAGGGCTTCGCGCCCTGCTCGCTTACGCTCGCCGACCCCGGGGATTGCTACGCAATCCCGTTTGGTTTGCTTTCTCCAACCAATACTTCTTTCGCAATTGATTTCACTTTTTTTTGCTTTAACACTTAATGCACCCTAAACTAATAGCCGCATCAGTAAAAAATCTTCTGTATCTTGTTCCCTGTACAATTTTAAGTAAACAGTGTTAATATCAATACATTGTACTTTGTCGGTAAACTGTCTTGAGAACAGAGGGAAAAAAGCGAGCCTTTTTCCTCGCCAAATAAAAAGAAATCGTTTTTATGGCAATTGTTGCTACGATAAATTTGATATCTGGCAAACCCGATAGTAGAAAATGCAACCCACTGCTGTTTTCCGAACCAGCTATGCGAACTGAAAAATACGAAATTTGTGTCACCAACTTTTGATTGCATTGAATTTATTTATGAACCAATTTTAAAAATAATTGTACCGTAAGAAAGAGTACATTGTGAGGTATACTGCAATATTTTTAAAATTAAAAACTAACAGTAATACTATATAGATATGACCATTTTAGTTTTGTATCGGAAGTTACGATCTGTGAAAGTTCCGAAAATTGTATGACCTACTTTTAATTGCATCGATTTTGTTTATTAACCAATTTGAAAAATAATTGTACCATAAGAAAGAGTGTAATGTAGTGTATTCAGTGATGTTCTCAAATTTAAAAAATAATTGTTTTTGCCGTAGACATAACGGTTTTAACAAAACGTAGCGAAAATATCCGAAGATTCCGAATTTTGTATCACGAACTTTTGATCGCATCCAATTTAATTATTAACCGATTTCAAAAATAATAGTTCCGTAAGAAAGAGTATATTCTGAGGTATACTGCGATATTTTAAAAATTAAAAACTAATAGTAATTAGATATAGATACGGCAGTTTTAAAAAAAAGTAACAAAAATGTCCCGATTTTTCCCGAATTTCAAAAAAATATTATCAAGAACCACATTTAAATTTAAAAAAAAACTCGACGAGCTGCAAAAATTTACGTTGAGAGGTACTCTTAAAAAAAAACTCACGACTAAAGACTGAAATTTTGAATGTGTTTTGCTCACTCGCGGAAGAAATTTCACTTCTTCAACTTTAACACTTAATAAAACCTAAACTAATAGCCGCATCGGAAAAAAATCTTAATAATTATCCAGGGAATACGATGAAGAACAAAGCATGTTAATTTCATATTTTTCCGATCAGTACTTTCTCGGGAAACCGTCTAAGAATGGAGCTAAACAACAAAAATTTCAATTCTTCGGCGGCGGCAACTTTTTTTTAATATAGAGAGAAAATTTCATCCGATAACGCTATAAATTCAATCGATGCGCGAGACTTCGCGATAAACAAACAATCGTACAGTGTTGCCAAAACGCGATTACAAATAACGTCTTTTTTGCGTGCCACGTAAGAGAATTATATATATAGATATTAAATAGTAGTAAAAAAAGTCTCCTCTTAAACCCTAAAGTAGCATAGATTTTTTTAGTTACTCAAATACAAAATAAACAGGCTAAATTACAAAATTTGCTAATAAGTTTAAATTTTTTAATTCAAACAATATTTTATAAAACGGTTTTCACGACAATCTAAAAGAATGCAACTAGATTCCCGTTTTTCGCTCAAGGTTGCCGCCAAAACTTCAAAATTGGCGTCCTTTGGAAATCTATATATATAATTCTCTTACGTGGCACGCAAAAAAGACGTTATTTGTTATCGCGTTTTGGCAATACTGTACGATTGTTTGTTTGCCACGAAGCCTCGCGCATCAATTGAATTTATAGCGTTATCGGATGAAATTTTATTGAAAATATATAGATATTTGTCGATCTGTTGTAGCTTATATACAAATAACATGCTGGGTATTAGATTTCCAAGCGGCGCTCACATTTCGAGTCCAAATTTGCTCAAAGTTTTCATTTGAATTCCAAATTGTTCTAGTTTAAAAAAAAAATAGTAACAAAAAGTCGCCTTTTAGTTACCAGTGGCAGCCCTGTAATTTCAATCCGAGGTTTTAACATAAATAAAAGTCCAGTGGCGCCGAAATTATCCAAAGCAATTGCCATTCTGAATTTATCAGTAGTTTGCATTATCGAGAAATAAGACAGGGAGAAGTTGTATTAGTTGAGAGAATATAAAACAAAGTTGGAGATAAAACGAAATTGTTCATACTTTAAAATACAGAAAACGAACAAGCAAGCAGCCGTGTTTTAAAAGTTCCAAGGAGAACAAGTTATAAGTTGACCTTGCTTCCTCTGCAGCGACCACAAGTGAGAGTTTAACCTTTGCACGATGAAGCCATTGTGAAGAATAAATTATAACTTCTCCCTTCTGAATTAGTCTGATCTTTTTCTTGGGGATTGATCCCGGAACGTCGACAATAACTCCAGTCCGACGTTAATTAGCTACCCAACCGTTCAGGATTAGAAAAATTCAACTCATCGATACTTTCGGATTTTATGAAAATTAAACAAACTTAGAGTTTCAATTTCGAGGTTGCCAGTATTTTCATATTAGGGGCTTGCACTGTGCTTCGAAACTCCGTGGAGTTTAAAGGAGGCGTCGTTGCTCAGTGGATAAGCACGCTGCGCTAGTAAACTGCGAGTTTTGGACGGGTTAAGTTCAATTCCTCCTTCGGTGTATTTCTCTCTTCTGTGTCAGTTAAAACTCTTTTTCGCAATTGCAATTAGACATTGCTGCAAACGACAGCAATTAACAATAATGATTACGTTATAGTTGAAGTAGGATCATATAAATGCATATGGTAGGTAGTTAATTAACGTCGCACTAGGGCAACACAACGGGCTATTGACGACGGTCCGGGATCAATCCCTTAAGAGAAAGATCGAGGACAACATCTCGTAATTTTGAACCACGGTCAGATAACGAATAAATGCATATATTGATGTTCTTAAAAACATTCCTGAAATACATGGCAACCATTTGGTACCAAGATTACTAAATGCGAACAATTAGTTCTCAAGTTAGGGTCATTTATAGACAGTGTGGCAAATCCAAGATGGTCGCCATTTTGTAAAATTTGCTAGTTTTTTAAATTTCCGTATCTCAGTTAACATTGGAAAAAATATTTAAATAATTAAGATCTATGGGTGTCACTGCCATGTCTATATCTGGTAAAAATTGGAAAATAGTCATGACTATAGTCCAACACCCACCAGGTGTCCCCATATGGAATGACCCGCATGGAAGCATTTATGGTCGTAGAAATGCAACCACAAAACTGAAAAATCCTCGCCATAACTTTCCGAAATTAAATTAACGATATTTAACACCAGACACCGAAGCATTTTACAAACCTGCTATCCACAGCAGATAAATACAGCAAACGAGGTTTGGTTATGAACATATTCCATATTTATGACCAAAATAAAATCGATGAATGCCCCCCTAGCCGGAATACTACAAACTCGCGCATTCCACGTTTAAGCATTCAATAGGAATTCTTATCCTAAATCAATATCGAGGCTGGCGAAAGAATACCGGAAGACGGTTCATAATAAAACTAGACCGTTTTTTCTCAGTTAAGAAAATGGTAGATGACGGTATACTAAAGAATGACGCGGAACGAGTTTAAGCAACCCGTCTGTGACAAAGGAAGTAATTAGATATTCTGGTCATCATTCTGTTTACCTCTAAGGCCTTTAACAAATGGTAATCAAATAACCCAAATGACAGCTTGAAAATTGCACGAGAAGCTCAAATTGGTCAAGCGATGGGACGGACAAATAACAACATTTTCAAGATTCGATTATCGACACAATTTGCATCAAATCAACATAATTTATTTTCTCATTACTCGTACCATTTTCAAAAGGGCAACTTTTTACTGACATTTTTAAAAGGAAAATGTTTTAAATTAAGTTGCAATGTGCCGAAATTGATTGGAACAGTTTGTTACAAAAATAAAAGATCGATTTACACTTGTCTTCAAACACTTGTAACGACTAGACGTTGAACGTTGTGAGACTAAGCAAATAAAGCTTGCAAATAATTTTTTTTTCCTGGTTAAGATATGAAAGTCATTAATTTTAATTGAGTGGTGTTTTTAAATGTTTAGGTGAGCAATAAACAGTTTAAGCATAGATTTCTATTCTTTTGAAGCGATATTTAAGTCGCCTGAATGTTATAAGCTAGTGAAGAAACTTTTCCATACAAACTATGATTAGGTTTAATGACACAAAATGTCATACTTGGCCAAGCTGCGCCATACAACGTTAAGTAAATTGGAAGGTATTTACTATCACGGAAAAGAGAAATACACACAAGGAGGAATCAAACCTGCGACGCCTATAGCTCGCAGGTCGCCAGCGCAGTGGGCAAGCCCACTGAGACAGGTGCATTTTTGGTCTACTACCAAAACATGTACTTTTGGTTTACTTGACACTTGCATATTTGGTTTACTCCCAAGAATAGCTTCTTACCAATATTTGTTGAAATTCGACATATGGAAGTTGAGCGCAGTGTTGAGTTGACATGGAAAGACCAGTACACATTTTTGCTATTTGCGCCAACTAAATTTCAGCATTAAAATATTTATTCTATCATTTCTAATTGCGGTTGGTTGGTTTTATGGAGCAATGGCCTCATTTGACCGAGGTGCGCCAAACACAAGACATCGTCAAGCAAAAAAATATCGTGGAAGGGAATAAAGAGGTATTGAGGAATAGAGGAATGACATCAGAAAAAGATCTCTTGAGTACCCAGGGAGCGCAACCCCTGTGTTTGCTAAAACACTTCTCATAGTGACTGTGCCACAACAGTAACTTTCATTTGCTTTTGTGATACAGACATCAACAACGAAACACAATAAGTGGAATGGAACTCAAAAATCTAGCAATATGATCTTCAAAGTGCTCCAAGAATGCGGAACAATTAGGTAAGTTTTCCTTTATCCCCAAAGATCAATACAATTTCTTTTCTCTAAGTCGTCTAATTATTGTTCGTACTTTAACTTGTATCCCAATGATCGTCAAGTGTGAAAGGCAGACCAAGTCATTCAACTTCATAACAATGTTTTGCTTTGTTCGCTTCAGTGGTTATATAGCACTTTCAAGTAATTATCCCAGAAATGTCTGGCTAGTACGAGGAAAAACAAAATGCAATAGATAGAAGCTGAAAAAAATACTTCCATGAATTTCCTCGATTGGATCGATTTATATCACGACAGCAACACAATTGCCTCTCGAAATGACCGGTTTAGGGTAATTCCTTCGTTAAAAAGTTCGTAAATATAGACAATCGTTGAAGATTTTAACTTCAGACTCAACAGAAGATTGAACAGTTGAAACCGATTTTTATAGCGAAATAGATGTTTTACGTAACATAGATTAAAAGGTAAAATTCCTGTTTCTTGTACATCGACTTTAATTTCGCAGTCTTTTTAAATTCTGTTTGAAAATATCAAATAATATTTTTTTAAAGTTTTATTGGTGTTAGAAAAAGCATAAATCGAAAATATTAAATTGTCTATAAAGATTAAGTTACTATTAAAACCAAACTTACGCAAACATATATTTGAAAAAAAAAATTTTATATTTGACACGAACAAAAGTTAAAATTGTAAAACTTTAAGGAATGATCACCTATTTAAACTAACTATTTTAACTCAATTCCTAACAATTGATAATAACTTAAATTTCTTCACTAACTTGTTAAGAGTGTGTTAAGTGTTAAGTAATTAATATCAACAAATGATAATAGAGGTCAATAAATGTTATCGCAAATCAGTAATAACCGTCCTAATCGTAAAATAACAATTTTGCTCATCCCTATTCTTCAACAAAGCTTCATTACTAGAAGTGAGCAACGAATAGCGCTTCAAATTCCGGCGAATTCTAAATTAACAATTTATATTTGAGAAAAAGATTGTGGGTGTGCACAAGAACATTTCTACAAAAAAACCGCATCCACTGAAAAAGGATGGCACAGCTTGTACGGACACCTTGCGCTATAAAACCCTAAATTCAATTCAATTCTACTAAATAAGAATGCAGTTGCTACAAGACATACGGAAAGATTCTTAATTCTGAATACGCTTTTAACTATAAAATAGTACAATGACAACCATCTGGCAAAAAAACATTTGCAAACCTTCTTTTAAAATGGTTACTTATCATTATAGGTTGCTGTACCCAGTGCCGTAACTAGGCAGGTGCACCCGCACAGGGCCCACATGGAAGGGGGTCCAAAAGACAGAGAGAGAGAGAACCCAAAAAGTAGAGTTAAGATAATGGAAATAGATGAAACACCAGATGAAGGAAGTAACTTGACACCCGTACAATTATTTAAAATACAAATTTACTGTAAAAAATACATGAGTGTTTCCGATTTAAAATAAATTGGCTGCAGATCTCGCTATTAAACATTGCAAAGATTTAAAAAGTACAAATTCACATCTAAAATGTGAAAGTTTTAAGTAACGACTTTTATACAAAATATAGAAATTGCTTCTCCGCTTAATATTCAACAGGCTCTTCATGATTTTGGTTTAATTGAGTCGTACCCAAATATCAATGTCGCTCTTCGAATATTTCTAACTCTTCCCGTTCCTATTGCTTCGTGCGAGAAAAGTTTTAGCAAGTTGAAACTAATATAAAAATATTTTTGAGATCAACTATCAGACAAAAACGATTATTCAACTGTTCTATAATTTCAATAGAATACAACATCGTTAAAAATATTAATTAGGATGATGTAATTAATGAATTTGCTGAAATAAAACCTAATTAAAATTAAGGGGCTAAATGCAAATTCTTGCACGGGGCACAGGAATTGCTAGTTACGGCACTGGCTGTACCTTCTGGCGTTTAGTATGCCTTTAATCAGGGGTAGCCAACCTTTTACATATCATGCGCCAATTTTTTTTCACATACGAGTTCCGATGCGCCATATAACTCAAGCACCTTTTCTACCTTACGTTCATGGTCCTGTCATATCCTTAATAACTTTTTAAATAAAAGTATGTTTATAGACATGATTAACATTTTTAAATGCTTTAACTATTATACGTAAAACAATGTCTATTACAGCACATAAACATTACTTACCATTAATAAGACTTTTGAGCCTGTTTGGATTTTGCTATTCTGTCAATGTTTGGTGTAACGTTGTTACTGAGAGCAGCAGAGAATTTTTCAAATTTGAATAATTCATTCGCTACCTCGTTTTCCCATTAGTGAATTTCATGGATGAAAATGCTTATTCACTTGTAATCAAAGAATATGTAGGCGAAAGGATGCAATGCGCCGCTTGTAATCATCAAATGCGCCGAGTTTGGCGCATGCGCCACGGGTTGGCCACCCCTGTCTTAAATAAATCAGAAATCCTGATAAAATTCCCGGGCATGCAGCAAATTTATAATGAAAAAAAAAATGCATTCTTTGCAAATAAAATACAAAAAGATCAAAACAGGGAATTCTATTCATCTTTCAGCACTTCAAAAGTCAAATAAAATTGTGTTCAAGTTTTAACAGTAAAAACAAAAGCAGTACTACCAACCAATTCCAAAAGAAAGCTTCACCTGCAAAACTTCATCTCTCAAATGAAAGGGTGTGAGAATTGAAATGTCTCATTCCTCTTCCACGACATAAAACAAAATATTTATAAGGGTTTTCGAGAAACTTCCAATCGCGATTGGTCTTTTTGGAAATTAAGTTTAAATAGATTCCTCTTTCACATCCTGCGCATTCGAAGTGGGACAAATACGAACTGTGCGGATTTCCACGAAATGTTTCAATGTCTCCAAAACGCAGCATAATCCTGATTTAGAATATAAATCTCCGGGTTACCGTCTTTTTCCGCTTCAGATAGCAGAGATAAGGCGATGTATAATCGCTCCAAGACTCACGTGAAAGAAACTGTCCAACCCACTCCCAAATATAGAGCACGATAACAATTCCCACTTCCTCAGATTCGGGTGTGGTTCAGACGGAATTCCCCGTTTCGTATTCGAATCGCAGTTCGGAATTCGAGCGTGCTTGACGAAACAGGAATATCATGCGGGTGATCACTGCTTGCAAGAGCAATTACTACCCATTGTTTGGTCGGACGCTTTTATTCGCTGTTTCCACATAATACTTCGTAGGGTATGCCAATTTAAATCAAATTACGAAAATATCATGTTTAAAAACAGTTTTCCAAAATGGGCGCTGAATCTTGAGGGTCCAGGAGGCGTTGGGGAGAAAGAGTGGGCAATAGACTCTAAAAATATGTAACCATCTCCCGAAAGGTGATTACGAACACAGATAGGTTATAAGAATAGTTGTATTCTGGTTGCTATTGTTCTAGTAGACGAACATCGATGTATGACAGTGCCTGTGTTCTGATACGATCAAGAATACGAAATGTTGGCTGCTGTTCTGAAAAAGAACACGAATAAGTCAGATTCGCTGTACACTTGAGAGTAGGGATGCGACATCGACAGCAAAACATCGATGTTAAAAATTAAAACATCGATGTTGATAATACATCGCCCCAAAAACATCGATGTTTTTAAAATTCAGTGTATTTAAACTTTTCCCCCCCATTGCTTAAAACTGGTTAAACAACTAGTGATGCTACATCGACAGCAAAACATCGATGTTTTGAAACTTTGATGTTCAAAATTAAAACATCGATGTTGATAATGCATCGCCCCAAAACCATCGATGTTTTTAAAATTCAGTGTATTTAAACTTTTTCCCACATTTCTAAAAACTGGTTTTGCAATTAGTGATGCGATATCGGCTCCAATACATTGATGTTTTTTTACAAAATATCAATGTTTTGAAAACATCGACATCGATGTCGCATCCCTACTTTTCAGACCCTTCACCCTTGGCCACTTTGGTCTAAAAGTATGTTCAATTTGCTGATTATGAAAATTATGCTACTTGGTTATTTTTAAAATTTTTATAACGGTACTGTTTCATTTAAAAATAAAACATCGACAACGTAAAAACATCGACAAATATAAACATCGATGTTTTAAAAACATCGACATCGATGTCGCATCCCTACTTGAGAGGAGTGTGAGGTGTTTTTGCAACGGACGGTGCGGCGTGTACACGTGAAACTTTGTATTATATTGTAAAAATAAATGTGCGTGTCCAATTTAGGTATACAGTGTCCCTATGTTCTTGGCCACTACTACACACATTGTCTATCGAATTAGACAACTAATAACGTTTTAAGCAACCACTTATCCACTTCACCATACAGACACTCAATTCAGTTATGCATTGTCATTGATTCATTTAACTACAAAGTGAAACCAATTATAAAAATATAGTTGACTGATTTAATCCTCCAAGTAGTTTCGATAGGAAATCTCATCCAAGATCTGGTCAATTTTGAAAATGACGAGATAGCTTGTCTAGACAAAACGACCCTATTACTCCAAGGATGGAACAAAGATCCAAGTGGGAAAAACAAATTGCCCCTTGCCTAGAACTGGAGAATTTTTAACAGGTTTATCATCAGAGATTGACCATTTTAGAGTGGTTTTCAACGGGACAATAAACCACAAGAAAGGTTGAAGATGACGGACTAAAGTAGAGTCTAATATAGACAAATTGATAGCATCATTGACAGGCTCATCCTTATAAATTTTAATTTTACTGATTCGGATGATATTAATCTTTATTAGGAAGTGTTTTTTTGTGACAACACTGAATGTATTCAGTGTCCTGACAAATCTATGGCACTTACAATAATGAAATTTGGCACACAGGTAGTCCTAATTTATTGAGATTTTTGTGTCCAGCTTGAATTTGAAAATTCAATCTAGAACATTTTTTAATTAGTTTATTGACATTTAATTATTATTGTTTTCCTTAGAATGTCAAAAGTATAAAGAGATCACAGATTCTACTTACCAATAATAGTGAGTAATCCAGTGTTCATGGGCAATTTATTTATTGTTATCGTATTTTCATAAATAGCTTTATGATTTCAATACCAAGTTGTTTTATTTTCATAGCTTTTTGAAACTAAGCACAACTACATGTATATTTTGGCTTGGTTCAAAAATTGTACACAGCTACAGATGTAATTTATTATTAGTCGAGATTGTTTTATAGGGAAAGGCGCCAAAAGTAATTGTCTCGAGAAAGGAGATGTAGAAGCAATAAAAGTTTGGGAAACTGTCCTAGATTGAGATGGAATTTAATCTAATAAGGGTTTGGTACAAGTTTATTAATTGAGCAATATTTAAAATGAGTCTTATGCAAGGTGAAAAATGTGAAATTAAGATTGACAAAGATGAAAACTTTATGCATTATTTGTGCGAACACAATGGCTAGAAACTTCCATGGATGTCTGAAAGCCATTTACAGGTGTCTGAAAACCTTTTACAGCTATTTTGGTAATTCTGGACCAAATCTTTCACTTAAATATTCTTCCCTGATCACAGTTAAATATTTGTATTTGTCAGTGATAAAAAATAAATAACTTAAAAATAAAATTTACTGTTAGTATGTACAAAAGTGTTCGAAAATAGGAATTTTTGAGACGATCTTGCTTAAAAAGATACCCCTAGAAGCCAAGATTGAAATATAGTAAAATGTAGCACCCCGTCATTTTGGGTTTTATGAACACTCTCTGTTGAAAGATTAATTCAACTAATGGACAATTTTTCAAGAAAACTTGATTCATGTTCGTGTAATTAATACATTCATAAATCAATCTGATGTAATGAATTTCCTATAATAAACAAACAATGATTTATTCATTAAAAAAAAAACATATTTAATCACCAGGTAGTATCATCATAGACAGAATTCAGATAATCAGATAAACTCTCCAAGTTATTTTGCAGAATATAAATAAATAAAATATCGTCAATCAAGATCTGACCAATTTTGCTAATGAAGACGAAGCTTCACATTTCAAAAATATGTTTGAATTAATGCATTAGTGGGTGTCCATTGTAATCAGCAATTCCCTAAGAAGAAAATTAAAATGCAGTGAGGAAAAGCAATTAAAATCAATACTAGAAAAAAACACCTGCATTTTGTTTTCATAAATTTGAGTATGACGTTAATTTCTACAAAACCGACCTTGATTTTCATCACAAAAAGCCAATCAAACATCACTGATGCCTCATCCTTTCAAGTAGGTAGGTACTTTAATTATCGTATAGCAGCGAGACATTGGGCTATTAATGACAGTACAGGATCAAATCCCCAGTGGACAACACCACATAATTTTGAACCCCCAGCTCAGGTGATGCCTTGTCATCTGACCTATTTATTCTCCAAGCTTCCACACCACATCAACCTTACCTCATCCTTTCAGCCTCAAATGGTTTCATGCTGATTGGTGAATAGCATTTGCAATGTGAAATGGAAACCTTTACTATGATCTTCCCACTAACCCATGCTTACTACTAAGGCTAGCATCTGGCCCAGTTAATATGTGCAATGGTCTTATACATTGTCTATATTCAAGGTGGCAACAAAATCCTAGATAAAAAGTTCCCTGATAATATCACAAAAATTTCAATAATAAATGTTGTGATCCATGATTGGTATCGATATACAGTATCCACACATTATTTTTAAATATTAAGGGTCAGATGGGATAGAAGGATAACTCTCCACAAATATTTTGAATTTTTTTCTCTTCAGATATTTTAATTGCTATTGTAAGGGTTGGAACTCTTACAATAACAATTAAAAAAACTGGAGAGAAAAAAATACAAAATATTTTGATTATGAACTTATTACATGACCCTACATTATCATGCAAAACATTGAAATGTAATTGCAAGCAATAAATATTAATACTGCGGCCGCGGGAAAAACGACGTTGCTAAAAAATTACGACGGCAATGTTCTTTATTCGAATTACAATTTGGGCGAATACGATTTATTAGATTCTCAAAAGTACTCGTAATCGTGCATCAAAAATAGGCCAAACAATAATAGTTGCCGGTTAAATTATCGAAATTTTCCTGCTTTTTTGTAAAATTTGGAAATTTTCCAAGATTTTCCAGATATTTTCTGAATTAAAAAGTTCCCTGAGAATTCCCTGATTTCCAGGTTCTGATACCACCCAGATATTACTATCTTCTCATTTTTCGTCTTTTTGAAAGACTGCCTCTAGATGAAAAAGAGCATCAGGACCATCCATATAGAGTTGCCAAGTTCGGGAGCTGTTATGCCTTTTGGGTTCCTTTTCTTAACATGGAGCTAAAAGTGATTTGCATTGTATTAACTTAATGTCAAAAAAGACTTACTGTATTGTCTCTGAGGAAAAGAAACACTGGCGAAGGGAGTTGACGTAAGGTTGTCTAAAGTTAAGTATAAGGTTTTTATTTTGCTCTCAATCGAATCTCGGCATCCCCAGTTGTCATTTCTGGGTTAGGTATTTAATTATTGTTATACTGGAGCAACACAACAGGCCATTGGTGATGATCTGGTATGAATCCTAAAGGGAAATAACCAAGGACACCACATAATCTTGAACCAGTGTCAGATGAAAAGGTCACACCACTCACCTACCTCCACACCACATCAAAGTGAGGATGTTTGAAGCCCTAGCAGATTTAACATGCACCAGCCCCATGTAAATGACAGCCTTTGTTTGGATTCAAACTCGCAACCCTCCGGATGCTAATCCGTTACTCTTCCAACTGGGTTACCACAGCCTTTGTGATTTCTGGAAATCAAGGGAACCTTAGCACATATCAGGCATCCCACATAACGATGGTTTTATCAAACAAGAACGTTTAATTCGCCGTATTAGTCATTTTTACTACACAATGGCTAATTAAATTGGAGCATACGGCTTAAAGTCAGAAAAGTACAGGAAGTTTACAGTTCGACTTCAATATTTGCCACTGAGAGAGCAATTTCAAGAGTTTACTACCCAAGACATGGTAAATCAGAACTTCAAAACTTTTTGCTCGGTTTTGCAGATTAGAATTCTATAAAACTGTCTTGTTCCTGAAAGAAAAAATCGCTTCTGTTCTTTGTTTCGAATTTAGTTTGCGTAATTTTGATACTGCCTTTCTAACTGGTCTAGTAAAAAAGCTTTTGAAGAATCTGTTCTCCCTTTTCATCTGGGTTTATTCATTAGTATTCTGATTTTCGAATACACTTTTCAGTGTTGAAAACTATACAGAAACGAAAGTACAAGATCGTGGAATCTGTCTGTTCAATCGAACACACAATAGCAGATAACTGGCAAATAAACGAACATGAAAAGTTGATTTTAAGCTGAAAATCTGGGACTGGAACAACTTACTACGCTCATTCAAACAAATGTGTGATTCGTGGTTTAAATGTAAATCAAAATAACTATTGCAAAAAAAAAGAACATCCTACAACCCATATAAAGTAAACAGACATACCTGGTGCAAAAGAGGTGGTATTATTCCAGGGTTACGTTCCTATTTTGAAATAACCCGCTTCTTTCGCGGGTCGGAGATAAGTGAAAAATGTTTTCTTAACACAACAGCATAAGGTTACCTTTCCAAATCCACGATTGTGGTCAACTGATCGCTGGAGGAAAGGAGAGGAAAACTGGAAATAATAAAATCAAAACATTTCACAAGCATGACCTATAACAGCCATTGCCATTTTCTTATTCTAAAATACTATACTTATTATGGTTTCGTTTTCACTAAGGTGGCTCAATTGAACGATTCAAAGTAAATTTTCTAACTTCATTTCATGTACCTTTTACTGTTTTTGATGTCATGAACGTGCAAACAAACTGCCAAGTAAACAGAAAACTGGACCCAAACAAAAAGGTATTTGTTGCTCAGAAAATGTAGACTGTAGGTAGTTGAATTAACGTCACACAAGACAAAAAAAGCAGCACAACAGGCTATTGACGACAGTCTGGGTAATTGGTAATTTGGTAATTCTTTAGTTAACGTCGTACTAGAGCAACACAACGGGCTGGCGACAGTCTGGGATTCATCTCAAAGGGAAATATCTGAGAACTGCAATTTTTCTCGTGGTCAGATGACAAGGTCAATACCTGGGCTAGCACCCCATTCTCCAAACTTTCACACCAGGTCAACATGAGGACATTGGCGGTCGCAACAAATTCAACATGCAATATCGAATCGAGTTAAAACTTATAACCCTCTATATCCTAATTAGGTCAGGAGTTGTTCTCGTCATTTGACCCGTCATGGATCCCGGACAGTAGACGTTGTGTCTGTCCAGAGTAACGTTTTGTTAAAAAATATCAAATACCATACCCGAACAGTCGCCAATGACCGACTAAGTCGATTCTTCAATTATTTCTCCTCCTCCCGGTTGTTGTGGTATGGTATTTTAATTAACGTTGCACTGGAACAACACGAGCTATTGGCGGTTCGGCCATGGTAGCTCGGTTGGAAGTGGAAGAGAAATGGCAACCGGGGGTTGCGTTTTCAAATCCAATCAAAGACCGCCGTGTGTAAAGGGATTGGTGCACGTTAAATCTGTCAATCTCAAATGTCCTCGTGTTGGCATGGTGTGGAAGTTTGAGAATAGAGTGCCAGCGCAGGTGCTGCCTCGTCATCTGATAGTGGTTCAAAATGTCGTGGTGTCCACGAATCCTTCCCTTTGTACGACGTTAGTTAAAATGCCTTCCTTCAGAAGACAATTCTATGTCATTTTGAACCAAGGTCATATAAGGTCACACATACTCTTCCAACTAAATAGTGTTCAATAAAAGTTGAACCGTTCTCAGAAAACGTTTAAAATTTGTGGTTGTTGGGATAGCAAGCTAAATTTTAAGGGAAATAAAACAAACAGATGGTCTTGGATTTATCTTCAGCTGTCCAAATGCATTATACACATTAGAATTACCTGAAAAAGTTTTTCGCTGCTTTAATAACGTTTTTCGATTAATTGCTGATTCGTTTATCAACTGTCATACATCAATTTAGTATTTTTACTGTCAAAGTTCTGGAATAGTCAACGCGGTTCAAAATTACGTTTTGTTATCCTCGCATCTTTCTCTTCGGGGATTGATCTCGGACCGTTGCCAGGTTGTGTTGCTTCAGTGCGACGTTCATTAAAATACCTAAATGGTCAAGGTAGGTAGGTATT
Source organism: Metellina segmentata (assembly GCA_947359465.1). Taxonomy (NCBI): domain Eukaryota; kingdom Metazoa; phylum Arthropoda; class Arachnida; order Araneae; family Tetragnathidae; genus Metellina; species Metellina segmentata. The sequence goes on along the minus strand of OX375882.1, from coordinate 84,711,879 downwards.
TTAACTAACGTAGAACTGGATCAACACATATGCTATTGACGACGGTCCGGAATCAATCTCCCAAGCTGAAAGGGTCAAGAATAATACTATACGGAAATAAAAAACAAAGACTGGCATTTCAATTTACGTCGCACTGTGGAGCAACGCAACTGGCTATTAATGGAAAACAAATGTGAGTGAACATGAATACGTAGATGGACATCGAAAAACGTGAATGGGAAGTGCGGAAATCGTATTCGGTAATTGGTAATTTTAGTTAACGTCGTACTACAGCAACACAACGGGCTATTGACGACGGTCCGGGATCAGTCCCTTAAGGGAAAGATCCGAGGACAACACCTCGTAATTTTGAACCACGGTCAGATGACGAAGCAACACCTGAGCTGGCATCCCACTCTCCAAACTTCCACGCCAACCCAACGTGAGGACTTTCGGCCACGACAGATTTAAGGTGCACCAGCCGCCTCTACACCATACGCTTACAAACATCCATGCCCGGACCCGGATTCGAACCAGGAACCTTCCGATCTAGAGGCTAACACCTTAACCACTATACCGGTTGGTCGGCGAAATCGTATTCGGAAAAACAAGCCAATTTAACGTAATGTTTAGAAAACGTACATGACACACGTTGCGCTTGGAAAAATTAATTGTTTTCCTTGGATATTTCCCTTTGATACCCGGACCGTCACCAATTGCCCGTTTTGTTGCTCCAGTACGAAGTTAATTAAATGCCTAAACTTTTTTGCTAAGTTGAATTCTGTTTTTTTCTTCTAATACCCAACAACTGACCTCTGTGGCACAAGGGACGAACTGCCGCCTGATGTTTTAACCTTTTGACCACGGATATAGCTATAACAAGCGCGATATTCTTTCTTGGCTCGATTTTTATAACTTTCAAGGTACAAAACTGTACGGCCGTAGTCTAAATTCTTTCTTGGCGTGATTCTTATAATTTTCAAGGTACGACTGATGTAACGGCCGTTGTCTAAATTCTATCTTGGCGCGATCATGGTACAACTGTTGTACCGACCGTAGTCTAAAGGTTAAGTACATTTTATGTCGGATTACCTGAAGAAAAACCCTTGTCCTCCAGATATTTGTTTAAGCACTAAAAATCCCCCATAAGTCAATGAACGTGTGCATCTTTAGACCTGTATTAAGTATTTTGATGACCCATATTTTATTGAATGAAGAAATAAAGGCTAAAAAATTAATCTTTTTAAAGAAAATTGTTGCAGTTATAATGTACTCTAAAAGAGGTATGGTGCGCAGGTATTTAAATTAGCGTCACCCTGGAGCAAAACAACGGACTATAGGCGACATTTGTAGAAGAAACAGTCCATCTTTCAACAACCTGCTTTCTTGTCTTGATTATGTCACAAACTACATTTTCCCATGAAATAACCACACTGCTGAAAAGAGGGCCCGAGCACAAATCAGTGGTGGTGTGTTGTATCCGATACGTTACAACTTATGGCGATTTATAGCCAAATGTGGTGTGGTAACCTTCCAGTTTTCACGAGTTTGTGCGCTTTCATCCCGTTTTAAGGTAACTCTTCGTATTTCTGACATTTTTCTTTTCTATTTTTTACATTAGTTGTGTCTGTGGTTGCTCTCGTATTTCTTCGTTGATTCTTTCAAGTTTCAGTTTTATTTTTCTAAAATAGGGGGTTTACCCATCGCGAATTCTACGTTTTCAATAATAAAATATGAGATACATAAATAGGATAAATTAAAAAAAAAAACGAAATTTTTTTTATTAATACAATGGAACAAATTTTAATGGAAATCTTCAAATTTTTCTGTATTGTATTAGCTTTAAACATGTACGTTTTTTTTTTTTCAGCGTTGTTTCATCGATTAGGTCCGGGTTCAACTTATTAATTTTTAAAAATTGTCGGGAAAATGTAAAAAATTGAGAAAAAAAAAACCCCGCCTGTTAGCAAAACGTCCGGATTTTTTACTGTACAACGAATCATATTAATTCTAATTTTTTTTGCAAAAATGTTTGATGATAGTATACATTTAGAACCTGTAAAGACGCATTTCAGTAATCTATATATATAAAACACTAACGTACGTGGACCCGAAATCGACGTTATTTGTGTATCGTCGAATGGCAACAATCAACGTAAATAAAATAACCCAGATATTTTGAATTCTTGCTGTTTTCAAATAGTCGAGGTCAATTTCTATGCAAAATAAGGAATTAAATTGTAATATTTATGTTTGAACTGACTTTTTATTTCTTCCTTTGACGTAAAAGTAATTTAAACGTAATTTTGCTACCCGGTATCTGGCCACGTCAGAATTAATGTTTACTTTTAAATTTGATTTAGAATTCCGTGTTTGGGTATTTGAGTTGACTTCGAGATGTTGCGGACATATTTGAGGATTCCCAAGCAGGGCCGCCCATAAGGGGGGACAAACCCGGCAAATGTCGGGGGGCCCGGACGTTTAAGGGACCCGCGGCCCCAAGGTTTGTTCAAGAAATTATCTGCCTCATTTTAGGGTTATTTTCTGAATTTGACAAAAAAAAATATCGAACAGAAAATAGTCTTTTCAAGTCTTTAAAACGACCCCGTCAAGGTGGTCTCACATTTTCACCAGTCTACGACAACGACTAGTTGGTTTACATGCCACAAGGAGTAATGAGTATAGCACATATACATATTTAATTCCATTGTTACTTACCAGTTCATTATTAATATATTATGGGTTTGCTTGTACATTTCTGAAGTTGGGTATTTGTAAATATATGGATACTTGGAAAATTGAAACTTCCTACACAAGGAAAAAACTTAGGGGCCCGCCCGAAAATTTGGTCGGGGGGCCCGGGAAATTTATGGGCGGCCCTGTTCCCAAGTATTATAAATATGTGTTCTTTTGTTAATAAATTATTATTGTCTTTTGTCGCATTATTCTATTTCACAATATATTCAGGAAGTCGAAATTCAACACGTTTGAACAGATACGTACATGTTTTTTTCTCAGAATTTTGCATTTTTTCAAGGATTGGAATTTTATTTTTGTTTGCATTATGTATTCCGGTATATTACCTATTGCAGAAATATTATTTAGGAGTTATATTTTAATGATATATCTATTTCCTGCAAAATATCACTAGACATGGGTAATTTTGTAGCGGTAAATGCATATTTCGACCAACTTTACTTAAATATTTGATTGAATACGCAATGATTTGAAGAGAATCGTTTCATAAAAATAAATAAAATATACAAATCAAAACATGTTTAATTTACGTTGTGTAAAAAAAAAAAAAACTCTTACACACCGCCGAGCGCTAGCCGGCTAGTTTATATAAAAAACACTGGATGGTCGTTATGTAGGAAATTCTCAAAATGTACAACACGGAGGAACCAAAAAGTGGTTATACGCATGGAAGCCAATGATGATATTGTCTCGCTGGCAGGCGGGGGTCTTGGTATTATACGCTGACTAATCTACAAAAAAAAAACTGTAAAGTGGTTTTTTCGCGTTGTAGCCAACAGTGAAAGGTTCTCGCTGGCAAGCGGGGGTCGCAAGTTATACGCTGTAACTTAACTACAAAAAAACATTCCTCCCACTACAGTGGTTTTTCCGCATTGAAACCTTGTACGTTATACTCTTCGACTTATATTCAAAAATATTCCTCCTGATCCCGTGGTTAAAAAATTCCTCTTTTTCAATTCCATATCTTTATCTCTAACCAAGAATATCCCCATCGAGTTGCCCACATAATGCTAAGTAAATTGCTAGAAGAATTCTAAAATGAAATTCCATCTCAATTATAGATATAACAAACCTCCATTGATTTTTCTCACATTGAAAAATGTTTGGTGGATTATCAGGATCCCAGAAAAGAACCGACTTATTTACAAAAAAAAATTCCTCATTTTTAATTCCATATAGAGTACAAAATCCCAAATTTGTACTCTATATGGAATTCTAAAATTCTGTTCGTAATGTAAACTTTGTTTAACCACATCGGAATCGATCCTGATTTGGGTAGAGTGGTAACATCCGTTACGTTAGTTGCCAAACAAGATGGCCACCATATAGCAAAATCCACACTGTGAACCTTTGCATACATTACTTAATTAAAAAAAAAAGGAATTGGTAATTTTTAGCTAACGTCGTACTGGAGCAACACAACGGGCTATTGACGACGGTCCGGGATCAATCCCCCGAGGGAAAGAATCGAGGACAACACCTCGTAATTTTGAACCACGGTCAAATGACAATGGCACTCCCCCACCCACCTGAGCTTAAAAAAAAAAACTTTTTAATGCAATGCACAACAAATTTTACTTGCAAATCTTCAAATTTTTTCGGTGTAGTATTTACTCTGAACATGTCAGTTATTTCCTCAAGTAAGTCCATTTTAAATTTATACATATAAAAAAAAAGTAGGTAATGGTAATTTTAGTTAACGTTGTACTAGAGCTACACAACGGACTATTGACGACGGTCCGGGATCAGTCCCTTAAGGGAAAGTTCCGAGGAAAACACCTCGTAATTTTGAACCACGGTCAGATGACGAAGCAACACCTGAGCTGGCACCCCACTCTCCAAACTTCCACACCAACCCAACGTGAGGACTTAAAAAAATAAATAGGAAAGATGTAAAGAAGTGGGGAAAAAAACGCCGGTTTGCGAAACGGTCCGAATTTTCACAGAGAAGTTAAAGACAAGTGGTTGAGAAATAATAATCCCAAATGTCACTTCTATAGTTATCATTATCTATCACGCAAGTTCGCTCTGATTGTGGTTTATCTCTTCTCTAATATTATAAAAAGAAGTGTTTGTCTGTTTTCTGCAAGCGAAGTCCTTACGAATCTATGGCACTTCCAGTAATAGGATTTGGCACGTAGTTCGAATTTTTTGCAATTTTTGGGTCACGGCGAATTTTAAAATTCAATCTAGAACATTCTTAAATCAAATTTAATTATTATTGTTTTCTTTGTAAGGTCAATACCATAAAGAGATAGCAGATTCAAATTTTTTTTTGTTTGTATTTTGCGCAGAGGAATGATTTTCCAGCAGATGATATAAAACAAACTTTTAACTGAAGTTATGCAGTGCTTCTTTCTATCTCCTAGACCGTTAAAGAAATTGTACAAATTTCAACGGATTTGAAATCTGCGTTAAATTTCACCTAAGATCGATACCTAAAAATACGATTTTCTTTAAACAAATAAAATTTTTAAACTGTATATCTTTTATATTTTTGCAAGAGATTGTGACGTCACGTCAACCTTCGTATTCAAAAAATAAGCAGATTACATTTCCTGCGCTCTTACAATTTCAGCAAAAAAAAGAAATAGAAAAACATTTTGTCTGGCATTGTTTAGTTTTTTTTTTTGTAAAATCGAAATCGTTAATGATAGATTAAAAATTTCAACGGATTTGAAATCTGCGGAAAATTGACAATGACGAGGCCATCCAAATAGGGCAAACCAATTGGGAATTTGTAGCAATCACCAGGGGTTAGCGAGCAGTGGTCACACCTGACCCCATGAAAAAAACTGTCACGGGCAATGTCGTGGCTAGTAAGATACAAGCGCCACATTTGGCCAAGCTGCACCAGACACAAAAAACATCAAGTAATAATATACACAAAGGAAGCTTGGTCGACATAAGAGAGAAATACACCTAGGGTAACTTTAATCAAACGTGCACTGCACACAGCTTGCTAGTGCAGTGGGGGAAAATGCATATTTTCCACATGAGATTGAGCTGATTCAAATATAAAAGTTTAGTGAATTTTACTTTCACATATAAAACATTTGATTAACAAATAAAGTACAACACAACATAGATGAAATATAAAAACATTTATTAAAATACCTTAGATTCAAGAAACTGTAGAAACTACATTTCTTGAAACAATAAGTATTAATAAATAAAGATCTTTACTAGTTTTAATACATATCATACGAAAGTAATTTAATTTCAATAATGAAAAATGTACATCTTATCACCTAATATCTACAATTCAATTTTAAAATTACACTTAAAGCAGACAGCAAAAAATATTTTGTACGTTTCCTGCCAATGCAGTTTACAATGCTGCAGTACATCAAACATTTATAAGCACTTTGATAGGTTTAAGTATTTCATGAAGTTCACAATTAAAGATAAAGAGTTTATAAATATGAAACAAATGGAACATTTGTGGCACAAAGGAGAAAATGTGATCTAATCTTGTCTGTAATTTCATCACAGAATTAAGCCCATTACAAAAAATACAAAAGTACACAGCTTAAGCTTTTTAATGGACAGAAAAATAATTGAATTTGTTTAAAGTAACTTGCAAACAGGGAAAAAAAATGTTATTAATTTTAGAAAATCTTTTATTGAAAGGTAGTATTGTGTGATATTTAAATATTACAAGTTTGGTTATTGCTCTATGGTTATTTTTTGCTACAGGAGGGGGTAATAAACACAACCAAAGTTTGAAGACTAAGGTATTAGAATAAAAATAATTTATTCTAAATACATAGCATACCTGCCAATATTGAAGAAAATGTGTTGGATTTTACAACATTGAACTAAATTGTAGCTGTCATAACAGAAAAATAACTAAAATAGAATTAATAAAATAGTTAAATTAGCAGCAATTGTGCTTTAGGAAAGCAATTTAAAACAGAAATGTAGTCATGCTGTCTATTACTGTTATGTGCTTGGTGGCAACACATCAAATCAAAACAAACTTAGCAATATTTTACACAAAATGGCACCAAATATATGCAATAAGCAACCACATTTCAAATTAAGCATTGCCTGTTTGACTTAGCAAAGCAATACCACGGGCAACGTCATGATGGCTGTTATCAATAGGCTACGAATACCCATTTGTGTTGAGAAGCAAACCAAATAAGAATTTGTAGTAATCACAGGAGGTTAACGAGCAGTGGTCACACATGACCCCACGTAAAGAACTGTTACAAGCAAGGCTGTGCTGACCACGCAGTGGCTAGTATTTTGTAACATAATGAACAGTTGAATTTGTAAGATACGGGAATTCTTCCAAAATTAGCACAACACAACTATGAAGAAACTTGAAATATAAACAATAGAACACAACAAAATGTTTTGAACAGTAAGTTAATAAAAGGTTTACATGAAAGAAGCAGATGTCTATTAGACAACAGCAACATGTTCAAACAAGTACAACACAAAACAAAATTTTAAGAGCTTTGTCTTTTGAAGACTGATGAACAAGAGTTCATATTCAGTCAATAACCATGGAAAATAAAATTTAAAAAAGTTATAAAATACAAAAATAAAAAAAATAGTCCTTCAAGTTGAATACCTAAATATGTTGAATATTACCAGTTGCAAACAAAATGATATTTCCTTTCCATTCTCCCTACTTTTGTTAAGTAGATATCTTGTAAAAAGTGCAATAGGATTGAATAATTTTTAAATGACACTGATTTTGATATATTCTATTTGATTGTTTCAATATAAACTTTTGGTTTAATTACAAGTCGCTGGTCTACAAAAGTGATGATTTTTTAATAATAACTGAATATGGTGCTAAAATGTTAATTTATTTACCTGTACAAGCAAAAAATGGAGTGCATACAAGTCAAACAAAGATATATATACAACTATACAATTATATTTTTTTAGAATCATGATTAGTAAAATTTATGAAAGTCAAGACATAAATGCTAATACTTCAATGCATTTACAATTTATTTGAAATAAAAAGAAACTAAAATATAATAGGTTGAAGTTTCTGCGTGATGTCTTGAAGTAGCACTGCTTGACCAGATGGCAATTTGATGAAGACATCTTCTGTTATAAGCCGCCAAGATAGCATTTGCTAATGATAAACAGATAAATTAGGGTTAAGAAGCTTTGCAATCAAAATACCAAAACAGAATAAAATATTAGGTAGGGAATCAAGATTTTTCCATGTTGTCAAATATTAGCAAGTGTAAATATCTGAATAGTAGCGCACAGTAAAAAAAAAGTTACATTAATTTCACAAAAGAATACTACAGGCTATCTCAAATTAGGCAATGGTAATTTCAGTTAACGTCGTACTAGACCAACACAACGGGCTATTGACGACGATCCGGGATCAGTCCAGTAAGGGAAAGATCCAAAGACAACACTTCGTAATTTTGAACCACGGTGGCACCCTTTTCAAACTTACACACTAACCCAACGTGAGGACTTTCGGCCACGACAGATTTAAGAGGCACCAGCTACACTTACAAACATCCATGCCCAGACCCAAATTCGAACCAGGAACCTTCCAATATCTCAAATTAGGAAAATATGCTATGGGAAAGGCATAAGCGTTTGTGTAATAAATAGTTTGACATTTGTATCAATAAACAATATAATTTTAATTTGAAAAGTTAAAACATTACAGGAAGTAATTAAGGATTTCAGCAGTATTATAACCTACAGATACCAAAGACATCATTTAACTACACAAACTTGTAGGAAAAGGATAAATTAATAAGCACATACCAACTTAAAAACATTTACAAACACATATTAATTATAAATCTATAAGTGCTATCTGGAACTGCCATGAGTATCCAATTTAAACTGAACCCCAGATTACTAACCCATAATTTACAATACTGTTAAACCCCAAGTGATTATGACATACACGGTTCCCACACCTTTATCCAAAACAAATTCAAGGACTTTTCAAAACCCAAAACAAATTTTTCAAGGACCTCAATTTTTTTATTACGACCTAAAGCAAGGCATACACAAAAGTTGTCAATTAACTGTGCATATAAAAAAAAGACACTTTTATTAAACTACTGATAGTTAAGAAAAGAAAGTTTATCAATTTTGGACTTTCTTTTTTGCTTTTTGTCTCAATGCTATCAGGCTACTTACACACATATCAATTTCGGTCGTGCGATAAAATATCGTATGATAAATTCTTTTAGTCGCACAAAGAAGAGTATGGGAGCTTGCACACATGGTTCGATCTACACGACACAATCTATATTTTCCTGTCGTCCACTGCCTACAACAGACGGCTGTCATGGTTTATTTTGTTTGAGTAACAAAATAAATCAAAAGTTTTGACTGGTGTTAGGGCTTCTTTATTATCTTGGCTGTGTTTCTATCTTTGTAATTGTTAAAGATAGAGGGAAAATATCAACGAATTTGAAATCTGCAGAAAATTTTACAACAGAAGTAATCTTTAATGTGATTTTCTTAATTATTATTTTTTCAATTGTAACTTTTATATTTTTGCAATAAGAATTTGGCTTTATTTCTTTGGATGCGTGCCAGGTTTCCAATGACGTCCTGACTGCTAAAGCTACGGTTTCCTAAGAAAGCAGTGCTGTTATCTAGCGAACGTGATACGTCATGATAAAGCGAGCATAACAAGACGGCTGTCTTAACGTAGACCAGAGGTGTCAACTTAGACAGACAGAATACTGTGGAAAATGGACGATCTAGACGTAGCATTACTAGTATATCTTGTAGTGTCAAAGCGGGAAACACCGGTTTCATTCAGAATGACGATCAAATGGCTCACCTGCTGTGGAGGAAACTAGTCTGGACAAGTTCCAATGCAAGACGAAATTACACAATTATGTACTAGTTAAAAAAATCAAGTACTTTCAAGGACTTTTCACCAAGTTCCCTAATTTTCAAGGACTTTCAAGGGCCCCTAGTTAGCAAAAAAAAATTCAAGGACTTTTAAAGGACCGTGGGAATTCTGGCATAATAACTCGTTCATCAAGATTTGACCAATTTTGCTAATGATGAGGTGCATCAAGATATCACTGATTTTTATTTATGATGACAAAATGAAGATCTGGTCAGCTTTCTTCTAATCATCCTGTTTTCTTCCAATGACGAGATATCTCATCCAACAAGATCATACTATTTTTTCTGATGATATACATCGTCGAGATAACCACAAGGAGTGTGGATAATTTTAGAATTTCATCAAATTCACCTTTTACTCTATAAATTAATAAAGTTAATATATTGTGTTTAAACGAACATTTAATCTTCTAAAAGTAGTTACTTTATAATGGTATTCAATTAAAATGAAAACTGTTAATGCAGTTCAAAAATGTTCATGGATGATTTCGAAATCTATTCTTGCGTATTGGATAAAAAAAATTTTCAATTACCTGAAAGTTCTGAGACAGTGTTTCACTCCCAGCATAATGTATATGCCAGAGTTCGACCTCTCGCCAGGCCTGGTCAGTATTCCATGGGTCATCCATGTAGCCTCGCTTGACCATTTCACACTTCGCTTCAGTAGGCACCTCTTCGTCTTCCAAAAGAGTTTCACAACAATTCTTGAAAAACTTGTGGGGGGAAATGTGAGTTTGAATGAGAAAATGAAGAATACAATTTTAAAATTTAGCATTGATTAAGTTGACAGTTAGAATACTTATGAGTAGGGCAACTTTTTGCAACAAATGCAACTTTTTTTTCACAAGTTCTATGCTTTATATAAAGTACTAAAAACAAAATTCCTCCTACATGGGGTGTATTGTAAGTGAGTTATAACTGCAACATAAATGCAACTTTGTACATAAATGCAACTTTTTACAATTTAGCTTAAAATTAATTAATATGAAATTACTATTTCATTTTTTGCCCTCTGAATCAACCCTTCAATCACGTGTGTCTGATCTTGCGAACGCCAAAGCATTGTGGATCAAACAAGAAGTTCATGGAAAGAAGGTATTCGTCCTAACAGATGAAAGTGAAATAAATAGCAAGTACTTTAACACATTGGTTGGCGCTCATGATAAACCAGAGCAAACTTACGTAATCGACTGTAGAGTTTGCGAGGTGAGTGTCGATCATTAATATATTGTGTTGTTTCCTTGTAGATGACGTTTTAAAATCTCTGAATGTTGAGCGAAAGGATTTTGCGCTTCAGCTGTCCGATACAGCATATTATATGACTGCGGCTGGAATCACACTCAAGGTGCTTTATCCGCGATTGCTCCAACTTACTTGAGTGGTACACTTGTTTCATAACTGTATAAAAAGTCCAATGCAACAATGTCAGGCAACAATAGTGTCCGTTGAGCACAGTTTTTCAATGTTAAAGAAATTACTGACCGAGGATAGACCCTTCCACGACATCAACGTTCTTCTGTATTTAAAAATGTACAAATAAATTTAGAATTTTTCCAGTTTTTACTAATAATTTATTTTAGATTTTAGTGTCAAAAATAAATGCAACTTTATTTTCATAAATGCAACTTTAGGGAATGATAAATGCAACTTTTCCCACTTTTACTGCAACAAAAAAGTTGCCCTACTTATGAGGAAACATTCACATTATTAGATATGAAATATATTCAATTGCGAATGGAAAATACAACATACTTCCAACATGACATCTTGAGAGTCCCACAAAGGTGGAATTGATTCTTTGGCTTTAAAAAGTGAGCGTACAATTTCATATTTATGTTCACCTGGTACGAATCCCTAAATAACACAGACAATATCATTAAATAAATTTTATAAATTTAAGACATTCCAATTTAATTAAAACAAGAAAATTTAAATTGAGAGCATATTGTTCTAAGCGTGGAAAATATTTACTAAAGAAATTCTAGAAAATAACAATTTTTTAGGGTTTTTTAATAGTGTAGTGTTCAATTACAAAACATAGAAAGATATGTAGAATTGGAAAAGCAAATAGCAGAGGTGCACTAAAATGAAAGGTGATGAAATAAGTTCAAATTTTAGGTAAGCGGGAAAATTAAGAAGATTTTCAATTATTTCAACTTTTGAATTCATTTGAAATAAAATTCAATGCTTATTTTTATTCTGAATGAAAAATATGTAATAAAAATCTGCACATTAACTTGAGATTAGAATAACCTGAATTCATACCAAACTCTGGGACATATATTAAAGGTAAATATTGTGAACTTTAACCAAGTGAGTTTTCAGCAATGCATTTTGAAAATTAAGCAGAGTTGTTTCTGCAATTCACATTAACTTTGAGTAGGCTACATGCAATATACGTATAATTGAAAACTTTTAAGCATAACTGTTTATATTTTAAGAAACAATTTTTAGTCCAAGGACACTCTAGAAAATTAAAACACTTTTGCAGACCCATAGATATAATAAAATTAAATAGGTTACAGTACTTAAACCTATATAACACCAAAGTGACCCATAACTTGGAGTAAAACATTATGATATACTATATCTACTATTATAAAAGGAAGTGTTTGTCTGTATGCGTGGACTGTCCTGACGATTCTATGGCACTTACATAATGGAATTTTTCACACAGAAAGTCCGAATTTTTTGCGATTTTTCTATCGCACCTGAATTTTAAAATTCAATTTAGAACATTTTAAAATTAAGTTAATGGCATTTATATTGTTTTCCTCAGAATATGGCAACACCCTAAAGATATGACAGATTAAAATTTTATTTTTTTCTGTGCTTACGTCTGATTTAGCGGAGGAACGCTTTCAGCCGAAGAACAAAACAAATAAAAAGTTTTAACTGGGGTTTTGTAGTTATTTTTTTCTATCTCCTAGATTGTTAAAGATACAGTAAAGATTTCAACGGATTTGAAATCTGCGGAAAATTTTACACCCTATGTCTGATTCTCTTTTAATAAATAATTTTTCATATAAATATTTATATTTTTGATTATGATGTCACGCAGATTGGATCTCTCCGCAATTCGAATTTGGCAGCATTTGATGATGATAAAGCCATTACGGCGTTGCCAGTGGTGTTGGTTTGCGAATCAAACGGGCAACGCTGTGATGGCTCTTATCCATTTGTAGCAATCATTGGGGGTTAGCGAGCAGTGGTCACACCTGACCCCACAAAAAGAACTCGTGGGCAAAGCCGTGCTGGCCACACAATGGCTAGTATTAAATAGATTATAAAACGTTAAAACTTCATATTGAGGATTAGTGATGACAATTTAAAGTCCTGTAGCATAAAGAAACCAGTTTTTGAGTTACAGCGGTATTGCCAGCCAAGGAATAATATGATCATCAGACTCCTGTCGTTGCAAGTTCAGTTGCTTATTTTTAGAACAGACATTATCAATAATTATATTTTAGAACAGAATGTTTTTCGGGGAACAGCCCCCTGAAACCTTATTGCGGATCACTCACAATCCTGATATTGACGTTTTATGACTTGTTAAAGGGATGTTTTAAGTAATGCTCTGTAACACAATTGGGTAGAAAATAGCCTCAATAATTTAAACTGATCAAAGTTATCACATTCAATAAATGCTTAAGTAGATATTCCTTTCAACTGCAGCTTATAAAAAATAGTTTCCATCATACACACTATTACCTTAGTCCTTAATAGATAAATAAGATCTACAAGAATACTTACACCAGGTAAGGACAGTTGACCCCTTCTGTCACCTCTCATTACTACAAATTCTAACCCCCGTCCTCCACCTTTTTGCCATCTAAAATAGATAAGAGAAGTATACTAAAATTTAAGATTAAACTCTTTTTCATTCAGTATTATACCATTAGTCACAAAATAAATTCAAATTAAAAGCAGAAAAATTAAATTAAACCGAAAGAAAGAATTCAGTTGATCCTTTATTCTGGTTTTTCGCACTAGAGCAGTTTCTCAATGTGGATGCTGAAGGAATCTTAGGGGCAATACTGGATCCAAGTGAAGTGTTGTTAATTGGTACATTGCACTGGAGTAACACAACAAAGCAATTGGCGAGAGTCCGGGATCAATCCCTGAAGGGAAAGATCCAGGACAAACATCGAGTAATTTTGAACCACGATCTGATGATGAGGTCACATCTGAGCTGGCATCAAACTCTACAAACTTTCATACTATGCCAACTTGAGGACACAACAAATTTAAGATGATATACCAGGGCTCAAAATACCCGGGTGCACAGGTGCACCTGAAAATAAAATTGTGCACCTAATTTTTCCCCTCTTGGTGCACGCAATGCACCTAGAGCAGGGGAAACATATTTTATGTTGTTTTGATGCCTGAATAAAATATTAGTGTTGACCTCTCTTGCTCTAAAGAAACGTAATTAAAATTCTTAACCCATTAACGCCCAGCGGTATATTTTTAGACCGCAAGACAAAGTTCAAGTAAAGCGCTTTTAAGTGACCTTCAATTCACTCCAGGGCAGTGGAACTGCACAAGTGGCAAGAATAAACATTCCCGAGTTCGAATGTCATGTGGTTTTGTCCTTTGCTGTAATTGTTATCTGGCAGTGATAGAGGAAAGTTCGTCTTAGTATTTAGTTTTTTCGATCTTTGTTCACATTTCACCAGAAAACAGTAAAGTGATCACGGAAAATAAAACTTTATTGGATTTTATTTTATCGTTATAGATGTAGCTATTTCGATATGATGCGGTGTTTGTTCAAACTGAATTTAATTAGTAGAAAATCGCACCGAAATGTTGATGTACTATAAATAGATCGCTGGGCGTTCAAGCGTTCTTTATTCCCCTTATTGCAGGCATTGCGCGATAATTTCGTTTTTATATTTCTTCAGATTGGAAAAATGAATAGGTAGGTAAATATTCAGTAACATTCAGGATGCGGTCGAATATCTATTTTGTAAAGAAATTAAAGATGATATTATTGCTATACCACCTGATGTTGATGAACTGACGGACGAAGAAGAAATAGATAAGTTAGATGCTCCAGTTATAAAGGATATTGCTGTGAAAATAGTTTATTCAGTAGATGATGAATGTGATGAAACAGATTTGCCTTCAATTTCTGAGAGAAAAACTAAAAAGCTAAAAACTGAAAAGCCAAAAGTAGTCTGGAAAACGAAAACACGGAATTACACCAAATGGTCGGAAGGAGAGAAAAATCAGTTAAATGAAATGCAACGTGGCACATACGATTTTCTATTTGACGAAAAAATGAAATTACGGTAGTCAGGTGGAAAGATAACAAAAGTGTTGCTGTTGCTATGAGCTTTGATAACATCGAATGCACGTCAAAAGTTCAAAAATGGTCTCGTGAGGAAAAGGAAAGAGTAAGAATACCACAACCAAATTTAATAAATGCTTGCAACAAACATATGGGAGGGGTAGACCACATCATGACTGGTTGCTAGAAAAGCACAGCATTGCAATAAGAGGTAAAAAATGTTATTGGTGCTTGTTCAATTATGGCATTAGGCAATGCCAGCATCCTGTATAGAAATATTCATGGATCTAATTCTATGACGATGAACGATTTTCAAAGAGCTGTTGCTGTGAAATATCTCAAATTGGGGATAGGAAGAAAAGTTTTAAAAGGTCGTCATTACAGCTTCCCCTCAACCTCAAAAAACGATGTTAGTGATGATGTTCGTTGTGTTAGAGTGCATCATAATATAGGCAGGCGAAATGTCCAAAGACGCTGCCGATTTAAAAGTTGCCAATCAAGACCACTTACATTACAAAAACTGTTTTACAAAACTTCACACGAAATTGTAACTAATGTTTTTTATTACTTTGGTACCAGTTTATTGCATGTTTTTCATAATATAATATACTGCTTATAATTTTTAAGTTCTTTGTGTTTTCCCCCATTTTTTTTCCTGTAAAGTGCTTTAGAAATTTGAACATCATTTTGTAAATCCTGAATAAATTATTTTACTTTATTATTATTGTATAAGTTTTATACATATTTCTAAGTATTTCGAAATATATACATGTTTTTTTAAAGTGATGTATTTTTGTTTTTATCTATTTTATCCTTTTTAAACATTTTATTGAAGAACTAATATTAGTCAGCTATCTGCTGAAAAAATATCGTGCCAACGCCCAGTGATCTATTTTTAGTACGTCATTTTTTAAAAAAACTGATGTCCGTTTCAATAAAATTCGATTATAATATTCATATTGAAGGTAAAATACCCCAGATTTGAGATTTTTATTCCATTAATTCAAAAAGTAATAATTTGGGCGTTAATGGGTTAAACACACTATGCGAAAACTTTAATCTAGAAAATGCTAAGTTGCAATGAAGGAGAAATACAAAAGGAAGGATGGACACTAAACCTTATGGGTAAAGATCTGACAAAAACGTAGACGTTTCTGATTGCCCACCAATGTCAGATGATGACTAAATATTTAAAGTAATAATTTCGCAGATTAAAAAAAATGTTTAAATATTTTTATTTACTATCTACTAGTAACATATTCAAACATACCCAACTAATAAACTAGTTTACATTACATTAATATTACGTTTTTTTAAATGTGTACCTGAAATATAATCTGTGCACCTAATTTAAAAACTTAGATGCACAAGGTACACCTGTATTAAAAAATCAATTTCGAGGCCTGTGATATACTATATTAAACATTAGATTACACACAACAGTCTTTAGTTGGATATAAACTTGCAGCCCTCGTTGCTAAGCCGTTACTCTGCCAACTGGGGTCCAGGGAAGTGCTGAAAAGCAAGAGTGGGCGATAAGATGCTAAAACATTTTGTCACCTTTCTCTAAAATTGCTTTAAGCAAACACTTATCTATTTGACCATACTCTTTGCGTTCTAGCACTACATAATGACTTCAACTGTTCAACTGTGCCGATTCTAAGGGTTCTTTCCTCTCTCTCCATTCTAGCACTACATAATGACTTCAACTGTTCAACTGTGCCGATTCTAAGGGTTCTTTCATCTCTCTCCATTCTAGCACTACAGAATGACTTCTACTGTGCCAATTCTGATGGTTCTTTCCTCTCTCTCCATTCTAGCACTACAGAATGACTTGTACTGTTCAACTGTGCCAATTCTGATGGTTCTTTCCTCTCTCTCCGTTCTAGGACTACAGAATGACTTCTACTGTTCAATTGTGCCAATTCTAATGGTTCTTTCCTCTCTTTCCATTCTAGCACTACAGAATGACCTCAACTGTTCAACTGTACCAATTCTGATGGTTCTTTCCTCTCTCTCCGTTCTAGCACTACAGAACGACTTCAACTGTTAAACTGTGCCAATTCTGATCGTTCCACCAAATCAAATTTTGTGACAAGATAATCGAAATCTTCTTTAAAATGCTGTTTCATTTCTTCTAACAGATTAGAAACATTTCAGCAACTATGTAAGCAGTGCAACAATCATTTTAAAGTATGACTTGGTTACATTTGTTTTTGTGGCTAAAAAGGCCACAATCAGCCAAGCTGCACCCCATCAAAGTAATCATTTGCTTTCACCAACTTAGAAAACTCTGGATCCCAATGACACTAGCAGTTCTATGAGTTCCCAACCTTTGCAAGGCGATAAACAACCTGTCCCCACTCCCCAATATCTTGATAATCATCCATGTAAGAAAAAGAAAGATTGCTCTCTTTGGATGGACGATGACAGATAGACATTTCAACAATTACTTATCCTTTCTCCCTTCTACAACTACAGAATGGCATTTTTGCTGTCCAACTGTGCCAATTCTGACGGTTCTTTCCTTTCTCTACATTCTAACACTACAGAATGACTTCTACTGTTCAACTGTGACAATTCTGATGGTTCTTTCCCTTTTCTCCGCTCTAGTACTACAGAATGACTTGTACTGTTCAACTGTGCCAATTCTGATGGTTCTTTCCTCTCTTTGCGTTCTAGCACTACAGAATGACTTCTACTGTTCAATTGTGCCAATTCTAATGGTTCTTTCCTCTCTCTCCATTCTAGCACTACAGAATGACTTCTACTGTTTAACTGTGCCAATTACAATGGTTCTTTCCTCTCTCTCCAACTGCAAGAATGATATTTCTACTGGGTGTGAACGTCAAAAACATTTATTAATATTTCTGAGCATCATACTTTGAATTCCGCTTTTTACAATTCTATAAATTTCCATCAAGATGGTAAGTGTTCCATCTTATGTGTATGACATCAAAGGTCCATCCATTCATCATTCTTAGTGTCTAACCCTCATACCCTTTCATTCTCTAATTATTTCTCCTTCACAGGACCCAAATGACTGTTAAAAGATAACCCTGCCTAATTCCATTAGGAATGGAATGGTTCTTCCCAACATCCCTTCTTGTCTATTCCCATTGAGCTTTGCATTAATGATAGAATACAGGGTTATAACTGCTTACCTTGTTATAATAACATGGACATAATGGTTTGGTCCCCATCTCCTCAAAGCTCCACGGCCTCTTAATCCTGTTCTACCATATATATTTCTGAAAGGAAAAGTAGTTCAGGTTGTATTTTCTGCATCAAGCAGGGTTAATCATCACAACAACAAAACAAATTATTTTCTTAAAAGCCTCTTAAAATAATTCAGTGACAGCTTGAAAATGACTATTCACCTTATTATATTATTACTCAAGATTAATAACTGGATCAATATCAATGGTTCATTCAGTATCAAATCATCAAAATAGCACACATTTTCTAAGCATACCACAGATATTTTATAAGCGTACAAAAAAAAAACCTGTGGAGATAAGTTTGTATTTAAAAAAAAACTAGGTAGGCTGTGCTGGAACACAATGTTTTACATGAATACGTCTCGTGAGTGAATAGTATTTATTTGGGTGTATAGTGAATGAAAGAAAGACAAATTTTATAGTCAATTCAGTGTTTAACGAAAGCAGGCAAGTTACTCTTCTGCATAGACTACATTTGATGTATTGTTGATGTATTCTGTTTTTGAGAAACATATGCCAACATTATGAAATTAAAAAAAATTATCAATACGAATCCAAAGTTTCCAAACCAAGACTCTTCGATTTCACTTCTAATGTCTCAAGTCGACAGATCTCAACATTGCTTTTGTTCAAAAGTACGAAAAGGTAAATGTACTAAAAATATCTAATAAGTACAAAAAGGTAAAATGCAAAGTTGAAAATTCCTTGATGTGAATGTTATTTAACATAGTTGAAATGATACGGTTTAAATGTCATGAAATGCGTATGATTCATAGAGATATGTATAAATACAGGTAGGTCATGAAATGATAAAAGTACATGAACAGGTGAAGATAAAACTGGAGAGGACAGATCACAAGGGTCTCAGAGTAGTCTTTGTTTACTTAAAGAAAGTAAACCTCCTGAAGGAAATTAAAGGTGAATATTTTTTTTTCTAGACACCTATGAGGGTTTTCTTAAATGCTTGAGAATTTTACAAATTATATTATGATATAAAAACGTTACTTGAATATATGAATCTTATAAAATATATTATGCATTAACATTTTACATAACATGTATCTTTTAAGCTCCTTTACTCGAGTATAAGTTTGAGTAACTTAAATTGATCCGTATTCTTCTTTTGACGATTAAAACAAGATCAAGCAGTCGATCTTAATAAACATCAACTATCAAATATTAGCACAAAAGCATAATCCGGTTTCATTTCATACAAATCAAACTACCTTGGAACGCCTTCACTGTCTAATTTATATACAGCGTTTGTTTCACTATCACCAACTATCCAAGACGTCCGATCGATGCTGATTCCGGCAGGATTAGAAGAAAGGCAGTTCCACTGGAACACGGGTAACCGACTGTCATCAACATCTTGTGTTGCACGTAGCCTGTGAAAGATATTTCAAGGTTAGTTTTAATTGCAGTCCTCAGTAAAAACTACATACATAGCTGCCAACTGGATAAGGTAAAAAAACAGAAGAATTTATTATTCATACTTGGCATCGACATTTTATTAAAAATATGAACCAAAAGGATGATTTAAATTAAAAATTTTAGTAATATCAGTAATACAATGTAATAAAACAATCTTTAGAAAACTTAAACTAACCTCAATTTAAACTAATTTTAGAAAATAACTATAAACCGTAACATAACCTTGTATACATAACAGTTTAACATACATCAGGTTTTTGTTTGTATCTTAATAATAGCATTTAAAAGCATAATTTAAATGCACAATTCTTGATTATAATATTTCTACTGGTGGAGTGGTAGCAAACGGGACAGTAGCGCCAAGGCGTTTGTTTTTGTCGCCAAACCAAGATAGTGGCGTCAATAGTCTTCAGTTCTAAATAGCTTCTAATAAACTTCTTCACTGTCCCGTTTGCTACCACTCCGCCTTTCTATTCTTGGCTATAATATTTATTTACACATTACTTGGGTAACACGTAAGTTGGGAATGCTCGGTAATCTATTATCTAGCGATAATCTTTAAAAAAATGCAAAAAGCAGAATAAACTCGTTTCCGGCCGGAAAACCGGAAAAATTATGAAAAATCGGAAAGTTTCCAGGTAATCCGGAAGGATTGGCGGCTATGAACATATCAAAATAGCAACAATGTGCATGATCACTTAACATTCAAAACACACCTCAATTAATTTAACTGAAAGATTATACACGAACCATTATACATGAATATGTAACAACAGACCCCAGCACCACCTAGCAACCAGCCGACATTCCTCCCCCGTGCAGTGTTCGGTCGTCGGTCCTGTCCCAGCAGACGAAAGAAGGGGAAGGATACCAGATGTGCTTTCTGCAGACGTTGACTATTATTATTTGCAGCAAGAGTGTTCTAGATGCCAAACTCTTAATGAACTTCATTTGTTACCTGAAGCAATAGTGTGCTTTCGACGTCCTACATTAAAATTTGTAAATAATTAATCGTGACTGTCTTTAATTAAATGTTATTTAAAATTTAGACGATTTAGTTTCTTTAAACTCCAAACCCTACATGAATATATACTAAGACTGTTGTGATTATATAAAACTGAATTTAAATTTTTAAGATACATTATAGCTTTTATTATTTTGATACAAAATTTATTTCTACTTGTAAACAGCATCGGCAGGGTTCTCTAGTAACATTAAAATTATATAAGACGCTCATAACATGTTTTGTCAATAAATTACATCATACTAACATTGCAAGTTAAAAATTTACTAACAAATCTAGATTGCGGTAAAAAAAAAATCAAGCTAAAATTCCCAAAATACAATCCTTGAAAAGTTTCCTGAAGATTTTTAAACAATCCACCACTCATGTATGAAATCCTTTTATCTATACCTCAAGTTGCAGTTCCAATAATGCAGGTAAAATCAAATACAGTGTAATACCCCAACACTGCAATGGTAAATAAAATGGCCATTTCCTTCATGAATGCAATGCATGACATTTCCCAAGCCGACTTGCCCAAAGTAAATTTTTCTGGCTACCCGCCAACTTGTATCTTTGGGTTTGAAAATAAAATGGAGCATACCGGCTTTTTTTTAATCACAATATACATGAAATATGGTTCTAAATCAAATTTTTTTAGCGATCTGACAACTTATTAACTGACAACAATTTTGAAAAGGAAATAGTGCTTCATGACCTTTCTTTAACAATGTGTGAAATCTGTTTCCCAAAGTTGACTTGCCCAAAGCACATTTTTCTGTCAACTCACCAACTTCATTATAATTGCCAATATGTGCGAATCAAAATGCCGAATTTGGTACCACTTGAAAATTTGTCACATTGAAAAGAAAAATTTGCATATTTTTTTTCCATCCAGAAGAAAGTGGTCTTTGAGAAGACTTCTTGGAAATGTTAGAGTTGGCAGGTATGAAAATGTTAATTTTGTAATCAAATGCAGTTACCTTTTTGTGTTTTGGCAAACTAATTTTTTAAACAAGGTATGAAAATTGTAAATTTTCAATAAGTTTTCGAATTACAGATTACCCAAATAAAAAAATAAATAAAAATAACCAGCAGGTAAAAAAGCACGATCTCAATTCTTTCATCATTATGAAAAGTGAAACTTACAAAAGCACATCTTCATCCACATATTGCTGAACAGAAACAGGAAAATCACTTTTAGGTCGAGTATAGGCAACTGGATCGTAATCAGTCCACATGACTTCCCAGGGAACATATTTATCTGGTACAGGATAACGCTGCACTCTTGTTCCAGGATAAGGCGTGTGTCGAGACAAAAAATGAATGGTTGTTTGACTCTTCAATCCTCTTTCTGCAAAAGGAAAGGGAGAATAAGTTTTGATTTGAAATATCAAAGCAAGAGAATAGTAAAACACTTTGCTGGCTTCCCTGTTAATACCAATTATAAAATAAACCAACCTCAGTTTTTAGAATATTCCTTCTGAAGACTTGTGAAACAATCTTGTTATATACCAAATTCTAACAATCTAATTAGCATTGAAAAATTATTTTTCATTCAAATTTTATATTTTCTGTCTTTAAATGATGTAAATGATAGGCACAGTACTGCAAAATGAGGTCACCCCGTGGTCTTCTAAAAGTAGTTGCTAATAGAAATAATTTTTTTGGGTATAGATAAAAGGTTAAAAGAATCGAGTATATCACTTCTATCTGCAATATTTTTTGTTGTGACCGTGTTTGCCAATATTTATCACCATCTATAAACAAAAAATTCTACATAACTTACCTAATTACACATCCCTACACCAAAAAGCTAATAATTTTGAATTTTTGCTTTACCCAATAAAAGCATAACCACAGTGCAATTTTCTCAATTCATTAAAAAAAAATTAAATTAAAAACAGGGTACAATTAAATAAAAAAATTAAAGCACAATTATTACAACAAAATTAAGCACAATTAAAAAATGAAAAACAGGGTGCGAAAAAATCATGAATTTTTAAAAGTTGGATTTATTTGATTTATACCAAATTTTAATTATTTTTATTACGTTGCATCTACATGTATAAACTTGTTACGAGAAGTGCAAATTACAGTATGGTTTCCAGATAGAAAATAAAATTGATAATAAATTGAATGAATAATAAATTGATTTCTGCTATACATTAATATATACATAAGGATTTAGAAAATATAGCATGTCTAACATTTTAAAGAAAAAATTAGCATTATTAGTAATTTCACAAATATGCAGAATGATTTGATCTCTCAATAGATCACTTTACCAAAAGAGGTGCTAAGTTCTAGAGACTCAAACTCCTTAAGTCCTACAATTTTTTGGTTTGGGCCTGGCCCCTCTATCATGAGGCTTAAATATTACATCTGCACTAAAAATATTGGTCCTTAGTTAATTAATTACTTACATCCTTATAAACAAAGTGATGTTTTACTTTCCCGAATAATTTCTCAAAGTCAACACCATTTTGTTTCATTTAATACTACCATCTCTAATGAAGAATCCAGTTATTTTTGGTTAAAATCTGTCATTCTTGAGGTGTTACTAAGTGGGAGCATATTTGTCTTACATTATTTCATTTTTAATATTTAATAAACAAACAATGGAGAAAAAAACTAGCTGGATTTAAATCATGACTTAAAAAAAAAATTACTTGATTTAAATCAAACTGACTTAATTCCTACTAATCAACTCTAAAATGTGTAGTATGAAACTTTCACCCATTCAATTACAACAAAATGTCTATGGTGAAAAGAAATTGAAAAGACAATTTTATAACATTGTGTATGTTGGTGGCATTCTGAACTGGAAGGCCAGAACTCAATATCATAAAACAGGCTTTTCTGACTTTTATGATCATCAATAGAGCTCGGATCGATATGCAAAAATGTGACCTGAAATATGCATTTCAAAATCTCAAAATATGCGCTAAACCCCCAAAATATGCAAAATTGCAAAAAAAAAAAAAAAAAAAATATTACAAAAAGGATAGTGAGGAGGATAAAGTGAAATTGAACCACACTTTCATTCAATTAATTCACAATTTATTTTTATAGTGCAGATATAGATAAGAGAACTATACAAATGAATAAATATTACATAATTAAAAAAATGTAGATTAAAATGGAAGCATTTCAAATGTCCTCAGGAATGTAACTAGGGGGGTTGACGGGGCATGTGCCCGGGTGCCGGATTGGGAAGGGGTGCTAAACAGAATATTTTTTTACTACTATATATATTTTCGCATGATAAAAAATGAAGAGGAAAACTTATTAGGTGACTATAAAAGCCAAAAACTATATAAGGGTAGGAGCTAAATGCAGAATGTGTGAAGTGTTGTGAGAGTTTGAGCTGAGTAAAGAAGAGGATGTAACGTCGTAGCACCCAAGTATTTAGGGTAAATGGCTCGTGTCTCGGAAGTTTCCTGTCTCCCAAGTGGCTTTGATGCGCCGGCAAAAGAAACTGAACTCGGTTAGCTTTTAGAGTGTTCAGTTGAAACATCATTTTTGAGGTCCTGTTATTGCTCAATTAAACATCTTGGAATTAATTCGATAGTTTATCTTATACTAAAAATTAAATTGCTGCAAATTAATCTATTTACCTTTGAAATCAAGTCCTTACCATCTAAATTGAATTTTAGAAATTTAGAACAGTGGAATTAATGTGTGGTGGCGATTACAGGTGTTGTTGGGGAAGGTTTGTGTTTGCTTGTTCGATGGGGTGGTGCTTCTGAAAATTTCTTCCCAACGCACTAAGCAAATTCTTTGAAAAAAAAATTGATTTTTTTTGTTGGTAAAAATGTTTGAAAATAGAAACAATTGTCCAAATATGCACAAAACATACAAAAAATTCAAAACATGCAAAATGGTCCCAAATATGCAAAATAAATTCAGGTTTTTTTTTTGTTGCAAATTGCTAAAAAACCACTCAATACGGATTTCTATCAACATTAGGGGCTAAAAAAGGATATGCAAAATCCGAGCTCTAATCATCACACCCAATTCATTACATTCAATATGTTGGACACAAGAAAGGTCAGAACATTGAAATTGGTCTGTTGGTCAAAAACCTGATTCTGGAAACTAGTAACTGATTCTGAATGCACAACCCTGATTGCTAATCTGTCACTCTCCCAACTGAGCTACAATGGACATGACATCTGGGATACAAAATTTTTCTGCAGAATACATTTCTCCATGTTTCTAAGTTCAAATACCAAATTAGTTTCCATTTCATTCTTTCATTTTAGCTACAGTTGCCTCCAAAGAGTGAAAATTATTTTATGGCCATCTTATACTATATGGATAAAACAATTGTTTACACAGTCACATAAAACTAAATTTCAAAACCTATGAGTTTTGCGTTACTTTATGTAATTTCATGATTAGCAATACAAGTGGAAACACATTATGCAGTATATAGCAGGTATAAGTGACTAACAGAAACACACTATTGCAAATTTTAATTATGGAAAGGGTAAGAATTGACTTTTCAGATTACATAAGAAATAATATTCTCGTTATATCTAACTTCGACTGTCAAATTATTGCATGAAACATATGTGTGATATAGTATGTACTTCTTACACCAGTGACAAAAAATTTAATATTTGCAGTTGATTGACTGTATGAGTCACTGATTTTAGTTTTCACTCAGTTTAATCACAGTATTATAGAATAAAGCACCACTTTTCAGTGGCATTCTTAATTTCCTTTATCGATTTCAAATCCAAAAAATATGTAATTAAGTGTGCATGTAGTTTTAGCAACAGAAAAATAAAAAGTATGCTGTGAATACAAATTATTTTAGCTCTTAAAAGATGCAACCTTAGTTAAAAGATTTAAAAAAAAAAAAAATAGTTAAGTAAAAAATAATCAATATACCTTGAATCTTCTCAGTCATGTGTTTAATATTTTCCAAAAAAACATGAGAATAATTCATCATTCGATCTAATTCTTTCATACGGCTCTTTAGTTGATGCATAACTCTCTTTTGATAATCTACATCTTCAGTTATTGTCATCATTCTAAAAATGTATACATATTAATATACTGTATAAAAACTTTTAGAACAAATCATTAATTGAAGTGTACAACTTTCCATAATAAAGAGCATAATTGCAGTTAATGTTAGACATTACCTATTCGTTTACGTAAATTGCATCTCAAAACAATAATTACAGAGAAACAACTACAATCAAATGAAGCTATAACTAAAACAGGCTGAAAATTTTTTGAAAAAGAGGAGTCAGCTTAAGAAACTGCATAAATACACATTGAAATTTTTTCGCACATTCAAATAAACACAATTTAAAGTTAAGTAAATTATGCAAAACTAAATCAGAAATAAATATTACATTTCCATTTGCTTCTTGTTAATCTGTTTCTCATTTTCATCTTCCTTCTTTTGTGTAGTGTATTCTTGAGCCAGTTGACGCCAGTAATTGTAATCTTTCTCTGTTAATCGGTGACCTTTAGAATCGAGGAACACATTGACATCCTAGAAACAAAAAAAAACCCAGTTGTGAAATTTTCACAACTACCAAGTCAAAAATGTACACGTGATTTCTTGAAAACATCTCCACAATGTAGGACATGCAAGTGAAAGAACATACTTTAGAAAGTTAACTAAACTTTTCTTTTGCTCTTTTCTAGATAGTTTAAAGCTTTAATACTTGAATTTGGCAAAATTAAGCATTTATTTATCAGTACATGGTCAACTGCTTTAGAACCCGAGGTATGAAGTTTCTTTATTGTGAACTTGGCTGTCTAGGCACGCACTTTTTCTAACATATGTGCATTTTGGTTTAATTTTCATTCATAATAGAGCTATTTAAGTACAGGAAATAATGCCTAAAATTTTTTAACAAATTATATCGATAACTATATTTATGGAATGACTTCAAAAAAGTGCTTAATGTAATGTAAAATGAGTCACAAAAAACCCCTTAGTTTAAAAAAAATTATTTTATAAAATTCTATGTTAAAAATTCAAATTTTCACATTTTCTCTTGCTTAGTATGAAGCTGAAGAGTAACTGAGCAACTTCTTTTCTTTATACAATATAAAAATTATACTATGGCAATCTACAGTAGCCGCAGAAAGACAAAGAAAAATTAAAGCAAGAAGGAAATTATGACAATTACAAAGAAAAGCACTGTCTTACTATGAAATAATTCTGATGCAGAAGGGAAACAAATCAATGAAAATACCAGTAGATGTAGAAAAGGATTTAAAATACAAAAAGGTAAAAATTTTTAAAATAAAGTTTACAAGTATCGTGTTTTAAGGAAAAGGAAACTTCAAAGAAACACTTCAATAGCACAAAAATGGAAACGCCTTTGTCAAAGTTATGACCCTAGTGAATGTAGCACACCACGTCGGAAATAATTTGAGATGAGGAAATTTTTAGCAGCATTTGTAACATGAGCTTAAATGCACAAGTTTCAATACAGTTAGTAATCATTCAAAATCATCAGCTTTGATAACAGCTACATTAGACAAGATTATATCATTTTGTAGACAAAATTATATTAGAATAAAAACTCCTGGGCCTCAAGACATCACTACAAAGGAAGTGTTTAGTAAATAATGTGCAAAAATTTGTTGAATCTGCCAAAAAAGTAGAATAAACGAAATGCTTTTAAAAATTCTAATGGAAGAAGTAGCAGAGAAATCCAGATAATCAATTACAGTATATTTGGTCCATAGAATTACAATAAAAGGGAAAATATTTAATGTTGCAAAAAGGGTATTTCCTATAAAGTGACATCTCCTGCATAACACCTATAAGTTTTATAAAATTAAAGCTGAACACTGAGTTGAAGTAAAATATGTAGTGATTGGTATCCTAATGCAGTGAAAAAGATAATCTAATTTTCAATAGTATTGAGTTAACCACCTTTGCTGTAATGAAGTTGTTATTTATGAGAAATATTCATTGATTACTATCCATTACCATGTATGCTTTGAAATGGCCTTAGTATATTGTTATTAAATGTATCGTAACTACATATTAAACTAGTTATTTCATACATCTAAACATTTTTTATTTGTTGTGAAATATTTTTAAAAATCAAAAGTTGATTTTAGCAGATTGAAACAGGCATTAAATCCTCAAAATTCACAAATGTAACGTGAGTCGCATAAAAAAAAGAAATGCATTTTATTAATTAATGCAGAAAGTACAATTTTTTCAGATTTGTCAAGGCCTAGTACTCTCATTGAAGCATCAAAATTATTTTTTCCTAGTAACTTGTGTTGGAAGAAAAAACTCAACTTTTTGAAAGTCTAAAAAATCTATGTCCTTTTTTTTATGTAACATGAGTCAGTCTGAAATGTTGCCATTAGGGAAACTTAATTCTCATTAAAGTTCTAAATTATAACAGATGATTTAAGAATAAACCAATGAGTTTATAAATCAATTTTTGTTTAGCAATCTTATAATCCCTTCTTTATTTACACAAAATTTAATATCGAAAATTGATGTCTGATTGCAACGCGATTATAAATTAAGCACAGTAACACACATTAGTAACATTAAATAGACTGCATTGAAATTACATTCTATGTTTACAGTGGGTACTTCCCTCGTACACAATAAAAGTAAGGCTTTGGTGAATCTTTAAGAGAATAAATTAAAGGACAAAAAGAGTATGCAATACAATAAAAACGAGTTTTAAAATCAAACTATTGCATGAGTATTGAATTTAATTATTACAAATTAACAATAAAAATCACACGTACATCAACGTATAACTATGACAATGAAACCTTTTATGCTATAAGTATAACTATAGTATCTTAAAACATACATTTTAAAATTTGTATTTAGTTAAATAAAAAAATTCTTACTGCTTGGTCACTGCCCCTACAATAGCTGAAGTATCGGCACGAAATACATCGATAAAACCACTTAAGGCAAATAAGTATGTAGCTGAAGATGCTTAGAGGTGGAGGTAGGCAAAGACGGTTAGTAAAATCGATAACAAGTTGGTAGCGTTGGAATTTCCAGATGGCATCAGTTTCAGAGGCTAACTTGGAAGCTGTTGCACTGAAAAAACAAAATACCATTTATACATGAAACCTCAAAGTTATAAATTAAATAGTGCCTAAAATGCTGTTTACTGTGGTTAATATAACAAAATAGGGTTAATGCTATACAAGGCACTCCTCACTCCTATGTACAAATGGCAGCTAAGCAAGGTAGGTAATTGGTAATTTTTAGTTACCGTCTTACTAGAGCAACACAACGGGCTATTGACGACGGTCTGGGATCAGTCCCTTAAGGGAAAGATTCGAGGACAACACCTCGTAATTTTGAACTCGAACCTGAGCTGGCACCCCACTCTCCAAACTTCCACACCCACCCAACGTGAGGACTTTCGGCCACGACAGATTTAAGGTGCACCAGCCGCCTCTACACCATACGTTTACAAACATCCATGCCCGGATTCGAACCAGGAACCTTCCGATCCAGAGGCTAACACCTCAACCACTATACCGGTTGGTCGGCTAAGGTAGGTAGGTATTTAATTAATGCCGCATTGGAGCAACACAACGGGCTATAGGCGACGGCCCGGGACCAATCCTCAGCTGGGATGCATCCAAGAACGATACTGTAATTAAGTAAGGAGTGCCTGTATTTTGAAATAAATTATACAGATACATACCTGAATAAGGCATACAGCAATGTCAGTAGTATGAGTTTTAGGAATACAAAATATTGGATGGCAAACAAGTAAGGCCACAAGCCAGTACTTGGACAGGTATAATCGGTATCTAGAAGTCAAATTACAATAAATTTAGGACAGCATAAAGTACCAATTAATGCAATACACACAAAAAAAATCTATAGTTATTGAGTCGGAGCATTGTTCAATGTAGGACTAATAATATATTTTTAATGGTTGGTTGGTTTGCCGTTTAACGGTGCTAGGGCCATACTTGGCCAAGCTGTTCCAAACACAAGACAACAGCAAGTAATGTAGTGGGTCATCTGGAAAGTTTTGCAGGTTTTTTTTATGATAAATACCAATGAAGCAGTACCAAAACATAAGAAAATATTATTGAATCACATAAGCAGTATTTTGCTCTATGACTTTTAGCCATCTTTCCAGCAGCTATAGAAAAATTATTATTATTAAAAAAAAAAATCATTAGGCTTATTTGTAAAGAAGATCTCGAGGTGCTGTTTGACAGTCTCCAAAAAATTGAATTCCAGGCTGTTCAAAGAATTTTGAAGTGACCTAAGGTGAAAATCTGAGGGGCAAGGAATATGGGGGGTGACACAAAACATCTCGTTAAGTCTTTATCTAACATTCAGCGAAATGTGGGGACGCGCATTGTCATGCTGGAAGACAAGACCTTGAGGATCGATCAGTTCTGGCTGCTTTACTCCAATCTTTGCTTTTAACAGTGCCATTTGAGAACTGTTTTTTTCCTAATTTATTTTCTGATTTTGTAGCAAAAATTTACAATGAACAATTCCTTTGCAGTCCCACCATACACAAATCATTACTTTTTTGGGATGCAGCCCCCTCTTGATGTTACTTGGGGAGGTTCATTTGGCTTACTACATGATCTTTTTCTTATTATAGTATCCACTTCTCATCGCCAGTAATGAGCATTTCAAAAAAGGAGCTTCTTCATTTCGTTTCAGCAAAGAATCACATGCCGAAATTCGAGCAAGCATATTCTGTGTTTAATGTATGGGGTGCCCATACATCGTAAGCGGCTTACATACCCAATCTTCAGATGATCATGAACTGTACTTTTTGGAATATTTAGTCTGAGTGATAATTCCTGAACTGTGTAACATATATTGTCAGCTATAGTATCTGTTTATAGGAAAGAGCGAGCATCATCTTCGAGGCTGAAATTTCCGCACCTAAATTCATCAAATCCCCTTCGAACTGTGTCATCAGAAATAGCACTTTGTCCATTTTCAGCACACATTTTACGAGCAGTCTGACTAGCATTTTTTTCTTTCTTAAAATAAAAGAGCATAACATATGATGGAAATGAACTATCTGGTTCTCCATTCTTAGCACTGCAGTGAAACAAATATTATGACCCAACACAACCTAGAAATATGCAGTGAAAGCAAGAAGAGACTGTATTTACATATCTGCTTCAATCAAGGTTACTTCTTATCAGCGGTAGCAA
Organism: Metellina segmentata; assembly: GCA_947359465.1. Taxonomy (NCBI): domain Eukaryota; kingdom Metazoa; phylum Arthropoda; class Arachnida; order Araneae; family Tetragnathidae; genus Metellina; species Metellina segmentata. Next base: position 84,681,131 of record OX375882.1, on the reverse strand, counting down.
AATAATAACAACGAAGTGCGCATCAATTTGAAAAACCGCAGAACTTTCCGGATGACCAATACATGAAAGTAGGAAAAGAGAGAAAATTGCATGGATGTCCCAGTGTTATTTTGAAGGGATTTGTATAACATTCCACAGAAGTAACATTAACAAAGTATAACATTAGAAGGAATTTATTAGCCTTAGGGGTTTTTAAGGCAGAAGGGCCACATTTAACAAGCTGAATCGAACACAAGATAGAATATGTCAAACAGACCCATGCAAAAAGAAAGTTTTACTGTTATAGAAAATACAATCTACAGGTTGCTATTGCAATAGACAAACCCACTGAACCACCTGATTTCATACAATATCCATACCAGAACAAAAATTTTGAAAGAAAACACATAGAAAACTGATAAAGCTCAAAATATTAGATTTTGAATTTTTTGAAATTTTTCTAACACAAACTTAACTGATCAAAATTTTAAAAAATAGAAAAATTCTTGACCTTTTTTTACATTTAAAAGATACACAAACCATTTTGATTGCTTTACACTTTTCTAAAACATTCGCTGCTGCTAATTTTAGGAATTTTTTACATCTTACATAAGTTTACAAAAACACATGCATATCACAGTGTTTCAACTATAGTAAAATAAAAGTTTTTTCAAAGAATGCAATAGTAAAAGAACATCTGAGAAGCAAGTTCTAATACACTCATTTACTATGTGAATTTTATAGAGGAATACAAAATCATAAATAAATTCAATACCTACATCTTCCAACATTACAATAATCAGAATTATGAGCTTTTGTTGCATTGCAGCCAGGTTTACCTAAGAGACACATCATTTATATTATAATATAATATATTTACATGTAATATAATATTGTATCAAATACTTTCTCTTCTCCAATACCAACCATTAAATCATCTTAGTTAATCTAAATAAAAGGTTCACTAAAACACCACTATTGTTTATTTAATTCATTTTTTACATTGAAGGACTGTTACATTATATATATACATATCTCGTCACTCGAAGTCCAAAAGGTTGCAGGTACAAAATTCCATTTTTTCTTTTATTGCTATAATGTGGTATTTTATGATTTCCACCTGGTGGCAATATCTCTTACATCATCAGCTGATCCAATATAAGTTACAACCAAATGTCAAAAGGCTAATTGTTCCAAATGTACCTCACGATGGAGTGTAAAATTGCTCTCCTGAAAAACGCAGCTTTCAGACATACGACCTTTTGCACTTTGAGCCAATTCAAAACTGCCATAGAAATAACATTGAGCACAAATTGATTCATCTCGGTTTGTTATACCAATACTGATGGAAAATCAGATTTCGCAATAAAATTGTTTCACTAGTTTTGCTTGAAAAACAAGCAGTCCAAAAACAAAGTAAATTATAATATTTTCGTTTAAATTGACTTTTTAAATCGTTAATAATATAAATGATTGATGTGAATGTAGTATTTAAAGTACAGAACTCAAATTGTGGATTTTTTAGCTGATTTCTTTATTTTCTCAAAGCGATTTGGATAAGTGGTGGTTAAAAAAATAACTTTAAAATTAGATGTGCAACATCAAATTAAAATGGGTAACTATATGTTGTAGTTTAAATACATTTCAAAATTTTGATATAGCTTTCCATTGAAAGAATAAATTAAAATTAATTAAGTGTACTATTGTGGCTTATGTTTCATTGGGTGTTATTGAAAGCTGTACTTCATAGTTAAGTGACTACATCTATCCTTTGAATTGGTATTTTAAAAATTATTGTTGTACTGGCTACCTATTGTTTCAAATAGGTACATGGTTTCCATTTAGAAATTGAATCTCTGAATTGAAAAAGGTACCATAAGGATTCGATTTAAAACTGAAAATTGTTGGTGTGATCGTAATTTTAAACAAGACTTAATTGATCTTGGAATAATATCACAGTATTGTTAGAAAATTGAAATTTCTTCACTTCAGTGACAGAAAGTCGAGGTTGCTTACTCAACGAATTGTAGCTCATCTTACGCAACTTGGATAAATGTGAATCATGCGTCGAAAGCAATGATTTACTTTTTTAAAAACGCTGTAAAATAAACTTTCTGAATTTCGAAAAATTGTAATTGATTGAGTTTAATTATGTCTATGCTGATGACATTTATTTCTAATTCAAGCTCCCTTATTCCACGTGCCGCTGAATGGAATTTTCAAGAAAAAATACATTTGCTTCAAACTAAATTAGTCATAAATGTGTATTCATTCCATGCACTTGTAAGAGTGCATTAAAAAAATGAAAGCAAATGCAATTTAGATGTTTTTTTACCAATTTTATTTCATTTGGACCTATGAAATGTGCATATTGATGCTTATATTACATATACGTGGATTCAAATAAGGTATGAAATGGCAGCAATGACAGATATTGGTAGATATTAGCAAAGAAACTTTAGTGCAGATGCCATGCATGGGTTGGCTAGTTAGACTATAATAATAGTAGTAATTCATGCAACTTATAATCTTTCTTGGATTCAGAAACAGATTAAAAATTCTTTACCTTCTAACTCCGAAATTGGAGTTAAGAACAGAGAAAACCACGCTCTGTGAAAGGTCTGTCTAAAAAGCTCAACAGAAAAGGGGTAATCAGGATACAAAACAGCTTGAAGTACAATTCCACCACTGATGATAACAAGCAAAGTCATGCGCATAAAATTTACAAAGTCGACCAAAACCTAAAAGAAGCATTCACAATTATGTTTTTAAAAAACACACAAATATTTCTAAAATTTGATATTTTTACAAGCATTGATTCAGAACACAGTGACATTAGACTAGCATCATAGATTTGAATATCCATTTAAAATTTGATTCCAAAGTATTGTACCACTCATTTATTGAAAATACCCTATCTCAGATTTATCTAATAGTAACATATTTTAAATGGTTTGAGATAACTGGAGTTATTTAAATACCATTTCAAGGTAGTTGGAAGTATAATATAATGCATATAAAAACTAACCAATAAATATTTTTTCTGAAAATTTGTATGTTTTATGTAGAAAGCATGATCTCTTACCAATTCCATTGTCTTAGTACAATTGCTGTAAATGACAGATCTTACAATGGGTATACAACTCAACTCCTGACTACAGATAAAAAATCAAGAGCGTATTAGTGTTCTAAATGAATTAAAAATGATATACTTTGAAAGATATTTTCCCTGGACATGTGTGTTCTATGTAAAAACACATCATTGCACACTTTGTAATCTCTTTGAAAGAAAATATAGCACGACAAATCTTTATATAATTTTGGACCTAAAATCGAATAGTTAAGTCTTTCAACTACTGTTTGGTAAAATTTGCTTTTTTTAATCAGTTAATGACTTTCCGCTCTAAGCTAACGATATAAATGTATAAATTAACTGCTGATGCATTTATTTTTTAATATAATAACAATCATTGAATGCAAGTGAGTAACACAAAGGAACCACTCACATTCATTTATTTCACGTATCAACAATATCAAGTTGACGAGAACAGTAGATTCCAGATACAACAACACTAAATTTAATAAAAATTTACTATTAAAAAGGATTTGGATCAAGCTTTTCTAGATACATACAAATTTCAGATGAGCAAACATAGTAATTTTTTTTTACCGATACGGAAATTAGGAAAAATAAAATTTGTGAATTCAAGATTAAATACAAATAAGTTATATGAAATGCTAAACCTGTGTTTCAGCTATTTTCCCTTGATGTGCCTCAAGAATAGCACTGGCATGCTTTAAAGATTTTGAAATGATTTAAATTGTGCAAGATTTTTTTTCATTTCAATTTAGTTACAATCCCTGTGGGCACCACTGCACAAGCCTAGATGTAATTGCTCCACCTCTTGTAACTGTACCAGCAATTGTACCTGTAGCGTTCTCACAATCGCACTCCCCGAGGAGACAATAAATGTATTGAGTTTACATGAAGTGTTGCCGTTTCCACAGTCCTAACACAACTCATGTTTGCGTAACAAGCTATCGACCCCCCCCCCCCACCCCCCCACAAGTGGTTTAGTTTCAAACTTTTGACTTTGAAATGTATTCACAAATAATTTCAATACCAAAGTAAATTTTTTTTAGTATTATTTGAAATACAAAGTAAAAAGTCATAAATAAATGTTTCAAAATATATTTCAATGACACCAAAGGGCCAGTAATTACTATTATTATTTATGTACGTCAAACAAATTGCACCATTTTTTACCAGATCAGCAAAACATGGATGCGTGATTATTAAAATCATCAAGTCAAAACAGCCAAGGAATAAAATACATCTGATATAAAATACATCAGTTTTAAAACAAATTATTTGAAAATAAATAATGATTAGTTGAAATGAAGGTATGTTATGAAAAGATTTTCAATGCATATACAAATCTTTTTTACTAATGAAACTTGTTTTACAAATAAATCCGTACTTGCAATTGCTACACAACTCACCATCAATTTCACTCTGTACAAAAGAGGTCCCAATGTAGGTGAAATAGGTAAGTATACAGCAATGAGTCGATAGAAAAAGTAAAGCAGTCCTATGCATAAGATGACTTTACCAGTGTATGGGTCGAATATCACACCAACATTTAAAATGCGTCCAAGTACATATAAAATGATGAACACGATGATTAACAGTATTTCTAAACACTTGAAAAACAAAGGCACACTTGAATATTTCTGAAAAAAATTTATAAATACATTAGGAATATTTAGTACAATAATATATAGTATCAAGGAAATAAATACTTTTGATTTCGAAATTAAAGATATATTTCACGCACATTTACAATAAATAATTGTGAATATCAACAATTTTGATTGAATGAAAAGTACAAACAAATTTCTTTCTTTATATTTACAAAATAAAAGGAAATTTGAAAGATGTGGAAAAACGTTAACAATCCAAGTGATTTCTATGTGATATCTCACCCATCAAGGTCTAATCTATTGTTTTAATGACTAGATATCTCATCAAGATATTGATAATTTTTGTGGTGAGGGATTTAGATCCGGTCAGTTTTTTTAATGATGAGATATCTTATCCATCACGATTTGGTCATTGCTAATGACGAGATACCTCATTGAGACAATCACCAGGAGGATTAACAAACCTAAATTATAATTTTTGGCATTTACTACATTTTGGTGACTACACACAAGATTCATGCACAACTCAAAATAAAAGCCAACTCAGTATGGTACTAAATATTTAAAAACCTATAATCCTTTCGGTGGAGAAAGACATCCAACACTATTAGGACAAGTCACAAGAAACGCAAATTTTTAGGTTTTTCTAGAATAGCATTGCCACAACTCCCTTTTTTAACTAGGCCTTTAGAAGCTGCATGTAAATAACAGAAGCACTAGTGTGTTCAACAGCATAAAAATAGATAAGGTTCATCTTAAGAATAGATCCGATATTGTTTTAAAACCAGCAAAAGTGGTCCGAACTGGAGACAAAAATTATCCATGTGCTTAGAGATGGCAGATTTTTTTTTCATTTCTCTGTCCTAATGATGGGGCGGACAACTTGCTCTACTGAAATCGCAATTGACAATCTTTTCCAAAGTTTGTAAATCATTATTATTAGCTATTTTGAAGGTTTATCAATTTATCGTCAATTTAACTGAGGGCTTCATCTGTTTATCAACAGCCTTAATTTGCACGAACATCAAATTGAGCAACAGAATTTTATGGAGAATTTTAATACAAATTTAAGACAATTGGACATGGAACAAAATAAAAAAACATAAAAGGGGAAAACTAGCACTTACTTTATACAATATATAGGTACGTCTAATATATTCAATAACAATCAATGATGTCCACGAACAAACGACAATATCAAGCTCTTTATTTCCGCAGGATGGCCATAAAACAGCTATACTAAAAAATCCCAGGTATATCATATAAAATATCTGAAAATAAACAAAACATTTGAAAATAATGCATAAATTATATTTTAAACGTCACTAATTTAGAAAGAAAACTAATTACTTGGAAAGTCCAAAATTTTGTAATGGGTGCATTCCACATCAGGTAAATCATGTGCCAAATGGGGGGAGGAGAATGGATGAAGACTTCTTTCTCACGTAGCAATGTGGCAACCTGTTCTCTGTGTTTACCATGGCCAAAGTCGAACGGGTTATTATCATGATTCTTCAGGTATACAATGCTTCCCTTGGGGCTAAAAATAACACAAATCTGTTAATAGCAGATTAAAATTGAAAGTAGAGAAAATTTTTTTCTCATCCAAGGAAAAAAAATAGAATCCTTAGTTCAATAAAGAGTTATTTTCTATCATACCAATCTAGTCCTTCAAAATCACAAATAAGACCTTTAGAACAGAATACGCATGTTGCAACTTGCCAACTTCATTGAAGAACACAATAGGAACATTTTATGAAATTTTCTTCCTATTCATTTGTGAACATAATACGACACACACAACACCAATGGATCCATGTGCCAACAGCCTTATACCACTTGTGCCACTCCTGCGGCTTCAGGGTTTGTTTCATATCTCTAATATTATAAAAGGAAGTGTTTGTATGTTTGTTTGTTTCTTGCACGCAAATTCCTGGCGAATCTATGGCACTTACAGTAACGGGATTTGGTACACAGGTAGTCCGAATTTTTTGCAATTTTTGGGTCACAACGAATTTAAAAATTCATTCTAGAACATTTTAAAATGAATTTAATCATTATTGAATGCAACAGCATAGAAGATCGCAGATTCTAAATTTATTTTTTTCGTTTACGTTTGGATTTTGCATGTAGGAATGATTTTTCAGCAGACGATAAAAAACAAATAATATTTTAACTGCAGTTACTTAGTTCTTTTTTCTTTCTCCTAGACCGTTAAAGATAAGAGTAAAAATATCAACGAATTTGAAATCTGCGGAAAATTTCGCATTGGATCGATACCTAAAATTATAATTTTCTTTAAATGAATAATTTTTAAATTTAATATTATCTTTTTATATTTTTGCAAGAGAGTGTGACGTTACGTTAGCTTTTGCTTTCCAAAAATAATTATTTATAACTATATCTATTACAGAAAGTATAACTAAATGAAAAATGATTGAAAGTTTTGAATTGAATTAAATACCGAATGAAATCAGCATCTTTTCCTTGGATTGCTTCATGTATAAGAATGTCCTCTTCACCATCTCGTTCATCCCTTTCCTCATCAGAATCAGGATCTGAAATCCCAAAATTATTCATACAAAATATATTAATACATAATATTATACACATATAATCAAATACACAAAATATTTCACACAAAGTTTTACTATACAATGTGCAAAATGAAAAAGTAGATGCAGGAAAACTTCGGGAAAAACTAATCTCTAGGCTGAGAGAATATGTACTATTTTGAATGGGATAGTACTACATTTTTTCTGTCAGACTTGTCCTTTTAATAAAAATGTCAAATTTGTCTCGTTTTTTATAAAAATTAAATACACTGTCCTGTCATAAATTATTAGTCATAATCAATAATCCTTTTTCAATATCCCCCTGGATACAATTAATTTGTATAACCATGGAGTCCATCATAAAGAAAATATTCTTATATCTGATAGGCACATTTTTTTTCCTTCTGAAATTAGGCAAAAATGCCTCAATTTTCAAAGAATTTTGTAGTATGTAGAGTTTATTCTTTGTATTCCAGAAAGTAGATATTTTTCTGTTATGAACAGTATGCAGTCAACAAAGAAATCTAGATTAAGTTCCGAGACAATATTGACCCTAGGTTACTAGCATAATGTAAGCTGTGTCATTGAGTATGAGAAGTTTTATGATAGGACTGAAAGACAGAAATTTGCATCATAAAACAAATTAGATTAATTTCTGAAAATATTACTTCTAACTTAAACGTAAAACACATTCATTGCAAACATAATTACCTGATGCAACATTTAAGTCCCAAGAGTGAAGAGCTTCTGTTTTAAAACGTATCCAAATATACATTGGAAAAATTAAAAATGCACATAAGACAACCTGAAAAAACAAAATTATTTCATAAAAATTTTGTTTTGAAACATGTCGAAATTTTATAAAAAAAATTAGAAAAATAATTATTATAAGCAGCACAATCTACAATTAAATTTTGAAAAGACACTGCCACATTAAAATATTTTATGATTTTCAGTTTTAACTTTACAACATGATACAGACTCAAATGCCTGTTTACCTAACACTACTTCATTCTTAACAAAATTCTTACTATAGCTTAGAACTCCAAATTAAATAAGATTAGATAAATCAAAAAATTATAGTAAACATTAAAATTAAGCATAAAAAAAGGTTCATTTTCAAAGTATTTGCTGAAACAAATGTATTATTATTTATGAAAAAGATTGCATCTTTTCAAACTGTATTACTGTAGAATAGCTACCTTCTTGCAATAGATAAGAAATTAATGTAGTATGAGATATTCAAGAATTTTAAATAGAACTTGATTAGCTAGTTTGAACAAGTATTTAAAATTCTACATATGTAAGAATCTGTTAATGATTAATTACTGGGCCAACTTTGAAAATTTAGGCTTAAAATTTAATTTGATCCTAAAAATAAAATTATTATATATATACACAAAATCCATCAAACAAAAGAAAATTACCCCTTAATACTAAATAAAGTACCTTAAACCATTGTGGAAATGTCACGACTCCCCACGTAACGTCTCGAATTCTAATATTGCCTAAAAACAAATTAGACAGCCATTTTTGACAACAAGGATGTGAAAGGAATGTTCGATTTTTTGCCATGGCTGCAATATCTACAGCAGTTTTGTAAGACCAGTCTGAAGTCTCTTCACTAAGAACATCATAAGCTCGACAAGATGAATCATGGTAACTTGCGTCCAGCACGCTAGTAGCCATTTCTGAAAACTCTCTGCAAAACAAACAGTATTTAATGTACCATAAAAGAACAAAAGACAATTACCTTATAAATAATAAATAATTATAAACTACAAATATAGTCACAGCTCAAAATAATCATCTAAAACATTTTATGCTGAATAGACAAATAAAAGTTATTTGGGTATTTTATAAAGTACTTCCGAGTCCTCTTGAAAATAATTGCAGCCCCCCATGGTATCTGCAATAGGACATGACCGATTCAAAACATTAGAAATTCAATACGTATTTCACATTGGGATTTATAGTCAATAAGCATTTAAAATTAATGTTGTTGAATGCAAATACAATTAATTTTTAGTTTAAAAGCAAGTGCCTCAATACACTTATTGGAAATATCTAGATAAAAAAATACATTTCACATAGATTGCAATATATTAACCCACTATGGCACAGTGAAAAAACATGCACGAGGGTTTGAATCTAATAAACCGTTTCAAAAACATCAATTTATAGCTATCCTATAAATATTGTCATAAATTTTTGATGACACTAGACCTTGGATGAGCTTCCTTGACATTGGTTTTAGGAGATGAATAAAAACGTGTTTTTGTAAAAAAATTTTATACTTAACAGAAAGCAAAAAAAAATTAATAATAAATAAAATATAAAGAAAATATAAATACATAGAATTCATATGGAAAAATCTGTATCTTCCGTTGTCATGAAACAATGTGAGAGTCTTTTCCTTTTAATAAACCTGTAACAGTTTTTAGGTAATTAGCACAATGATGCAACATACGAGTCGTTAATTTTTCCCAAGAATTCTAGGTTTTTCAGATGACATGTGACTGTTAAAAGTGCAAGAATAGTTTGGCTCAAGGGTGTCTGCTATGGTCATGTTATTGAAGGAGTTTATTCGATATAATTAGAAGCCTGGTGGCAAGATTCACAAATGATTTACACAACTGGCCTCTTGCAGATTCAAAGTTCTGAGTTGAATCATCAGTGCAGAAAGGTAGGTGTTTTAATTAACATTGCACTGGAGCAACACAACGGGCTGTTTGCGACGATCCTGAATCAAACTTGAAGGGAAAGATCTGAGGACAGTACCAATTAATTTTGAACCATGGTCAGATGACAAGATAACACCCGAGCAGGCAAACAACTCTCCAAACTTCGGCAGTGTGAGGATATGACAGATTTAACATGCACCAGCCTCCTTTGTACACTAAGGACTTTGGTTGAATTTGAACTCGCAAACACTTCGGTTGCAAATCACTTACTCTACCAACCAAGGTACCGTAGCCTCAGTGGCTGAAAGTGACAGCAGTGATAATGCATTGTGGGGATGCCCAGCCACAGAGAACTTCATTCATGCTTTTACATATGTGATAGACTCTTAACCAGTGTCAGTAACTTTTTTAAAAGTCAATTTACGAAGGTCAACTGCCTTCTCATTGGAACTATTATATGCATAGCCAACACAAAAATAATATGCTAAAGCTGAAGTACACTGCAATTTATGCATCGACTTACCTACTAAAAGAACACAATTCTTGCTTCATATTTGAATCGTGAGTGTAGTCTTGCAATTTTTCATAGATCATCGAAACTATCAAAGCTATGTGGATGGGTTGATCCGAATGCTGCCACAAAAGCTGAGCAAGTTTCGATCTGTTTGTGAACACAGCCCACAAAAGTAGAATGCAAAGCGATTTCCGCTCTGCTGATGATGGGTCACTGGTATACATGCCCATTGCATTAACTGACATTTCTTGCATACTGATGAAATTGCGCATGCCAGTGCATATTTCAATCAACAAGTTCAAATCTGATTCTATGAAGTTTCTACCAAACTTTGTAATCTGTAAAACATCCAAAGAGATAAGAATTAAGAGTAATACTTTTTATGAACTAAGAAATTGTAGTGTTCCACTAAAAATACCCCCCCCCCCCCTGTAACTTTTAACTCTAGACAAACGTTGATTCCAAATTACTATACTATCCCAAACACACAGATTCTAAATAACTATTATCTGAAGTACAGGTTCTAAAAAACTGTACTTTTTAAAGTAGATTTTAAATTACTGTACTATCCCGAGTACAGAATCTAAATTACCATCCTAAGTACAGATTCAAAGTTACTGAACTATCCAAAGTATACATTCTAAATTACAGTACTCTATCTTTACACATATATATAACTGTACTATCCAAAGTATACATTCTAAATTACAGTACTCTATCTTTACACATATATATAACTGTATTATCCAAAGTATACATTCTAAATTACAGTACTCTATCTTTACACATATATATAACTGTACTATCCAAAGTATACATTCTAAATTACAGTACTCTATCTTTACACACACACACACACACACACATATATATATATATATATATATATATATATATATATATATAACTGTACTATCCAAAGTATACATTATAAATTACAGTACTCTATCTTTACACATATATATAACTGTACTATCCAAAGTATACATTCTAAATTACAGTACTCTATCTTTACACATATATATAACTGTACTATCCAAAGTATACATTCTAAATTACAGTACTCTATCTTTACACATATATATAACTGCATTATCCAAAGTACAGATTTCAAATTAATGTGCACTGGTAATATCTACAATTGCGTCGAGATCAGACATTAACTGACAAGTTGGTAATTCTTGGCACTTGTCAAGCGTATGAGGAGTCATACCAATTAAAGAGTGGTACCAATTTCTGTTTAGATATGTATGGAGCAAACAAAAATTTTATAAGCAAAATTAATTGTAATATATTTTAAACTTTTGTCCATGAAATGAGATACAGTTAAAAAAGGTAAGTTGTGAATGCAAGACAGTGCAACTTTGTCTGCCATAAGGAACTTTATGGTGGACAGATTATATCTGTATTATAAGTTCATTTTTGTAGTGGTGGCTAAATTAATCAAATCCTCCTCCAGAATTTAGCAGTGGCTGAATTCGATACATGGTTACCACTAGTTGATAGATTATCAATTGTGTGAGAGCTATATTAAGATCACAGATGTGCGTGTTCAAGCAATTGATGATTGCGTGCATGGACACAGCAGAGTGTGAAGAGAAGGACGAGTGGTAAAAATTAATGAAGCTGTGATAGGAATAGAAGCAATGTTCAGCTTGTTCAGCAATGTTCAAGCTTCAGAAGTTGTTACTATGTGATTGGCATTGCATAGTCAATTCAACAATTCAACGTGGACGATCCATTGAAATATCTCCTCATTACCAAAACTGACCAGATTTTGATAGATGAGATATTTTGTCATTAGAAAAACTAATCTGATCTCGATCTTGGTCATCATCAGACAAATTGACAATATCTCCATCATTTCGAATTCAAATCTCTCTCTATATCTTTAATATTATAAAAGGAAGTGTTTGTTTGTCTGTTTGGGGCCGCAAAATATTGACGATTCTATGGCACTTACGGCAATGAGATTTAGCACTCAAGTAGTCCAAATTATTTGCAAATTTTGGGTGGCAGCAAATTTAAAAATTCAATTTAGAAGATTTAAAAATGAATTTAATAGTTTTATTCTCCATTGCTTTTTTAAACGCAGAGAACTTTTTCTACCCGTGTGACCTTGCAGTCAGGGTTTGGAATCATGCCAAGTTTTTTTCATCCGCAGTACGCAAAGAAAATTATTTTTTTCACTTCTGCTTTGATTTTGCGTGAACGAATAAATTTCCAGCCAGACAATAAATCTTTTAACTGAAATCAGTTTTTTTTCTATCTCCTAGACCGTTAAAGATAGAGTAAACATTTCAACGGATTTGAAATCTGCAGAAAATTTCAGAGATTGATACCTAAAAATATAATGATTTTCTTTAAATAAATAATTTTTTTAATTAAATATATCTTCAATGGATTTGAAATCTGCAGAAAATTTTACACCAGATTAAAACCTTACATCACGGCGTTGTCCGTGGTGTTGGTTTGGAAAGGAAAAAAACAACTAGAAATACTCATTGTAATAGAATTTGAGTATTTATACAATCACTGTCAAACCAATTCACACCAAATTAGTCCAAGGTCTGCAGAAGGGAGGGGGGGGGGGGTAAAAACAATTCAAAATTCCCATAGGAATAACATTTAGCATCCTTTTAATCAGTTTCACCAACTCATATCAAATTGTTTACTCATTCTTTAGAATCCTGTAGGAAACATATGCTACATATTAACCTCAATTCTAGATTCATAGAGTGGAGCTAAAAAACAATTCAAAATCCCCATAGGAATAACATTGAATAATGTTACATGACTTATAAATAATTATATGATGAATGATCTTATTATAAGCAGAATTTCTGAGATCTTGATGGGCGAAATCTCTAGTCAAAGTCATTCGGAGGGTTAAAAGTGCACATGTTCATTATTACATCCACTAGTCACACACTAATTTAGCAAGACTTGAGAAAAACAGTGTAATTTTGTCAACCCAAAAATACTTCATGTTGAAGATGGGTTATACTGCAATGATATAAACTGATGAATTGTAAGTTATTTTTGACATAGAACACATCTTACCTTTTGAAACTGGGGTACCACGCTTCATTTGTAAATGTCCAGGCATGAGAATGCAAAATTTCAAAAAAGAGGAAAACCAAAATGTGAAATTAAATACATACGAGTCAGGTCTGTGTGCACAGGATTTCGCAACAGTAAAAATTAAAATTAACAACTCGAACATGCTCGAGGAACAATTTGTACACTATGGAGTTGGTGAGCAGTGGGCGGACCCCCTAGTAAACCTGGGCGATGTTCAAATTTTGACATTGCGATACATCGACATTCTAACATTGCAATATCGTGATGCTAACCATGCATTTTATATATAGTAAGAGCAAAACCTTGTTCCTATATCACCATATATATAATTATTATTAATTTCTTTTTCTCTTGGTTATTAAAAATCACGGTAGGAAAAAAAAATAATAACAAGTATAGATCTACGTTGTACATTTAAGAAACACGCATGATTTAAAACAAGATTTTGCATATATATCTGTTAGGGTGTGTGTGCATCAAATGCCCCATCTTTTTAAAAAATTCATGGAAATGGTCTGTCATTGTTATTTTTGTTCGAAATGCAAAAAAAAATATTATACATAAAAGTTTTGAAAAATAGTATAACATCCATGTGGTCCACCTGTACTAGGAATGTACAATAAAAGTGGAAATTCTGATACACAAAGCATCGTGAGTAAAACAAATTTTTTCAACATATATTCTCATGAAATAATGCAATTAAGATTGTTAAGATTTCGCTAAAAAAAGTAATTTGGAATCGAAAGTCATCTTTAGGACTCAAATGACTTTGAGAAATTCCTTATTAATTTGGCGCTGAGCGATAACATCGCGACACCGGAAAACCGTGAGATCGGGGAAAATCGCGATGTCACGATGACCGCGAGATCTGCGCTAGCTAAGGGATGACTGAATAAGATCGGAAAAAATAGCGATTTAACGATGACCGAGAGATTTGCGCTAGTTAAGGGATGCCCGTGTAAGATCGGAAAAAATCGCGATGTCACGATGACCGAGAGATTTGCGCTAGCTAAGGGAAGCCTGTGTAAGATCAGAAAAAATCGCGATTTAACGATGACCGCGAGATTTGCGCTAGTTAAGGGATGCCCGTGTAAGATCGGAAAAAATCGCGATGTCACGATGACCGCGAGATCTGCGCTAGCTAAGGGATGCCTGTGTAAGAACGGAAAAAATCGCGATTTAATGATGACCGCGAGATCTGCGCTAGCTAAAGATGGCTGAGTAAGATCGGAAAAAATCGCGATGTCACGATGCATCGCCATCGTGAAACTGATGTGGTTGTCGTCCTCACACCGGTTTTTCACGATATATCGATACATCGCCCAGACATACCCACTAGTACATAAAAACGTCACTAGGACATCCGGTTCTTCAAAGCTTGAAATATACTCTCATTGGCTACGAAATCACGTTAGAAAACGCGAAAAATTACTAAAAAGCGGAAAAACATGAAAAAATCTAAAAAAGCGGAAATCCGCGGAAACGCGGAAGATTCTCATGCCTGAAATGTCACAAAAAAGCATAAGTGCAAAAAATTTAATAACTTGAAAGGTATAAATGATACATAAATGAACAATATTTCATTTGAAAGAGAATTAAACAACAAATCTTATAAATGCTCATTGATCTTGCGCTGATGTCATCGGCTGATGCAATCGCAGCATGAAGTTGTGTCCCAAAAATGCATACTTTTGCTCACATAAGTTTAGTCTAGCTCCCGCCTCCTTTGCGTCAGCACAATGTTTGAGGTGTCATTTGTTTTGTCTCTTTCAGCTGTATAGTAATCGAAATACAACTTTAAATATTTGATACTTGTTTAGTTATCAAACTTCAAAGTGTGGAAATTTTGCAAAATGTTCAAACATATGCATAATAAATGCAAGAAAAATTATACAAACGTCCAAAAAGGAATCCAAGAAGATCAGGATACCCGATGCTGAGCATCAACGGGCTTGGAGGGTTTTCTTGAAAGTATAGGCGTTGCACCTTCAAGGTGAAATGGCTGATACAAGTGCGCCACGTACCTCCACCGCTCAATTAGACGTAGTATATCTGATGACATAAACGTTTTATAATCAAACAATGGAGTTCAACCCATAAAGGTCGGTAGCGAAATAAGCCACAACCTTTAACCATAAACAGCGAGTGCACCAATTGTGATAGCCCTGTCCCTTTTTTTTGTATACAGGTGGCCGACCACACATCCTATTAACAAAATATCACAGATCGTAGATTAAAGCTGTGGACACTGGATAACAGACATTTCCATTAATCTATTTTACTTTATAATATATTATCCCTCACCCTGTTATACGCACCAATCCATGTCCAAGAGCTCCTTCCCAACAAACGGATCGGAAGAATTCTTGTCTCCGGGCCTTTAGGAAAAGAAATCTCAGCCTTTTGGGTGTGAGATACTTATGAATCTGGAAGCCTTTCCTTAAAAACAAATCAACGAAGTCTTCTCGGTTCGGCCGCATTAAAGCTTGCTGAAAGATAGTCTTGTCGACCTGAAATATAAAAGTTCGTGAAAATCTCCAAATTTCAATTGCATAGTGCTCATTATAATAAAGGTTTTAAATGAATAAAATTACCTGTTAATTTACAAACCAGATTATTTAATTGTGTGGTTGTCTTCGGGTTTCATGGCACAGGGGCCATGCTTGGCCAAGCGGCACCAAACACAAGACAGACAACACAGTGAGGGAGGGGAAAAAAGCAGAAGGGTAGGCAAGGGAATAAAGGAAAAGGAGGACTCATCATTTGGACACATCGGGGTTGTGATGCCTGTACACACCTAAAGAAGTACGCCTTTAATTGCAAAACTCCTTTGTACACAATAGGATAAATTTATGATGGTAATGAACCGACTGTGTGCAAGTTGACTAAAGATATAACTACAGTACCTGAATGCTGTGATCAAAGTTGATCTTGGCATTTTATCACTAAGACCCTTGTTTGAGGAAAAATACTGGTAGATTAATCAGTGTATTATATTCATCAAATTTTGATTACAGTGCTTTACACTTTATCTGCAATAGACAACTTTATATCGACTTAGAGCAGAAACTCTTTAACTGACATTTTTTCAATGACATTAAATGCTTATCTTCATGAATAATACATTGTCATATTATAATCTGTTTCAACATGAACACAAGACTGTCAAAATGCTCATAATTTACATTGTTTTATATAAAAGCTAATACCTATTCTTTGGACTGGAAAAAATTCCTGTCATTTCATGCATTTCTGCTTTAAGCCAACAATATACTATAAAACCCTGATTATCTGAGTTTCTGCTTTAACCAAGCTATCAAATATTTCTAGGATTTTTTTTTGGTTCTACATTTTTCGTTTTTAAAACCACCGAAAACAATTCTGAACTTGATCTCACAAACACTCAGGAAAACGAAATCCGTGACTCGATAAACGCTGACAAACGACAAAAGATTTCAGACAAAATTAGCCTCAATATCGTCAATAAGGAAAATGAATCTAGCGATGTTGGATTTGATTTTCAGCAATGATGAGGATAGGGTGCAGGATTTGGTTATAGGTGAGCCACTGGGAGAAAGTGATCATAGAAGTATCAGATTAAGTATAAATTTTAAGTCAGCATACGCAATCAATAGTAGGATAATTCCAAATTTCAGAAAGGTAAATTTTCATAAGATAAGGGAAGAGTTAAAGGAAACATTCAAAGGGGGATTATTAGCACCGCATCATTCTGAACAATGGGAGGAATTCAAGAATAAGTTAGACAGGGTGTTAAAAAAACATGTAACGTTCAGGAAAAAAGGAAAATCTAGAAAATTACTCCCTATGTGGTTTTCAGGGGAAACACACAAAGCTTTAAAATTAAAACAAAGAACATACAGGGTATATAAAAGCACTGGTAATGACAGGGACAAGGAGGCATATCAGAAAGCCAGAAAGGAGTTTAAAACTATTAGTCGGAAGCAAAAGGTGTCCTTGGAGGAAAAATTAGCAAGGGAAATAAATATAAACCCAAAAGAATTTTTTGCATATGCAAGTGGTAAAAATAAATTTAGTACTACACTGGGCCCGTTGGAGGGGAAGGGAGGTGAATTAATTCAAGACGAGGTGGGAATGGCAAACGTGTTAAATGACTTTTTTCTGGGGGTTTTCAATGGTAACTATAATTTAAAAAAGGATCCCAAGGATGGAACCTTTGCAGGGGGTATAATTAAAGAATTCAAATTCAACAGGGAAGAAATAGTACATCAGTTGAAAAGAATTAAGCCATCTAAAGCACCAGGGCCAGACGATATTTATCCGAGAGTACTAGTGGAATGCGCGGAAGAACTGGGGGAAGTAATTCACACGATATTTAATTCAACATATAGCACAGGTTGGGTGCCAATGGATTGGAAGTTGGCCAACATAACTCCAATTTTCAAAAAGGGAATACAAAGTGATCCGGGCAACTATAGACCAGTAAGTCTAACATCAGTAATTTGCAAAATATTTGAATCTCTGTTAAAAAAGCATATAATGTTATACTTGGAGGAGGGGGGACTGTTATCAGAGAATAAGTATGGGTTTAGGAATGGCAGATCCTGCTCTACAAACCTTTTGAAGTTCTACGAAAAAATTACTGAGGAGCTGGATAATAAGAGCAGTGTGGATATCATGTACATAGATTTTCAAAAGGCTTTTGATAAAGTACCTCATGAGACATTACTGTTTAAATTGGAAAGGCTGGGGATTCAGGGAAAAACATTAATATGGATAAAGAATTGGTTATTGGGTAGAAAGAAGAGAGTGCAGGTAAAAGGAAATAATTCACAGTGGACAGAAGTTATAAGTGGGGTGCCTCAGGGATCAGTTTTGGGACCAATTTTATTTATAATTTTCATAGATGATATAGGTCAGGGGATAAAGAATAGAATCAGTATATTTGCAGATGACTTAAAAATATGGGGGACAGTGGATACCAAGATGTCAAGTTCTGCATATGTGTTACAGGAACAGTGGAGCCGAGTACTGTCTGCAGGGAGTAAAGGTAAAGGAGGGAGAAACAGTCAAGGATCTTGGGGTGATAATTCACAGGGATTTTAAAATGGGTCACTAATGTTCAGCTGCGGGTAAAAAGCTAATAGGTTATTGGGGTATATTAAAAAGACTGTAACTTCAAGGGATAAGAATATAATCTTGCCGTTATATAAGGGTTTAGTAAGACCACATCTAGAATATGCTGTACAATTATGGGCTCCATATATGAGAAAGGACATAGAATCAATTGAAAGGGTTAAGCACAGAGCTACACAAATAATAAAGGGGATAGCAAATTTCGACTATAATGAACGTTTAAGTAAGCTAAACATGTATACACTGGAAAGAAGAAGAAGGAGGGGGGATTTGATTCAGCTTTTCAAGTTTGTAAAACAAGGGGACACAGAGGGCTTCAATTTCAATAGGGATAACAGAACAAGGGGCCATGGGTATAAATTGAATAAGACACATTTTAATCGGGATTTAAGGAAAAACTACTACTTTAATAGGGTAATAGACAGTTGGAACACATTGCCAGAAAATATAGTTAAATCAAAGGGAGTGTACGAATAAGACACAATTGGATAGTCAGTGAGAACTGGGGAATTCATAAACAAAGGACCAGCCTTGTTGGGCTTGAGCTTGTAGCTGGTCGTCAATATTTGTATTTGATGGTGATGAAAAGACAGAGACCATGAAAATCTCCCATGCAGATGGACTAAAAGCTATACAATATATAGAACAACAAGAAAAAGCGACATCAGCAATCCTGTTATCCTTAAAAAATGGCAAAACATTGCTGCAGAATAACGCCAAAGTAACGAAAAACAAAAAACAATTAAGGACTTTTTAATTAAGAACTCTTTATTTATCGTAACAATATGAATTGAATGTGGTGTATTTGTATAACTTTTGTATTTGTTAAAATATACATTTAAACCTACACGATTTATTTTATTTACAATTTTGGCTTTAACAGAGTTTTTCGGTTATCCGAGTTAGTCTTGGTCCACATTAACTCGTATAATCGGAACTCTACTGTATATACGGTACATAGTCCCAAATCCGGACCTTTTGCTAACTGCCGTTTTTTTTTTGCTTTTCTCACTTTTTTACTTTTCTCCGACAATTTTTAAAGAACAAGGAGTTAAACCTGGACCTAATTGATGAAACAACGCAAAATAACGGACATGTTCAGAGTAAATACCACACAGTAAAATTATTTTAAGCAGTTAAATTATTATACGATTTGCAAGTAAAACTTTTGCATTGTATTAAAAAAAATTTTTTCCCTTTTTAAAAAATTATTCCTATTTATATAACTGCTATTTACTATTGCAAATGCAAAATTTACGTGTGTGTGTTAGGTTAAGGCGTTTTTGACAAAAAATGCAAATAATCCTAAATTTGGAAAGGTTAAGGTCTGGATTACTTCGTATTTTGGACTGTTTTTTCATATACATATGTTGTGTGTATATATATATATATATACACATGTAGGATATATATATGTCTAAGTATATATATACAGTGAAACCCCGATTTAAAGTATTTCAAGGGACTGGAAAGAAATAATGTTATAAGCGGAAAAAAATTAAATCGGGGTCGGAGATAAACAAAACATAGAGCATGAAATAAAGACTAATTTAAGTAACATACCTTTTATTTCTTCCTTTACATTTTTATTGTTTAAAGAAATCTGTTATTTTGTTTGCATTTTGCTTTTACTAGCTAAATCATTAACATCATTCACTACGGATATAAGTTTTTTAGTATATCTAATTTGCAATTAATGCATTTCACAAAGATATTCATTACGAACACAAAATGGACTAGGGTCAGGTGGGGTAAAATAGGTAACTTTTACACCAGATCAAAACCACAGGTAGTATGAATTTTATGCAAATTTGCGATGTGCCCCGGTCATGTTGGGTGGAGGTGGGACTCATTCTTAAAACTGTTTTTTCTGTTTAATATCAGTAAGGACATGAGAAAACTGTCACGGGCAACGCTGGCCTGGTAGTATCTGACCGACTATTTTGAAAGTCGTTTGCTGAAAACGTTAAATGTGTGAAATATTTCTAAATGATAACGTTAAATACAGGATTTTTTTTAACAGTAAACGTATAGGAAATTATTTGGGACCAATGAAAAATGAAGTGATATGCGGGTTACGTTAAACTGGGGTTTTGCTGTATATATACTTAGACAGAAATTTTAAAAAGTATCGGATTTGATTAGACTTGAATATTTTAACTTCCTGCTTAGATTATCAAGTTACTGAAATACATTTCTGCAAGTAAATTGACTTTTTCAAATTTGTTAAATTAATCTGATTTTTAAATTTGATTAGTATAGTATTTAGAGTTAATATACATAAAGTGTGTGCATAAACACATTGTAGTTAAGTTTCTGTGAAGTAATCATAGATATGATCCATTAATATTTGTGGTTTTTATTTCTATGCCACCTGAATACAGCCTACTATTTCCATAAAGATTGGAGAAACCAAGTAAAACTAGTTATCCCAAATAAATATTTGAATAAAATTATTTGATGTCGAGCTAAAAAAAAAATGAAATAAGAATTACAAGGACAATTTAACTTACTTTGAAGTTATTGGATGGGTCTTTTAGGAATACTTCACACATTGCAACATGAGGACTGTTCCAATCCAAGGTTAATAGTAGGTCTTTTTGCATTTGTGCATGCCAATTGGTGTGATCTGGCCTTTGAGCTACAAGAAAAACATTTTTTTAAAACTTACTAAGATGGAATTCAAAAGCACAAATTCATGCTTTTATTAATAAATTACTGATTATCAGAAGCAATAAAGCTTTCCTGATGTTTTAAAACTTTTTATCACATTAATATTTCCAAATTTAGGATAAGAGCTTTTTAGTTAGCTTTAGTTACTTAATAACACAGAAATAAAAAGAATAAAAAGGTAAAAATTTCTTACATTTAAAAAGAGCTCGCAGAAGATGTTCGTCTAAATTTTCTAAGTTACAAGTATGGCTGTGCAAATTTAAAATTGTTAAGTATACTTGGCTATTCTGCAAAATAAATATGAATATTACAGCATAAAACATCAAAAGGTTGCAAATCAACTTAAAAAGAAGAAAAATTCACTAATGATAGTAATAAAGCACGATTATGAAATTAACAAACCTAAAAATACAACAGATAGTTCGCAATTAATTTTCTCATGATAAAGTAAAAAATATGTGCCATTAGTTATGGCACCAAGATTCTGAAGGGAAATAAAGACAGAAGCAGCTCATAACTGCCACATTGATTAAGCACATTTAAATATAGTTTAAGAAAATAATAGTAGTTTTAAGAAATAAACATGCATTCTTTCTTAAAGATATAATACTAGCACATATATGAAAAGGTTAAATTGTTTATGTCTATTGACAATAGTGTAATTTTCCTACAATTGATACCTCATTTAAGTACATTTATCATTAATAAAAGCATTGACTATATCCTCAGTGCTCATTTCATACCTTTCTACATGAAAAGATTGTGTGTGTGGACATATTTAAAACAGCACATGTCCTTACTGGTATTAATTCTTATTTTCATTAAAATGCACCCTCTGTCATGTTGACAAAATTAGCTTCTAAACTGCATCCCATTCACTTGTTCAAAGATGATTAAGTATTTCTTTTATGTCTTAACGTATTTTTGCATTAGCACACATTTTCTCTGTGGCACTGATTTCTATTTTCTAGATTTCTCATTGCATTCTGCAGTCAAACAGCTGAAGAATTTCATCAGAACAACGAGATCTTTCATTTAATAACGGCATTTTTTTTTGCAGCATCCTTCAGCCTAAAACAAGCATATTTAAATGAAATGCTTAAATTTTCGAATGAATGCAGTTGATTCTTAAATTGTTTATATTCGTTTACTGCCATTCACTAATAAACAAATGTCAGTGTTTGGGCCACATATGCCTGTAAATGATATAGGGAGATTAATCTGTCATTAAATACACCAAACCAAAAACTACTATTCAAAATTGACTATCAATTCTATGAATTTTATTATGCATTTGATGACTTAATTCTTTGCGGAAACAAAGTAATAGAATAGAATCTTATAGAAAGAAAAGGTTGAATTGATAAAGTTTCATCTACATTAGATTGAAACAACAAAAACTATACCTGGTTAGCATATCGAACACATTCCATTATTCTGTCACGAAACATATTCCTTGCTAAGCTATTTTCTCTGAGCTGTGGAAAATTGTGTGCAATTTTGTTTGAGAGCTCTCTCTTCAAAGAATTTTCAATAAATTCAGCATCTTGAATACCTCTTGGTCTACATAAAAACAAAAAGATACATTTGAGTTGATTGAGGGTAATATTGTCATTATCAAGCCCTGAATTTTGTCGGCATGTCATCTTTCAATTGGCACTTCATAGACGATAACGGGACAGATAGAATTCTGTTTGTAATTTCTAATTCTAGATATATTGTCATTTTTTTTAATTTTTGGTAAATTTTTTAGATTTTAAAGGCATTGTTTAACAATTTTCTACATTTCTAGCAAAATTTAAAATTTGGGATGAGTTATAATCCAACTTTTGCTGTAACATACCAAGTCACAATCTTTCGTATGGCAATCTAACAGAACACATTGTAAATGACTCACTTGCCAGCTTTCAGCACCAAAAATTTATCTTAGGTGAAAGAAAAACATTCTACACTTTTCTATTGACAGGGCTAACTAACACAGACAAAGCATTTCTGAAATAGTACCTTAAATTTTTAAAAACAGTAACAAAAAGTATCTTCTCTTAGAAGAGAAAGGAAGTTAGAAAAAGGTAATATAACCAATTTTAGTTGTTCAGATGCAAAAGGAATCGGCTTTAACACAAAATGAGTGAAACAAGTATGAAATAGATTTTGAAAATCTTGACTAGAAATTTTAATTTAAAAACAAGAGCCAATATTTTCAAGGTTTTCATGACAATCGCGCAACTGGATTCTGATGTTTTTTTTTCTTGGTTGCCACTGCTTACTGTCAAATATTTGAAATTTGCATCCTTTGGAAAATTTTCTCTAAAAAAAAAAAAATATGAAAACTATTTTTTGTGTACACAATTTAGTTTAAAAACAGGGACTAAATTTTCAGCGACTTGTGATGAATTTTCAGTCATCAAAATATTCAAAAGTCACCAAAATTTCTAAATTAGTAACTGGAGATGATTTTGCTTAAAAAGATATACCAAAATCTATTTAAATTGTTTGTAATGGTACTGCACTGGGAATGTACTGTATCTATATATATCTAATTCTCTTACGTGGCACGCAAAAAAGACGTAATTTGTTATCGCATTTTGGCAACATTGTACGATTGTTTGTTTGCCACGAAGCCTCTCGCCGCAATTGAATTTATTACGTTATCGGATAAAATTTTATTGAAAAAATAATAATTTTAGTGGATCTGTTGCAGTTTATAATAGAAATCAAAGAAAGCGGAGAATCTTTTCAGGGCCCTTTAAAAAACGGTCCTTTTCATGGCCAACAATTATAGTTCAAGACGCTTGCACTACAACTTTCGACAACAAATTCAATGAAACAGTGTGAGTGGCTCGAGAGCTGGGGAAATGTACACGCAAACAACATGCTGGGTATACAATTTCTAAAGCAGCGCTAACATTTCGAGTCAAAATTTTCATTTGAATTCTGATTCTAGAGGTACTGTAAAAATCGTTTCTGAAAAAAAGCAAATTTAGATTTGAAAAATATATTTTTGGAATATCATATTTTATAAACAATCCCTTCTGCTGGGACACGTGTCTTCATTGATGCAAGCATATGTTTGCGCCGCAAACCAATGAGGATTGCAAAGCTATCCTCCGGGGGTTAGCGAGCGTCAGCGAGCAGGTGGTGGGCCCCCTAGTTCTATTTATTATGTGAAGGATTTACAATGTTTAAATGGTTGCTTCTCCTCAATAAATAGACTTCCTAATAGAATTGCAACATTATCCCGTTACAAACTTTGGGTTGAGTAGTCAAGAGAAAACTGTGTGTCGCTTGTGTGAGAAAACTGATATTTAAAGTTTTAATTTTTTTTTAATACATTTTTTAGTGCCTGCATATGTGTATGTGCAAAAATGTATATTTTATTTACAGACCATTTTTAATAGAAAACATTTTGCTCATCAGAGCATGCAATTTGTATTCTTTTGGTCACTTTATAGATCAGTTTTATACAATTTTTTAAGTCAACAAAATCCAAGTACTCATATTTATCATTAAAAAATTAAAACGCTTGGGAATAAGCAAACAAAACAATACTTTTTTTTTTGCATTAAGTTACAAGTCAAGAAAGTAAATTGCTCATGAGTTTAAAATATTCAAGAAACAGAATTTTGCATCCTGAAAATTATTCCTATATATAGTGCAAAAACAAAAATTAGGGAACTTTTTCCAATTTTCGTGTGATAGATTTAGGAAGCATAATTATTTTATCCACATTTAAACAACCTACCTTTCTGAAACTTCATAGTATGCATAAGCCAACAGATCAGCCAAACCTCCAGAACCGCGAACAAGAACAACAGGAAGTTGCTTCTTCAAATGTTCCAAGATCAGTCTGGCACAATCATATCCACCTTGGATAAGGAGTGATACCACAGGAATTTCATTGGATGATAGTGAACATACATCAGGATGCTTACGAGGGGCTGGGAATAAAAAAATAATAAACCATTAATAACTTTACACATGGATTTTTGATGAGGCTTAGCACTAATATCTAAGAGAAAACAATTGACTTAAATGCAATAGTGTTTAGTATCACAGTTTATTAAAATGGAAAGTGAGCTATGCAGAAAAGTTTAGCAAGGTCGTAACATATTAAAAAAGTGTTCATACACAAAAGTCAAAGGAAAAGAATTTTTATAATTCTTTTTGTATCATTATTATTATTATTTTTTTAATTACGCCCGCCATCGTCATTTCGGACATGAGGCGTCTTGCAGTCCAGTATAAAATCGAAGTGTCTCCAGAAGGTGTGAGGGTCCGAAAGTCATCACTGGAGCGGACGTTAGAAAGAGAGGGGCAACTAAAGAGATGCTCCCCAGTCATATGCGAGGTGCCACAAAGTACACAGTGAGGTGAATCAACCAAGTTGATTTTATGTAAGTGGGCCTGCAGATAGTCATGTCCATTAATAATTCTAAAATTTGCAACTCGTTCTGCCCTGGGAAGGAGGGAAAGACGTGAGCGCTGTTGGCCATCCAGAAGGAAAGCCCATGGTTTTCCATCTGCCATATTCCTAAGAGCAGAAATTGTACCAAGTCTGATTTTGCTCCCAAAAAGTCTCTTAGCATTTCGAAGAGGGACCTGGTAGGAAGATGGGTGCAAAGATGAAGCCTCCCTAGCCAAAGTGTCAGCCCGTTCATTTCCATAAATGCCACAATGGCTAGGGATCCACTGGAAGACAATCTCTCTTCCAGAACGCAAAAGAGAATCAATGTGCTGTTTACATTCGAGCTCAAATTCAGTGGGCAATAAAGTGTAATTTGTAATTGTTTGAATCGCCGCCTGAGAATCGACGAAGATGACAATATTTTGTTCATCTGGTTCTCCAATAGCTCTGATGGCCATGAATATTGCATGCATTTCTCCATCAAAATTATCCGCCCAAGTGTCGAGTGGTTCTCTTAGGCTAAAATATTTGGAGTAATTTTTGTATCATTATAATCTATGTAATACAACAGATGTTTTGAGCCTCAATCAGTTATTAGTTAAGAAATAAATTTTTAATGGATTTTTAAATCCTAAATTTCCAGAAAAAATCTTGATTTTTTTATGAATCCTTGGTGAAAAATGTTGTAACAGAAAAACCTTTCTCACTAACAACTTGATTGAGGGTCAAAACATGAAGAATAATATTGGAAATAATTTAATAATTTTCAACTAGAATTGTCTTTCTAGACAAATTAGAATTTGAGATATCACTGTTATAAAAAAAAGCATGCTAATTAGCTCATTATATCTTAATTTACTAATTAGTTGAATATGATTTTTTCTCACTACAATGGTTTTAAGCATAAACCTATGACCTACTGTAAAAAAACTAAATTTTTAAAGTTAAAATTATATATAAAAAAAAAAAACTTTTAGTGTGTATGTACACCGTAAGAAAGCTTGGAAGTGGAGGGTCAGAATTTGGGATACTAATTTTAAATAATAAACAAGAATCTGTTAAATTGTTTTGTGTGGTATGAACGGAAGTTACTGTGTTATGCAAATCAATTTTGAACATAAAGAAACAAATCGCAGAAAACACTTACTATTAGCATCTATATCACAGTGCAGAGATTCAGATGAAGATAAATACTGCTCCAACTTCAGCAGAAAATGATTTATGCCAGTTTTGCCAACTGTGCTATCTCTTACAATTATAAAATGAGAATGATCAGGATTCAATTCATATTTATTATCTTCAGGTTGATTGCCTTCATTTTCAATCTCAACCCTTTGTATCTAATAAATGAAAGATTCATTTTAGTATGTACTACAAGCATTCAAAACAATGACTGAATCATGAAATTAAATAAATTAGACACAGGAAAAATTCACATTTTGGTGTCTTGATTGAGGTAACATTAAACTTTTAAACTTGAAGTAACATTAAACTTTTAACGTTGCCGATTTTAGAATACTGAAAATTAAATATTTCCAATTTTTTATCTCAGGGCTACCACAACCAACCTTTGTAAAAAGTGGTAAAAAGCTACTCTCATAAGCCTAATTTTAGTTCTCAGATACAAAATGAACTGGCTAAAACACAAAATGAGTTAATTAAGTATGAAACAGACATTGAAGATCTGGCCAAGAAATTTATATCTTAAAATAAAAATTATAAATGTTTTCTAAATAAGGTTTTTATAACTAGCAACCACAGATTTTTACGTTTTTCTTTCAGGTTGCCATAGATTGGCATGAAATCTTTAAAAACCTTCTCCATAAAGAAAAGTTAGAATTTTTTTTTGATATTAGTTATAAAAAGATGGGAATAAATTCGTGTTGACCTCTGATGAATTTTCCAGAAAAGTGAGCAACATTTTGAAAATAGGAATTTTTTAGATGATTTTGCTTTAAAAGATACTCCTAATTGCACAGGTTGAAAGATTACCCGTGGTAGCCCTGATATCATTATCTGAATTGAAAACAGACCATCAAGTAATGGACTTACACAAACAAAGACAAAGAAATTTTTACTGACACAGATGGGAGGAATCGAATCTTGAATAAGGGTTGGTTTGGGTACGCAAAGGCCATATTGAGTCATACACAAGACAGACCATATCAAGTAATAAACATATGCACGCAATGAAGATTTCACTGACACAGAAGTGGGAAATACATTCAGGGAGGAATTGATCCTAACAAGAATCGAACCTACATTGCATACAACTCAAAAATTGCTAATGCAGTGAGCAAAACCACTGAGTAGCGAAAGCCCTCGCAATGACAGAACAGAGCAGGATGGACCCATTTATAATAGCATCTATAAAATTCATACTCACAGTAAAATGATTTTAGCCAATATATTTGTGTAAAAAAAAGCTGTACAGTTAAAATCTCTGAGAAAAATATTTAGCGTCCTTAAACTATTATTTTGATTGAAAATACATATAAACTTATTAGGTATACAAATTTGCTTCTGCCGTTTTCCCCCCCCGCAATTCGAGGCTTTATTGTAAAAAACTGGTTATACATTCATGATTCAAAGTATTGTCCATCGGTGACCACTACTTTCTCCCATCTTTCGGGCAGCGTACGAATCCCACATTGAAAAAACTGGTCATCTTTTAAAGCGATCCACGAATCAATCCAATTTTTTACTTCTTCATAAGACCAGAAGTGCTGGTCAGCCATTGATCGAAACAAGTGATAGTCAGAGGGAGCAAAGTCTGGAGAATACGGCGGGTGGGATAGGACTTCCCCTTTACAGTTTCCAAGTATATCTTGACCTCTTTCGCAACAAGGGGTTGAGCATTGTCATGCTGCAAAATCACTTTATTGTGTCTTTCGTTGTATTGCGGCCGTTTGTCTTTCAATGCTCGGTTCAAACGCATTAATTGCGTTCGATAAC
The DNA here is from genome assembly GCA_947359465.1 of Metellina segmentata. Taxonomy (NCBI): domain Eukaryota; kingdom Metazoa; phylum Arthropoda; class Arachnida; order Araneae; family Tetragnathidae; genus Metellina; species Metellina segmentata. The sequence goes on along the minus strand of OX375882.1, from coordinate 84,652,463 downwards.
GATCGCCTATGAATGTTTCAGCCTGTTATAACAGCTCTTCTTATAAAAACCTTCTCTCTTCCACCGCTTTGTTGGTCTTCGACGTGAAAATCACTGCTCTTGAAGCGTTGAAACCACTCACGACACGTTCTCTTACTAATAGCGGCCTCACCATAAGTATTTGAGAGCATTCGATGAGCCTCAGACGTGTTTTTTTTTCCATATTGAAGCAGGAAATTAAAATCTCCCGCAAATGACGAGAATTTGGATAGTAAACTGACATTTTCAATCGTGAATAACTTTTTGATGCAGACACAAATCGACTAATGTTTCTATGGGGTTATGTTGCCAGATGTCCAAGTTTATTGCATGACGTCTATGATCTATTTATTTCGGCCACTACTTACCACTAAAGCCATTTATAGGAAAACGGCGGAAGCAAAGTTGTACACCCAATACATTTTCAAATCAAAGAAATGGCAGACAAAAACCCTAACATTAGAAATGAGGTAAAAACAAATTCCAAAATACATTTCTTAAGTAACGGGTAGACTACCCCAGATAAAAAAATACTTACTCGTCCATCTAACATGTCTCCGTAAACAATCACATCTTCTCTTGAGACTCCAACCAATGTTAAGGGAGGCAAAGCTTGACCCGACTGACTGGGATGCTTATGACACAGAAGAGCCTGCCTCCTGAGGAGTTCATTATGTACAGCATCACCGATGACTTTTGTGATTCCTATGTTAGTTCCTGGTGTAAATATCCACATCTCTGTTGTGTTTGCTGCCTGAAAATTCCATCCTATGTTAATTGTTAAAGCAAAAAATATACCGAACTCAAATTTGCATGAAACATACTTCATATGCAATAAAATTCTTACATGACAGTTGTAAGAAATATTTTTCATTGAATGAGGTCTATGAACTGGAAACATATTGACAACAAAGGAAACTTGTTATCCAATTAGATTCAGAACGATACAATAGGCCATAACCTTAATGCAGTCTCATTCATGACTGGCAAAAATTCAGGTGTAAGGATAAGGAGCAAAACAATATTGTGATACCTAAGAATTCTGCAATAAGATCTAGCAACAAAATTCTTCCTTAGCTGAATTTCAAATGCAAAAGCGTCAAGTAGTAATAAACATATGAATATTTGAAACCTGGGTTAAGGAAATTAGGAATATAAAGTCAGGCATCAATGACACCTTAACATTTTCCCTCAATTCTTGTCAAGATGTTCTTGGCAAATGGCTAGTTCAAATTTAATTTCTTTATAACGATAGCTTAGATAAACCTAACTAGAGCCTGTAATAATTGTTTGCATTTTCAAACATTTTATAAAAAAGGCAATATTTTGTTTTGGAATTTTAATATTTTTTGTCCTACTTTTGATAAAAAGCTATGTAAGTTAAATAGTTTGTGTTGTCAATTTATGGTTAGACTAGGGTAGGGTGTAGAAGCAATCTTGACGCCTTTTTGTAAAATCCATGGAGTCGATTGAAGAATAAATATGTGATCAGACACAAAATTTGCATCAGACAAGTAAAAATATTCGCTGTCAAAAGTGTTTTAGTAAACCTTGGTTGTTGTAGCCATAATGTTACATGACATGTACTTACATCAGCGTCTTAGAAATTGGGAGAGACAAACAACCATAATAATTGACTATGAGATGAGTAGACTTGATGGTGATGCAAGTCCTATTTTCTATTGGAATACATGATATCATAACAAAAGTCTTCCTATTCTCTATTAGACCAATTGATGGCAAAATGACAATACGTCAAAAGGAAATTTATGTGTATAAAATACCACTAACGACTGCTTATCTCAAACTTTGTGTGGAATTACTACATCATGGAACTACATCAAGATGATTTGCATTCATAAAATATATAATTTAAAATTCTCTTTTTCATAAAGTATTTACAATCAAGGAATAAATATTAAAATTTATAAACTATCTTAGCATGTAGATAACAATCCATACATTTCTGTTTCAAGAATAAGTAACAATGAACAAATTATAAAGCAAAAAGGACAAAATATACTTTAATAAGGCCGGCTTGAAAATTTTCCAACTGCCTTTTATTCGTCCATGTCTGTAGAGGAGCGAGGTTAGAAACAACAACCAGTACAATGCGAGGACTTTTGATTTTCCATTCTGTGTGAAGAACATTTGCAACATACTCCATGTTTGCATCATGGGAGGCTCGTAAAAATGGACGGCCCTAAAATTAAAAAAAAGAATCAGATTTTTCTTGTAGGATAACACACATTGTAAACTTGCGGCTGGGGCTAAAGGGTTTTCATACACAACCACACAAAATAAATTCCAATTCTAGGAAAATCAATAATTACTTAAATAAATGCTTACTATCAACAATTCATTATTGAAATTAATTAAGTAAAAGCATTAATAAATCAACAATTTCTAATATAGAGAGAAATCTATAATTAGGTATAAGAATAAAAGCATTTTCCAGGGTGTAAGCAAGTCAACACTCCAGGTATTTAAAAACTGCCAAAGAAACAAATTTAAAGGGATAAAAAGAATTCCTAGATGACTTTGTAGGAGAAAAATTCATTTTTGTCAGTTGTGTTAACAGATTCATCTAGATATTTTTAATATGAACACATTTTGAAAAAATATATTTCATGATCCTATAGCTACTAGCTTTTATTTCAGTGTTTTCTACAGTTGTGTTTTCCATACACATGAAATTAGAATTAGATAAAATAGAAACAAGACTGAATTGCACAATCTCGTGAAATGTCCTTTATAAAAGCACGAGTTCTAGGTTTAGGTATCACAGAACCAGAATTTCTATCGAACCTCTAACAATTATGCTCTTAATTTTTAATGGCACTTGACTGCAAACCAGTATCATGGATCTTGGTTTTTGAAAGCAGGTGAAATAAAATATGCAGTGGTTCTTGTAAAAAAAAAAAAGAAAAAAAAAAGGCTTTTTACAATTATATATCTAAGAACAGCAAATATTATAAGAGTCTTTAAAAACGAAACTGAAAAAAAGACAGGCCATTTTTAGGCCTGTAGTAGGACATAAATGTACTTTTCTGCTATAGCCATGCCAATAAACTTTGCCGCTGACTTGCTAATTTATTAGTGCTTGCATTTAGCATAGATGAGAACATTTCCTCTTTAAAATATGGCCAATGCCACATAAATTCAATTAGATTAGTGTAAAACTTGGCGTTAATTGCATCATTTTGCACTACACCACAAACGCTCAATAGTTTTGAGCATGACCTTTTTCTTCCCGGCAGGAACAAAGACTACAAAACCATTTCTGGTTAGTCACATTTTAATTTCATTAGGTGGTTATTTGAACAATCTTTCTTTGTGAAGAATATTTTTTTGAAGACATAGTATTGGTACTTGTACCTCTTGGCAAATTCGAAATCATGAAGTCCATAGTACTAACAAAGGAATAAGCTATAATAGTTCCAAAAAACAAAAAGCTGATGCGCCAAATTGGTGGCGAAGTTTATCGATATGGCTGTAACAGAAAACAACCGACATAAAACTAGACATCTTAGCATCTAAAAAAACTCTCCTGTTTTAAAATGAAAACTAATCACTTACATGATCTTCATAAGCAAAGTTTTTCCAAAAGCATAACACTCCTTCTGTAGCTAAGAATCTTCTCAAGACATCTTCTCCCAATGTTTCTGAAACGGCAAAACTAAGCTGGCGCTTAACAGGTGGTTTATCTTCGGGTGAACTTTGATTTGGGTCAGCGCTTGATGAGGGTATGTCATCCAATGGTGTATCATCCTCACCTTTCTGAAACAGGAATGAGTCATTAGAAGCTGTCAATTTAAAAAAAGTATAATTTTTGCAAAGAAAAAGTTAAAATCCACTAATGTTTTATAGAATAAATAAAAACAAGGCCATTCGGCAATATTCAACAGCATGAAACATTTTTTCAAATGGAGAGCTTATTAAATATGATTAAGTATGATCAAAAACAGAGAAATTAGAACTCAAATGACAAGTTGTCAACAAGAACATTCAAATGACATAATTCAAGATGTAAATTGAATCCTTCGTAATTATAGTAATTATCTGGAAGATAATAATGATTGGGCAAGAGGGCCATATTTGGTCATGCTGCGTCAAAACACAATACAAACGTCAAGTAATATGCATACACAATGAAGTTTTATTGACACAGAAGAGAGAAATACACCCAGCGAGAAAATGAACCAGCGCTGTCTGCAACTTAAAGGTTGCTACAGCAGTGGACATACCCACTAAGCCTTGAATGAATGGAGATCTGGCTCCTGTCTCATTGGGGGAGATAATGAAATTTGGTACACAGATGGTTCTACAACATCTCATGGCACTGGTTCAGGTGCCTTTTGGTCCTAATTGAAAATTAAGGCTATCTTTCTCTTTGGGTAAGTTGGCCACTGTATATCAGGCTGAGGTCCTAGCAATCTCTGACAGTACTTACAGTAGGGGGATTGTTAAGAGAGTTATAAAAATCTTCTCTGGCAGCCCTAAAGGCCTTGCTGAGTCACTGCTTTTCTTCAAAAGTAGTGTGGGATTGTCACAATGTGCTTGAGGATCTGGCTGAGAGAAACAAAGTCTCTTGTCTGAGTCACTGGTCATTGTGGGTAATGAAATGGCAGACCAATTAGCAAAACATGGATCTGATACGCCATTTATTGAACGAGAGCCTGTTTTGGGTCTCCCTCACAATGTGGTTAGAGGGACTATCAAGGGTTTACTAATCGCTATTTCTTAGGATACATGACTTCAATCTAATGATCAAAGACAAGCCAAAGAGTTCAATCAACAATTTATTTGGGATAGATCATGTGAACTGCTAAAATTAAGCAGAAAAGAAATCAGGGTAGCTATTGGTCTTTTAACTGGGCACTGTACCCTAAATACATACCTCAACATTATGGGTGTGAAGATGACCCATTATGTAGAGGCTGTCGAATGGTAGTGAAGAGTTCTATACACATTCTGTGTGAGTGTGACTATTGCTCTGCACAATGATTTGAATATCTAGGATACCATTGTATCGAACCTTGAGAACTGTCCAACATTCCAATCATGTACATAAATGCTGAAATTTGTTTCAGCAATCCATCTTTAGTGGATCAGCAGGGGTCTCAGTACAAAAGACTATAAGTAGAGGTGCTGGCAATCTTTGGAGTCACCCCGTCAATAAGTCATTAGTAGAGCAACTTTTTGCAACAAATGCAACTTTTTTTCACACATTCTACGCTTCATGTAAAGTACTAAAAACGAAATTCCTCCTACATGGGGTGTATTGTAAGTGAGTTATAACTGCAACATAAATGCAACTTTCTACACAAATGCAACTTTTTGCATAATTGCAACTTTTTACAATTTAGCTTAAAATTAATTAATATGAAATTACTATTTCATTTTTTTGCCCTCTGAATTAACCCTTCAATCACGTGCGTCTGATATTGCAAACGCTGAAGTATTGCGGATTAAACAAGAAGTTCATGGATAGAAGGTATTCGTCCTAAAAGAGGAAAGTGAAATAAATAGCAAGAAGTACTTTAAGACATTGATTGACCCTCATGATAATCCAGAGCAAACTTGCGTAATCGACTGCAGAGTTTGCGAGGTGAGTTTCGATCATCAATATGTTGTTTCTTTGTAGACGACGTTTTAAAAACTCTGACTGTTGGCGAATGGATTTTGTGCTTCTGCTATCCGATACAGCACATTATATGACTGCGGCTGGAATCACATTCAAGGTGCTTTATCCGCGATTGCTCCAAGTTACTTGAGTGGTACACTTGTTTCACAACTGCATTAAAAGTCCAATGCAACAATGTCATTCAACATCAGTCTCTGTTAAGCACAGTTTTACAATGTTAAAGAAATTACTGACCAAGGATCGGCCATTCAACGTTCTTCTGTATTTAATAATGTACAAATAAATTTAGAATTTTTTCATTTTTTTACAAATAATTTATTTTAGATTTTAGTGCATCAAAAATAAATGCAACTTTTTTTTCATAAATGCAACTTTAGGGAATGATAAATGCAACTTTTCCCATTTTTACTGCAACAAAAAAGTTGCCCTAGTCATTAGTCAAGACTTGAATGAGGATTGAAAGTAATCAATAAATTTTATTGAGACAAGATACAAAAGTTTGAAAATGACTAAAACCATCAACAAAAATTTGACCTATGTTTGGATATATTAACCTACACACTAGTATAAGGAGTGACAATTACTTTGGAGATTTACAGTCAGAAAAGCTTTAAAACAATATTTAAAATACTTTTTTCTTAAAAAAACAAAATAATGAATAGTTAATTAGTTGGGTTTTATAATGGAAAGGCTATATTTGGCCAAGCTGCACCAAGCACCACCAAGTAAATGAACGTATGTGCATTTGGACAGTTTTAATGACACTGAAGAGAGAATACACATAGAGGAAGAATACCTTGTTGGAGCTACATTCATCACGTATTGATATAGGACTTTATTTTAAACTTGCCTATATTTTCCAATTGGTAATGAAAGACTTCACAATTCGAAAGAGCTCCTATGCAGAGCTTTCATCAGAAATACAATACAAAAAATGAGGATTGTTTACTGCACAAATACATTGTAATTGTTGTTTACAGATTTCCTTTTTTTTTCAATTCAAACAAATATTATTACAGGTTATTCCAAATTAGATCAAATCCAAATTAGACAGTGGAATATCTTAATAAAATATTGCTTAACTCATCTTACCATATTTTTAAGATTGAGAGTAGTTTAAATGAGTAAAATAAACAGACCACAACCTTAATTTTAGTCATAAATTTATACAAAGCAAAAAAAAACTATGTTGGTAATTATTAGTTAACACCGTACTAGAGCAATACAACAGGCTATTGACGACAGTCCGGGATCAATCCCCTAAGGGAAAGATCTGAGGACAACACCTCGTAATTTTGAACTACGGTCAGATGACGAAAAAACTACCTTGGAGTGCCCTTTCTGTAAATTTCAGCATAAACATGTTTTTATTGCATTGTATTCTATCAGGAAAGAATGAAAAATACTGAGGGAGACTGAATTTCGACTGTAAAATAATGTATAACTACTTTTATCAACAGTAAATTACCTGTCAAAGGAAAGTTGTAGTGTTACAGGAACTAAGAAAGAATATCTTTAATAATGGAAAAATATGACACAAAAAACATACAATTAGCATGATCAATTGAAAAATAGACAACCTTAGAATAAATTAATGAGGTGTCACCATTCAGAAAGCTTTATTAAAGATAACAAATGCAATTAAACATGAAGTAATGGAACTTGATTTGTTGATCATTAGATGTGTTTACTGTGACAAACATTTTGAATCCAGCAGTCATTTTACAAATTGTTTTTTATAGTTCTGTGCACACACAAAAAGCAATCAAAATGTTTTTTGGTTTTCCTCATTATCACGAGTTCATGCGCAGTGACCTCAGATAGACACCATAACAATGTAAACAAACGCAACTATTCTCAATTTATACAATTGAAAAACAAAAAAAACTTATCTGACTAAATGTAAAGAACAACATATCAGTAACATGCCCAAATTTTAAAAAGGGTAAGTTGCTTAAATTTTAAAAAACACGTTTCTAATACTCAATTAAAGGGGAAGTCCCCGAATAATAAATTAAACAGAGAATCAAACTTCAATTCATTTGATTTAGAAACCCATACCTTTCTCCGAAATTTAAGCATGAGTTTCTGCATATTATTTGATATAAAGAATAGTTCCTTTCAAAATTACTTACGTCAACATCGTCGCGGGATCGGAGTATCCGCAATCGTTTAAATAATCTATACCCCTTATCATCTCTACGATTTTTCTTGGGTTTCGGCATTGTGATAATCTATCATTTGCCAGGAATTTTACCGATACAAGAGATAATTTCAACCTGAAATTCTGCTTCAACCACAAAGAAAACACTAAACATAAACATGCTTCCGAACGATTCCGGGTAACCACAACAAAGCACCTGGCATGGCACGATCTCTCAGTTTCAGCGCGGTCTTCTCGCGAGATGATGATTGGCCCAAAATAGTTGTGGAGTGTCAAAATCGTCCGGACCAATCAGGCATTTGCACTCTCGTTGATAAAAAAAAAAACTTTTAACCTTGATCAAAAAAGTCTATTATGATCAGGGGTATCGGAACTATCTCAACTACGGATGAGACTTTTTCAGTGCCGTCCCAAAAAAAACTCATCCTGTTTGACGAGTCCTTGTCTGTTTCTAGGCAATTACAAACAATGAGTTCTGTTGTGGGGTCGATGAACAAGGAAAATGTGAACAGAATCAGATGCGGACTGGGACATCCAAAATTTGGAAATTTTAAAATGGTGCTTTTCTTAAAATTTACACGAACTATTAAGATTTTTCATTCAATTATAAATGAATTTTTTAATTGTTTATATTTTCGTTATTGTTGTTGTTATTAAATTCATAATTTGAAATGTATTCAATTTATTTATTTTTAATAAAAATATAAACAATCGTACAAAATTACAAATCTTGTAAATTTTGTAAGTCTTAAGTAATTGAACATATTTTTAAAAATTTCGTAAAATTTTAACTTCTAGATTTTTAGTTGGGGCTGAATTTAACAGAATTATAAAACACAAAGATTAAAAAAAATTCGTTGAAAAATAAATCATTTTAACAAAATTTTTTTTCAATTAGTAAAATCCTTTTTTTTTTTACGATGAACTGAAAACCATTCTCCATTTGAAAAATGTACAATAGTTATGGACACATCTTTTTAATGATAGTTTAATCGTTCAAACAAATCATAGACAGTGAAAACACGATTTAACGTTTCCCGCATATAACGTCATTTTTCATTGGTCCCAAATAATTTCCTATACTTTCAATGTTAAAAATCAAGTATTTAACGTAATCACTTCGAAACATTTCCCGCATTTAACGTTTTTTCAGCGTGGAGAACTCAAAACGATTTTCTTAAAACAGTCAGATTTTAAAATAACAGACAGTTCTTTTCGTGTCTTTACTGATTCTAAAAACACTAATTTTAAGAATATGTCCAACCTCCACCCCACATGACACATGCATGTCGCAAATTCGCATAAAATTCGGACTACCTAAGGTATTGAACTGGTGAAAATTTTTTCGCAGATTTCAAATCCGTTGAAATTTTCACTATCTTTCGCGAATATAGAAAACCTCAAATAGTACTTTGTAATGAATATCTTCGTCAACATTACTTAAATTAGTCTTTATTTTATGCTCTATGTTTTTTCTCCGATTTAACGATTTTTGTCATTTGCAATTTTCATGGGAAAAAGTGTAAACTGCAAATCATTAGAATTTTGAGATCGGATGGAAAATTTATTTATTTTGTACCTTTTTTCAAAGCATTATTCCCCTCTTTTTTATGCACTCCTCTTGCGCTCTTCCACTGTCTTAACTGCGTGGGAAATTATTTAAGGGCTTTCTATTTATAATATCAATTTTCTTGAACTTTTCACAGTAACACAAGGGTTTGTACGTACAAGGGGAATTTTCTGTGCAAGCAAACAAAGCAGATGGAAAGTGAATATTTTAATTCCGCTGCTCAAACGCTCGTAAATGATACAAATCGGAAATACCTTAAAATGTTTATCGCCGTTTTGTTTCCACCCGTCTAATTTAGTAAAGGGGCCCATCATTACTCTTTTTCTGCAGTACATAATTTAGATATGGGGGTCATTTTCAAAGGGAAGAAACAGAGGCAGACCACCGACTGTTTCTTCACTTTCACATGATAGGCGCACTAAAGCACGCATCTATGTTTTTTTATGGGAAGGCCGGAATTACACGTTCTATGCTATCCTTAATAGGATGGTTTTTTCCTTCACTTCAGATTTGAATTAAAATGTCATCATTAAAATTAAAATAATGGACTTACATAACTTTCAAATTGTTTTCATGTTTAAAAATTCGCTTCAATACCAAAAACGTATAATTTTAGGAATGTGAAAATGCTATTACATTGAATTTTCTTAAACAAATCACTGATTGTTTTAACAGTGGAATTTTATAACACTGTGCAGTAAATTTATAATTAAAAAATACTAGGACGATGCATGAAAACAGAAGATTCAATTGAATACTTGATTTATTTCTACTTAAAATTCCCCTTGCACTGAACAATAAATTTACTATTTATAGTTGTCGTAATAAAAAACATATATTGATAATTATAGCAATTGAATTGATATTTTGTAATAAAAAACATAGAAATGGATTTGGGTCAACAAATATGAGAGTCTTTATGGACACGTTTGCCTTGAATCTAGTCTAGAGTATCAGCACAGTTGACCAGATCTTGATGAACGAGATATCTCGTCGAAAGCACTCAGAGAGTTAAGTGACTTCATAAGCCACTGGGAAGAAATAAAAGTCGAATCCACCCCATCATTTACAGATCAAACAATAAAATAACAAAGCTGTCCTTTCAAAACCAGAAAAAAACAATTCCACGGCTCAAAACAGAAAGAAAAATACACACAAAAGCAACTTTCTCAAGCTTTTCGAAGATAAAAGATTCAGTTTCTCGTGAAAAAAATGTCCTCCAATCTATACCTATTTTATTAGTTGTCAAGAGCTTCCGCACCGGGAAACCACAGGGAATAAAAACAATTGTACGCGTCACGTCCGTGCTAAACTAAAACCTCATATCCGGTCACACTTCTTAGGAACTACCGACCTTCACGCTTTTTATAGTTGTTTGGGATGAGGATGGCTGTTTTCTTCCTGGAGGTCGGCTGCGTCAAAAGGGAAGCGAGTACGGGCAATTAGACTTTCTCCCCAAGGAAAAGGCTATATTTTCATTTCCAGATAAGATTACCTTGTCTATTATCTGCTCTGACAAAACGAAAATGGAAGCGAACATTGCAGAATCATTTGGTTTCCGAGTACTTTTAATGACCTCAATTTGATGGGTGAACAAACTTAGGACCATGGATGATGTCCAGTTCGTAAATTGACCCTGTGCTGCTATGGTCTATTCCAGTGGGTTCCCAATGAGGGATTCGCCGAAGATATACTATATTTACTCTCCAAAAGAGAACGTTCAAGAAAAAAGTATTCCATTGTTGTCGTGAGATAGAGTGGTGATTCCGTGTGTGTTCTTAATTCGCCTTGGAGATAAAGACGCTCTCTATTCACTTTTTGGACGATCAGAATATCAGTAATTGTCATAAAATAGTTGCAGACGAGTTTTTCGGTTGATTGCATGGAGGCGAAAGCTTGTTTAACAAAAAATTGACATTTATTAAAAAAACTAAAGACGATACAAAATTACGGAGAATATCGATTAACTCTTTTTCCTTCCGTCTCCAGTTCTTGCGATTTCGAAATTAATTTTTTGTCGCATTTTGTATGATGATTACAGTTGCACGTGCATAATTAAGAAATATATTTTCTGAAGTTCGAGCTCGCGATTGATGTTTCAGTTCATTTTTTATTTTAATATTTATTTTCTGTGCAACTTTCCAAACAAGAATGCTCATTGATCTTGCGCTGACGTCATCGGCTGATGCAATCGCAGCGCAAAGCTGAGTCACGAAAATGCGTACTGCCGCTCATTTTAAGGCCCGGTGCGCACATGCGGTTTTTAAACGTGCGGAGCCGCTGCGGCACCGAAGCCCACTATGCACACATGACCGTGAAATGACACTCGAACTCATTTCGTGCCATTTGCGATAAATATTCTATTGAAGAAAACGTGTTTATTTGGATTACTTGGTGCAAAAAAAAAAAAAAAATTTAAACAGAATAGACGTTACTATATACAACCATTTATTAATTATTATTTATATTCCATTTGTTTAGGAAAACAAGGTACTTCAGAACGGAATCAAATTTGTACCGCAGTCCCCCACGGCGACCGTTCAACAGTTCAACGCAAGTAGCATATCTCTGATGATATAAACGTTTTATAATCTAGTTATGAGCGGAGCGATGAATATTCGATGTGTGAAAATAAAACAGTGTAGTATTACAAATTTCACTCACTCTTCGTTCACCATATGGCCTCACTGACGTATTCTACGCCTTAAACCTCACCACACTATTTCGCAATTCTGTCCATTGTAAGATACTTGGGACCTTACGTTTTTCAACTAGTTACCACCGTCCCAGCCTAAGCCATTTGGTGTTTCGCCACGTAATTTTGAACCACTGTAACAATCTTGAACAACTGGGGTGTATAAGTTTTGGCAGGAAGGATATTTTAAGAAATCTGAATATCGTATAAAAAACAAATATTCTTTTATTTCTTGGTTATTTGATTATATACAGTGCCGTTCTGTTAAACAGACAATTTCAGAACATAACCAGAGTCTCCACCGGAGACTTACTTCCAAAATCTAGGGCGTCGCTAGTACGCCCTCGAAACAACGACCAAACTCTTCTCGAGTCAGTCAGAGAATCTCTTCGCAGACCCAGCACTCTCTGCTCCAAGCCTCGAAGCTCCGGTCAGTGGGAAAAACCTTGGGCAGTTTTTCACCGCCTCAAAACACAACTCCAAGATAGGAGCTCCCCTGCCTTTTCAGTTCTATCCCCACAGAGGGGCTGGCCATTGTCCCACAAGGAACGATTTCAGCCAGCCAGGCGACTGGTGAAACAAGAGGTCCTTGTATCACTACGCCACAGCCCTTCCCCCATAAAAAAATTTCCTTGTAATGACGAGGAAATTCAAGCAAGGTACAAGTGAGCCTATCCAGAAAAATCGTCCGAGAGGCAGATCCTTAAATTCCTCACAGTTCCTTTACAATAGTGATACACTATCACATAGCAATAGGAAATTTAACTAATTTTTTTAACAAAAGGCCCACCTCTGCTCAGTAAAGGAATCTCTCTAGAAAATAGTTTTAGGCTCAAACCATTTAAACGAAAACTCTAACACTCCACGAGACAGCTAAATTACTCTGCTCTCCTACTTTTCGGTAAAGGGTTTTATCAATCCAATGCAGAGATTAATTACTTAACTTTATCTACATTTGAAACAAATCACTCTGCACAGAATGCTAACCCACACTGCAAAAATTATCCGTTGTTTTTACGGACTTTTCCCGTATATTTGACGGTTTAAAGCTGTTTTGTTGACAAAACGGTTTTTTACCGTTTTTCACTCTAGCCATATACGGTTTAAAACCGTCAGTTCAAATTCGAGTTCTCGTCATTACGGTATTGCTTTGCGTACTATAACTTTCCCTTTTCTTAAATCATTTTAATATTATTTTCTACACTTGCTCTTATTTTTCAGCAATTATTTTATGGTTTTGAACATCATGTAAATAAAAGTGCGATTCGACTTTTATTTAAGCTTTTCGTTATTCATCAGTTGGCAACCAGGTCGTATATTGTTTGGGCGCCATTTTTGATCGACGAGTGCTCAAATAGTTACAACTCTAATTATCAGGTGAGCTTTTACTTACTTTTCATGCTCCTTTTGTTAATTTTTAGAAATTAGATTCTTACCGTAATGTCTGTGTTTAAATGTGAACTCTGTAATTTCAAAACAAAATTAATCAAACCCTATGTTGTCCTCTGGAGTTTGCATCGAAATGTTCACGGAGTAACATTCCCTTATGGTGCTCAATCTTGCCATCTCTGTTTTAAAAACTACAGGTTGTCCTAAAAGTTCCCGTACTCCAACTTTAAAAATAATTATTGCCCGTGTTTTTTTTTAATTATTGAATTTTATCGGCTCTTTAATTTTTATCGTTTCATTTTCTTTGCACTCAAGTTGTTCGATAATAAAGTTCCACGTCATTTTGTTCTTCATTGCAAGATGAATTTCACGCATTCAGAGAATTGCGCTGTTTTAAACTTATTTTGAATGCAAATAATTTTAGCGACATAAATATCCAAGTGATGCAATACCGAGTAAATATGGATCATTTTGAAATTAAATAGAAATTTGACAGTCAAAACTTCTTGAAAAATAAAATTAAAGTGTTAGAATTTATTTTATGTATTTATGTCATGTTAGGGCAATGAAGTTGTGCAACTGAAACAGGTCAAGACAATATTTTAAGCAAATTAAAGCCAATTTTTTATTTCCTTAAAACGTGGAGGTGACGAGATGTTTCAGATTCATCTAACACAATGTAAATAGTCTTCAGGTATTTAATCAAAAATGTACTATTCATGAGTATTCATTGTCAGTTGTTTTAAAATGGCCATAACCTCATCTTGAACTGTTGCTTCACATTCTTCATAGGAAACAAATTTGTTTTTAGTGTCATGTCATCTCGACATGAAGCGGATCTGGTAAGAAGCTTCAAAACATTCAATGACATTTGCCACATAATAGCAAACACTCTTTCTACCAAATACTTTGACTATTACATATTCATTAAATGCATTTGAGTCGGGTCGCAAAGATTCAGACAATGACTACTCATTAAGAACATCAAGTTTTTCACTATTTTCAATTTATCTATGTAATGTGATTTGGTCATGTGAATCTCTGAAATGCACATGTTGTATCTCCCAAAATCAACATGTATCAGTATCTCATCTGTTCCAAGGTTATCTTTAGGTTGAAAATTGACCTGTATTGATGGGACTAAGTTGCAAACATGCTTCATGAAGTAACGAAGCATATCATTAAATTTATTAACTAGCGCTTTGACTTCTATTTCAACTTTTGCTTTAACCACTTTCTTAGCTGACTTTTTTTTATTTATTTCACTGTAAACTTCTTTCCTCTTCCATTGCTCAACACATGTAATCATTTGTCTCAACGTGTTTGTTAATGCACTTCTTTCCAGACATTCTTCTTCACTTTTTACTACATCCTGACAGCAGAGATTTAACCATCTAATCTAAATCATTGTAATTAAGAACTTTGAGGCTTTTTAATTTTTCAAAAGTTAACAAAACATTTTCATGCTTTTCACATGCACATGTTTCTTACATCAGGTTGCAATACCCAACAGCTTCATCTGGGTTAACTACTCCACTCTGTTTGGTGGAATATTATTATTTTTTTCCTTCAAACAAAATTTTCTTGTTTTTTCAACCTATTTTTTTTGCTGAGCCCTCTTTTATGTCGTAAAGTTCTGGATCATTTTTAATTCTATTTCTTTTTTGCTAAGACTCCTTCCAGACTTTCCTAAATTTGATTATATCAGATTTCTTAGACATGGTACCAACTAGGCCAGATTGACATGATACCAACTGGTACTATGTCAGAAACAACAAAGAGAATTTCAGTCATGACGATACTTAAATTATCTCCCAACTCAATGGCATATTTTTAAGGAAAAATTAAAAGATTTTATCAGCGTACATAATCAGACCCAAAGTTACAAGTGTTCAAACATTGTAAATCAAATAAAGCTGTTAGGCTTTATTCTACAGGTTCAAATCAGAACCAATTGGCAAGTTAAATCGGTACTGGTTAGAGAAAAAACAATTGGACTACTTATTTGTTTACCCAAGATTGTTCTTACTTTAATAAATAACCATTTATAATCACTATTTTACCATATCATTGTACAAATTCCTGATAAGAAATATTTGCTCACCTCCATGGAGGTGAAATTTCAATGGTTGGACCACATTTATGCCTAACCTAAAACAATCCCAGCCATGTGCTTTGATTTCCAGATTGTTTTGTACATTTTCTAACTATATGTTGTTGAAAAAAGTTCAGCAATAAATGAAAATATATTAAGTTAAAAATTTTCTGAGTGCAAATATAAGAAACAGACAAAATCATACTTGCTATTGAGTCAAAGATATCTTACAGTAAAGATGGCTCATTAGAGCTTCTTTTAATTACACTTTCAGACATGTACTTCCTTCTAGTAGACTTTTTTAAAGGTTATTTACTTTTTATGCAGAGCTGACAAAAATAGTAGGGACAAAATAATTTACTGATTTTTCAACATTAAATTTAATGAAAAATATAATAATTTCTGGTGCAATGAAATGAAAACTGTTAACAACGAAACTATTAATATTAAATACAGCTATTAAATAAAGGAATTTTTATACTTTTTAAGTTTCAACTATATTTCTTAACCTAGAAACAGGGTTAAGAACAGCCACGGAGGTGATATTTTCCATGTTTAATTCACTTTTTTAAGTATAAATATGCAAATATTTATTCACTTGAAGATATCTGATGAAAATATACCTCAATTAAGATCTATTACAATTGTATAAAAATCAATTGACACATGAAATTCATAAAAATAAAAAAAAATACATGTGACTCAAATTTCCACTTAATTTCAGAATGACCCAGATACAGTATATCAACTTAATCAACAATTTTTTGGAATATTAGAAGTGCATGAACAAGACTCTTGGTTCCAACAAGACGTTGTAACCTGCCATACAAGTTATGACACCACGGGCATGCTTCAAGATTTTTTTGGCGATCGACTCATCTCAAGAAACCATTGGCCACCTCGTTCCGTCATCTACACATTCCTGACTTTTTTTCTGTGGGGATATTTAAAGAACAAAGTTTATGAAGATAATCACCAAACAATAAGTGATCTGAAAAGTGCCATTACTCAAAAGATACAAGAAGTCATTCCCAGCATTTTGAAAGGTGTTTCTAAAAATATGTGTAAACTACTTCAGCTTTGCCTCCCAAGAAAATTGCAGAAATTTTAAACATTTACTATAAATGTAAGTCCAAATTTTTTTCGTTTATAATTGCTTTTCACCATTAACATAAAAATATTTGTTTTAAAGTTTGTTGATTTTGTATAGTAAATTCACGAATCGTCAGTACAGGAACTTTTAGGACACCCTGTACAATTCATGTTTTTCAAGATCATAAATTTGTCAAAGAAATGTGAAGAATTGAAGGCACAATTGTAAATTGCAGTTTAAGTACATGCGAGAACATTACTTTAACTGATTTGTCGCAGTTAATTTCTCACATGACATTTATTAAAAAAAAGGGTTGGGTGCTATAGTGTTTGATTGTATTTTTTAAATTAGCTTTAACCCTTAACTGCTGTGTTACAAACCGTCTCTTGACTAGTGTGGAGGGGTCTCTCAGACCTCGCTCACTAAAGTGTGTATAAAGTTAATTAATATATATTAATGAAAGATTCTTTAGATAATTATTATTTATACATTTTAAATTTAGATAATTCAATTCTTAACATGAATATATTTTATATTACTATACAAGTAAAGTAGATTCCATGTCTCTTCAGGCTCAGCTTTCGGAACTAATTTTGCAGGACATTTCAACCCTGGAAACTAAAACTATGTTGTGGTTTGGTGTTCTAATGGCACGATTAGGTCCCCCCCCCCTCTCAGCATCCCATTTGAAGTTTTTTTCCGTAGAAATATTCTTGTGAAGACGCACTTGAAATGTCTTCATCTGCATAAATTTCCGAATCCGTTTCATGTTTGCTTTCAATAGTATCCGAAATTTCACTGTTCCAGTACTCTATTTCCGACCAATTATCAACAATATCCTGAACTTCTTTTTGTGCTAGATACAGAGGTAGTTTCTTAGTAAAGTTTGTTACCATTTTAGACTCAGCTGAAATTCCATACTCAAACAGACTATTTCATTCAGCAAGAACACTAACGCAAATGCTGTGAAGGGTCTAAGAGACCGTGGGGGAAATGCAAATAGTGTGAAATACGAAATAGTTGGGACATCCAAACCAGTGTTGGAATGTGGCTTCTCTTGGACGTAGTAGGAAGGTACTGAATAGGACATTGACCAATATTCACTTTGAGAGGTGGAAACGACCTGTCACTCGGGGTCTGTGAGACCCACGACAGCAGTTAAAGGTTAAATAAACTTGTTAAACTTTGAATAAAGCAAAATCACTAAAGAATTTTTCTCTGACCTATTTGTATTTTACAGGTGTTTTCTAAGGATGAATCCTGATAAAGGATCCAAAGCCTCCAAAAAAAGAAATCCATGAATCAAAAAGTTTTGACCTTATAAAATAAACTTATGGACTTTGAATGGTGTTGAACATTTCATTGAATAGATATGAAAATATTAGGTATCTTGATTCTGTTAATTGCATCAAAGTTATTCTATTGTAATCGTGGTTTGATTTTTAAAAATTACAATCAATGAACCCTTATTATATTTGTATTTCTGTTTATTGTATATTTTTGCCTGCTCATTTTGTATTACTTAAATTATATGCAACAAACAAATGTACCTCACAAAACATTATGTAATTATTGTGTTCAGCACAGCACAGTGTATAATGTAACCATATTTAAAGGTGTTTTGCTATTTAATAAAAGTTATCAAGGTTTCTTAAATGAAAAGCTCCAGAGTTCTATATTTTGAAAATTTATCACTGTTGACATTATAAGAAGACAACAATATTTATTTTTTCATTTATACAGACTTTTTTCTACATGCTTATATAGTTTGTTACTTAATAAGTATCCTCAACATGCTTATTGAAAAATTATTTACTTTAATTTTTATTATTCTGTATGATTGAATAATATTCTAGCATAATTTAGTTAGATTATTTAATTTAATTGTTTGAACATTATTGAAATAACAAAAGTAATAAATATTATACAGTGAAACCTGTCTATAACCATTCTGTAGGGACCTAAATAAAATATTGTTATAGACAGTATCGTTACACACAGATTTCACTGTATATTGACAGTATTATGAATAAAAGGTACTGTGTACGGCACAGTATTTTTCTTTAATTTATTTGCTCTGCAATAGTTCTATACTATTTTAAAAGATGACTTTATCATTTTATCCACACTTCAAAACTAAATTTCAGAGAAAACCCATTATTTTGTGCGCAAAACTGTTTCAACTGTATAGCTGATATTTACATTTTTACACAATTTGTAAACCTTATAGTATTTAGTGTAATTGCATTATTTTGTGGTAAAACCATATTCACTGCATAATTGCAGCATATTTTTTATGGTAACTGGTTGTAACTTCAATTCCATATGGTTTTGTAAACAGTTATAAACTAAAAACTACAGTAAACTTGTTCTTGACTAGTTAAAAATAGTTCTGATTGCGAAATTATACTGTATTTTTTATGGTAACTGGTTGTAACTTTCACCGATTAAATACTTTTATGTAAACAAGTGAAAACTGAAACATACAGAGAAAACTAGATCTCATGGTAAAAAACAGTTGCGACTACAAATTTACTTCATAACTTTTACGGAAAAAATTTGATATATGGCAAAATACCGTTGTGAATACGGTTTTACTTAGTAACTTTTACGGGGGAAACTTGGTCTTATATGGGGAAAACTTGGTCTTATATGGGGAAAACCGTCGAGAATACGGTTTTACTTCGTAACTTTTACGGGGGAAACTTGATCTCATATGGGGAAAACCGTCGAGAATACGGTTTTACTTCGTAACTTTTACGGGAAAAACTGGATCTCTTATGGGAAAAAACCGTTGTGAATACGGTTTTAATTCGTAACTTTTACGGGAAAAACTTGTTCTCGTATGGTAAAAAACCGTTATTTCTACGGATTAACTTCGTAATTTTTACGGTTAAGCACAACTAACCCAGCTGCCAGTTTAAAACCGTAAATTTTACGGGATTTTTTTTACAGTGCAAGAAAATATATTTACATTGGCTTTACAAAGCCATTTTCTGAACCAAAAACAAACATTAACTGACACAAAACAAAAATTTACACAATTTAAAATTCATCTTATACACTAACCCATTATAATTTCATCAAAATTTTTTTTTAAGGAGGCTGTCTACTCAGACCATCGGCATTTCCGTTGTTTTTCCCGGCTCTGTGAACAATTGTGAAATTGTATTGCTGCAAACATAGAGCCCATCGGGTCAGCCGCGAATTACTCCCCATCATTTTATTTAGGAGAGTCAGTGGGTTGTGGTCCGTTTCAATTCTAAATTTTTGTCCGTCCAAATAGTAATTTAATTTTTTTAAACCATATACAATAGCAGCCAACTCTCGCTCCACTGTACTGTAGTTCTGCTCTGCTCTCGAGAATTTTTTACTCAAAAACAAAATAGGGTGCTCCTCCCCTTCTAGGTTCTGGGACAGTACAATTCCCGCACCTGTTGCGCTCGCATCCGTTTGTACTAGAAATTCCTTAGTATAATCCGGAGCATATAATACCGGATTTTGGACAAGCTTCGATTTTAGGTTCTTAAATGCCTGATCACATTCGTCTGTCCAAATCACCTTTTCTTTTGTCACCCTTCCTTTCAAAGCACTTGTTAAAGGGGCGGCAATAACCGAGTAATTCGGGATATATCTGGAGTAATAACCCACCACTCCTAAAAATGACCGAATTTGGGTTTTAGTGGTAGGAGTGGAAAATTCTTGGATCGCCTTAATTTTCGCCTCGTTTGGCGACCTTTTCCCGGATCCAACTTCATGCCCCAGAAACTTGACATGGTCCTGTGCAAAACGGCACTTGGCCGGTTTGACCGTTAACTTAGCTTCTCCCAATTTGCGCAATACCCTGCCAACATCCTTAAGGTGTTCTTCCCAAGTTGGGGAAAATACCGCGATATCGTCTATATAAGGGGCCGCAAATTTTTCCAGTCCGCCTAACACCTGGGCCATCAATTTGCAGAAATAAAAGGGGGCATTAACCAGGCCAAACATCATTTTCTTAGGGATAAACATCCCAAAAGGCGTCACGAATGCTGCATATCTTTGCGCTCTTTCAGTAAGAGGTATTTGAAAGTATCCCTTTGTCAAATCCATGACGGTGATGAAAGGGGCGGCACTTACTTTTTCCACTACCTCTTCGATATGAGGTAAAGGGAAAAATTGGGTTCGGGTGATTGCGTTTAGTTTTCGATAATCCACACATGGTCTAGGGTCCCTACCTGGGCTCTCTACTAAGATCATTGGAGAGGCATAATCCGATTGACCTACCTCGATCACCCCCAGAGCCAACAGTCTCTGAATCTCATTTCGCAAGATGTTTACTTGTCTAGGAGACATGCGATATGGCCTGGTGCGCACCGGAACCTCACTGGTCAATTCGATGTCCATTGTTATCAATGCGGTATTACCCGGGTCCGAAGAGAACACCTTTCTATGAGTTTTTAGCATTTCCCCGAATCTTTCGATCTGGATATCAGACGCGCGCTCGTCAAGTCGGCTCTCCATTACAATTTCTTGCAAATCGAAATGAGTGGGGTCTTGTAGTGGATAGGGGATCTCAGCTTCATGCTCTACCTCTTCGTGCTCTTCATCGATAATCAGATTAACACACTCGGCCCTGCTATGATAGGGTTTCATTAAGTTAACGTGATAAATCGTGCTTTTGTCACGTTTTTCGGGCAAATCTATCAAATAATTTGTGTCCGAAATTTTGCTCGTAATTTTACCAGGCCCCATCCATTTTACTGCCATTTTATTCGGTTTAGAAGTAGCTAAAACTAAGACCTGATCTCCCACTTTAAAATTTCTCTTAACCGCATTCTTGTCATACCACAATTTCCTTTTTAGTTGGCATTCGCCCATTCTTTCGGTAGCCAACTCTTGGCACCTCTTTAACCGATTTGTCAGGTTTAAAATGTACTCTACCACATTAGAGTCTGAATCCTCAGGTTCAAGCCAATTCTCGTACACAATAGTCTGGGGGGTCCTTAAATTCTTTCCCAGTACCAGTTCCGCAGGACTGAAACCTAAACTTTCATGGGTTTCGTAATGCAAATAGTGCGGATGGTAAATTCTTTTCCCAATCCTCACCTGTTTCTACGCAGAGTACTTTGAGAACGCGTTTAAGACTCGAGTGCCATCTCTCCACCGGGTTACTCTGAGGATGGCAGACCGAACTGTGCACCACTCTGATGCCAAATTTTTTGAAAAATTCAGACGTCAATACACTTGTAAACGAGCTACCTAGGTCGCACTGAATTTCCCTGGGGAACCCTGTCCTTGAAAAGACTGAGAGCAACGCGTCTATTACTTTTACCGAGGTAATATTTTCCACCGGAATAGCATCTGGGTATCTGGATGCTAAACAAATGGAAGCGATCAGATATTTGTTGTTATTTGAGCTAATTGGTAGGGGTCCTACAGCGTCTATATTGATTTTAGAGAATACTTCTGAAATTATAGGAACTATTTTCATAGGGGCCTTTCGTTTATCTCCACTTTTCCCCACCCGCTGACAAGAGTCACATGATCTCACATATTGCTCAATTTCTTGGTAACAATTCGGCCAGAAGTAATGACGTAATACCCGATCTTTTGTCTTAGTAGCACCCAGATGCCCAGCTATTTCCTCGTGACAAAAAGCTTTTATTTTGTCCCTAAATTTTATTGGTATAATAAGTTGAACTCGCTGTTCGCCTCTCTTTGAGTACGCAATGCGAACTTGTTTCCCTTTTATAATTTTAAACTCACTTTCTCCATTCACTGAACTCCGAGCCCATAGCGCAGCGAGAGACTCGCAATTCCTTTGTGCGGCTTCGAACACAGCTGAAGAGATCTGAGAAAAGCCATTCTCTTCCTCTGGCAATGTTAACGGCAAAAAGGAACGATCGCTTTCGTCAATTACGGGGGGTTTTTCGTCCTCCTCTACCGCCTTCGGGGTTTTGACTACGGGGGTCTCGTTCGTATGGCTCGCGCCGGAATTATCTACCCTTGTTTTTGTTTGGCTCCGCGTGACTACTACATTTAGAGGCACATGGTCTTTCAGATGCTCTTCGATAAGCTGGGCAGTCTTATTTCCCAGAAGATAAAAACCCTGATCCAAAACATCTGGCTTAATAGCGGCTTTGGTGACTATGGAACCAAACTTCCCATGGAGCGTAACCTTTGCCAAAGGCAAACATTTGCATTCATTATCCAGGGGCTGCCTAACCCAGGTCACTTCGCCCAACAAATCTTCGGTTTTTATCCAACTTCTTGCGCATAAGTCGATCCCTGACCCTGTATCACGCAAGCAACTCCGTTCTATACCGTTTACCAGTACTGTATTCAAAAAAGGGGCAAAACTCGCGTCGAAATCAGTTCGAGTTCCTATATTATTACACATTACATCCTCTGTCTTTCTTTTTAGCAACGGGCATTCCGGCCTTATGTGGCCTGGCTTTCTACATTGAAAGCAAATTACCTCCTTTTTTCTGTCGAAATTTTTATTTAAGTCCGGTTTAAGGGTTTCCGAGCTCCCTCCTTTTCTAGGATATGATTCTGACTTCCCTTTCCCGTGCAAACTCTTTTCCTCATATTTGATCTCAGTTCTCCTGAACGTTCTCTTCACACTTTCATAATGATCTAATTTTTCGGCCAGATCTGAGGCCTTTCGAAAATCCTCCCAATTTTCTAAATATATCTCTTTGAGATCTTGGGGTACTCTTTTTTTTAATTGCTCCGTGAGCATAAGCTGTTTTAGCGTTTGAAAATCATTCACTTCCGCCGACTCCAACCAATTATCTAAATAACCTTTTAATTCGTAAACCAGATCGGACCACAACGCCCCTGGTTTCCTGTGGTGCTCCTCAAATTTTAGTCTTAAAGCAACCGTGCTTAATCTGAAGCGTTTCATGAGCATTCGCTTCATGTGGTAATAGTCGTCTCCATTCTCTACAGGTTCTTTTACTACTAGCTCTGCCACGTCTGCTGGCAACAAGGGAATTAATTGGGATACCCACCTATCCTCCTCCACCTTTTCTTTCTGAGCTTGCCGCTCGAATATCATTAAAAACAGTGCTATATCAACTGTTCTCGGATCAAATTTGGGAACTTTATCTTTTAGACAAATTCTTTTATTAGAAACCTCACTGGGTAAGGAAACCATAGAATTTGCACTTGCCGTTTCTAGAGTATTTCCCATTCGCAATTTTTCTAGTTCAAACTCCCGTTCTTCTCTAACTATTCTATCTGATCTTTCCTGTTCAATCTCCTCCATTATTCTGTCTAAGAAACACTCCGCGGTTTCCTCCGTGAAATCTGGTGCCTCCAAAATACCTTTGATTATGTTTTTCACTAGGTCTGAGTCAGACACCTCAACCTCAAATTCCGCGGCTAACTGCTTTAACGTGCTATTTTTCTGCCTGTTTAGGCATTTTATGAAAGACGACATGGCTTCTTGAATAAACCAAAATTAAATCTATTAAAATTCTATTCTGGTGTAACAAGAAAAAATAGTAAACACCAACGTTTCACAAGCACTACAGAGATTCCAACTGAGTCAAAGGGGTACAATATAAAGACTCACTATAAGTAACCATAAATCAAACGCAAATAACCTTATGCACTTATACAACCCCAACACATAAAAACAAAATTCTTAAAAACTAAGTATATTTCATACCAGAATGACCGACCAATCACCAACCCAATTTTATACCCTAACTAACTGCCTCTCGGAATGAAGTTTTCCAAAATAGGACTCACCTCCCTCTTCCGTCCGGACAGCCGGGCTCCTTTTTCGGGGTCGTGGTGCTTTTTCTCTGGGCTTCCGGAACCCGTCGATCGTATCCCTCCGACGATATTTTGGTCCACCGCTAAAGTCTAGCAATTCAGATTCCGAAGCGGTTACTCGTATCCCTCGTCGTAAAAGACGGGATTTCGGTCCACTGATGATGTCCGGCAATTCAACTTCCGGAACTGTCACTCGTATCCCTCGTCGTAAAAGACGGGATTTCGGTCCACTGATGATGTCCGGCAATTCAACTTCCGGAACTGTCACTCGTATCCCTCGTCGTAACAGACGGGATTTCAGACTTAAAGTTCTCAAGCAATGGTCGATCCTGACCAGGTTCGTAGCTCATTAACTCGAGCTAATAATCCAATACCGCTGCCACCAGTTGTAACAATCTTGAACAACTGGGGTGTATAAGTTTTGGCAGGAAGGATATTTTAAGAAATCTGAATATCATATAAAAAACAAACATTCTTTTATTTCTTGGTTATTTGATTATATACAGTGCCGTTCTGTTAAACAGACAATTTCAGAACATAACCAGAGTCTCCACCGGAGACTTACTTCCAAAATCTAGGGCGTCGCTAGTACGCCCTCGAAACAACGACCAAACTCTTCTCGAGTCAGTCAGAGAATCTCTTCGCAGACCCAGCACTCTCTGCTCCAAGCCTCGAAGCTCCGGTCCGTGGGAAAAACCTTGGGCAGTTTTTCACCGCCTCAAAACTCAACTCCAAGATAGGAGCTCCCCTGCCTTTTCAGTTCTATCCCCACAGAGGGGCTGGCCATTGTCCCACAAGGAACGATTTCAGCCAGCCAGGCGACTGGTGAAACAAGAGGTCCTTGTATCACAACGCCACACCACTGTCAGATGACGAGACAACATCTGAGCTGCTACTCCTCTCCAAACTTCCACACCAACCCAACGTGAGGACTTTCGGCCACGGCATATTTAAGGTGCACTAGCCCCCTCTACACCATATCCATGCCCTGACCCGGATTCGAACCAGGAACCTTCCGCTCTAGAGGCTAACATCTTAACCACCATACCGGTTGGTCGGCTGGGTCCTAACGTCGGACAAGTAATATTACAACTAAACAACGTCGGACAACTAATACTACAACTAAACAACGTCGGACAACTAATATTATAGTTTTGCTAATGAATACAATAATAATGTGTACAAGTATGCTTTTAGCAGTAGACGTGCACAACAACTTCAATTTTTTTTCTAAGAACGTTGTTAGGTTCTATAAATGATTATTAAAAATGACTTTCACGTTTTTTTTTATTTATTTTTTTTAAAGAGCATCTGCATTTAAAGCAAAGGGAATATTTCTAGTGACTAATGATCATAATCTCGTAAACATGCTGCAATACATCCATACTAAAGAAAAAGGATTTGTAGTTTTATGAGTAGAAAATCTTCAAATACACGCATGCTGTAAAACTGGATTCTATTGGGAATCTACAGTCGTGACAAATTTGCAACTTGCAGAAGAATGTATTTTCTCTTTCTGTATATAAAACTAGAAATTTCATTTTTATAGCTATGGTAGTCGGGATGCGATATGCGCATACTGAACTTTTTGCTCTGATGAAACAACCTCACTTAGGTTACAAGAAGATTCTCATATACCAGCTAAGTTTGAGGAGCAGCATGCAAGTCCTACTTCAAACAGTTTGAGAAACTTTCCAAAACACTTATCTAAGACAAATTTCCAAAGCCCGATGCATTTACACTAACGTAGACAGTCGAAAAGCTCACACTAACGTCCACTCCGTCAAAACAGCAACAAATTACCCCGTAAATTCTTTATCCAAATTGATGACAGTAATAACCCGGCTATTCTAGAAATTAATACTTATGACCCTACCCCGCCTTAAAATGAGAACAGACCCAGAAATTAACACGGACGGGGACTGTGTCGGGACACGGCCGCTCACTTTTAGGCATAAAATACGACAGTGAGGTAATATGGTGAATGACAGTGAAAGAAATTAGTACTATACTATTTTAATTTCACACATCAAAGGTTCATCGCTCATTTCATATATCGCAATTGGTGCACTCGCTGTTGATGTTGAAGGTTGTGGCTTACTACCACTATCGACCTCTGTGGGTTGAACTCCTTCATTCGATAATAAAATGTTTGCGTCATCAGATATGCTATTTGCGTCGAATTGAGTGGTGTACGTACATGGCGTACTCGTATCAGGCATTTGTTCACCTTGAAGGTGCGACGCCTATTCTCTCAAGAACCCCTCCGAGCCCGTTGACACTCAGCATCGGATGTCCGGATCTTCTTGGGTTCTCCACCTGTCGATCGATCCTGTTGACGTTTCCTTTCTTCTGGTGTTTATTATGCATATATTTGGACATTTTGAAATATTTGGGATTTTTCATTTTATTCCATTCCATTCCCGTATTATGTTTTTGTTTTCTATTACTATTTATAAAGCGAAAAGAGACGAAACAAATGACACCTCAAACGTCGTGCTACCAAAAAGGAGGCCAAAGCTAGACTAAAGTAATGTGAACGGCAGTGCGCCTTTTCGTGATCCAACTTCGCGCTGCGATTGCATCAGCCGATGACATCGGGGCAAGATCAATGAGCATTTTTTAACATTCTTAGTTTAATGCTCTTTTGAACGTGATATCGTTAATTTCATTCATATTTTTCAAATTATTAAAATTTTCGCATTTACGCTTTTTTTTATGACATTCTAAAATTAAGCGTGGTACCCCGGTTTCGATAAGTAAGACGCATTCTACGTCAAAACCCTCTTCCTAACAGATGGTGAACATGCAACAACCAATTTAAATTATACTCATTCGCTTTAACTTTATCGGTCTCCAAGTCCATCCTATGGCCTCATCGTGGCGAGAGGGTTAAACAACGGGTAGCACAGGCGAAGTAACGTAGAGAGTATAAGGCCACGTTCACATGAGGCGTTTCCACGCGCGTATGGCGAGGCTAGCGAGGTCCCGACATTGAATTATGTTTATTTATTCCTCTAATTCAGGGATTCCCAGCGTACCACCGGTGGTACGCGGCAACTTTTTCAGGTGGTACGCAAGGTTGATGCGAACGACCCAAATATTCTACGATGTTTGTTCGATTTTTTAGTATGTATAACCACGTTATGCTATTTCTTATACCATTTGTTACTAGTTATTTGTGTGAGAGTGGTTTTCCTGAACTTTTGTATGTAAAAAATAAATATAGAAACAGAATAAGTGTTGAAGAGGACTTACGACTGAAGTTGAGCTCCATTGCTCCTGATATTTTAATTAAAGACAAACAATAAGTTTCACACTAAAAATTGATTTTTGATTGATATTTGCTTAGTTTGTACTAATTATTTAAAATTATTTGTTTTTAGACCTGTGAGTAAAAAATAAAACTAATTTTAAATAATCGTTTTATTTTTTCCTTTATCAAAACATCATTAATACGAAATACAAGTGCATTAATCATAAAATATGAAACTTTCTTAGTATTTTAATTAAAACTAGGGGGCTCCGCCCCCTGCTCGCTTACGCTCTCCAACCCCCGGGGATTGCTACGCAATCCCATTTAGTTTGCTTCGCAAACCAACACTCCTTTTACATATGGCATTTGGTTTGCTTCGCAAACCAACATTCCTTTCGCAGAGTGAAACTATCTGAATAATTTGTATTATCCTGATTTCCCTTTACGGTCCATCACGTCAGAGTGAGGGCTTCTCCCCCTGCTCGCTTACGCTCGCCGACCCCCGGGGATTGCTACGCAATCCCGTTTGGTTTGCTTCGCAAACCAATACCTCTTACGCAAGTGGTTACACTCTTTTTTGCTTTAACACTTAATGCACCCTAAACTAATAGCCGCATCAGTAAAAAATCTTCTGCATCTTGTTCCCTGTACAATTTTAAGTAAACCCTGTTAATCTCCAAACTTTACGATGTGTACTTTGTACTTTCTCGGTAAAACGTCTGAGAACAGAGGGAAAAAAGCGAGCCTTTTTCCTCGCCAAATAAAAAGAAATCGTTTTTACGGCAATTGTTGCTACGATAAATTTGATATCTGGCAAACCCGATAGTCAAACATACAACCCTCCGCGAATACAATGCTCCGCGAATTTGCTCCGCGAAATAAAAAATACGAAATTTATGTCACTTACTTTTGATTGCATCGAATTTATTTATGCACCAATTTTAAAAATAATGGTACCGTAAGAAAGAGTACAGTCTGAGGTATACTGCGCTATTTTCAAAATAAAAAACTAATAGTAATACGATATAGATATGACAGTTTTAGTTAACGGTAGTAACAAAAAGTAGCGAAAATATCCAGATTCCGAATTTTGTATGACCCACTTTTCATCACATCGAATTTATTTATTAACCAATTTCAAAAATAATTATACCGCAAGAAAGAGTACATTCTGAGGTATACTGCGATATTTTCAAAATTAAAAACTAATAGTAATAAAATATATATTTATGACAGTTTTTTAAAAAAATAACTAAAATGTCCCGATTTTTCCCGGATTTCAAAAAAATATTATCAAGAACCAAATTGAAATTTCTAAAAAAATTCGACGAGCTGCAAAAATTTACGTTGAGAGGTACTCTTTAAAAAAACTCGACTCAAAACTCAAATTTTGTATGTGTTTTGCTCACTCGCGGAAGAAATTTCGCTTCTTCAATTTTAACATTTAATAAACCCTAAACTAATAGCCGCATCGGAAAAAAATCTTTATAATTGTCCAGGGAATACGATGAAGAACAAACCATATCAATTTTGTTTTTTTCCGATCAGTACTTTCTCGGGAAAACGTCTAAGAATCGAGCTAAACAACACAGTTTTCAATTCTGCGGCGGCGGCGGCAACATTTTTTTAATATAGAGAGATAAAACAAGCCATTGGGCACTTTTCTGACTTTATTAGATATATTTGATTGACTTTTTGATTTTATTAGATATATGTTTCTAAAAAAATAAAGGACTGGTGGTACGCCAAAAATTTCTAAAAATTTCAAATGGTACGCAGTTACTAAAAGGTTGGGAACCTCTGCTCTAATTCAAGTATCTATCTTTGCGACCTTGAAGAGCGGGACTCGGATAGCCTCGCCAAACGCGCGTTTTACGCGCCTCGTGTGAACGGGGCCTCATACTCCTGGTAGGCCATCCAAGGAGGGTGAAGGCTGTTCTCCTTTTCCCGGCTAACAAAGGTTTTATGTATATATCTATCCAATTTAATAATATAATCTCAAGGAGTGCGCGAATTTTTTTCCTTTCCAAGTGGGGTCCTCGGGTTGTTAAGTGTGGGAGCCAAAGGTTTATTCTATTAAGACACCCCTTCACAAAAAAAAGGGAAATGCAATGTCGCTACGGTATTTTTCTTTTGTGCCGTTAACTTTCACAAATTCTATATGAATTTTTTCATGATATTTCACTGAAATACCAAGAATTTTCTGTTATTTAAATTTCACTGAAAATTTCACATTAGTTTGATTTGTATTTGCTAATCGATTTTACACCACGATTTAGAGGTAAACGGTTGAACTAAGATCAAATTGAGAAACACTGCGGCTGCTGACGATGCTCCTAGATCAATCCCGCTGTGAAAGATCCGAAGACAGCACCTCGTCACTTTGAGCCATGGACAGACCTGTGTGTGTGAGATAGAGTAGGCACCCCCACTTTCCAAAGTTCCATCATGAGAACATTTGAGGCCGTGGCAGATTTAAAGTGCACTAGTAGTAAAATATCAAACTTAAAATAAATTAATTTTCAAATCTATATTTGGCCTGTTATTAGTTTGTTCACAAACAAGTATAAACTAAATCCAAAGACTTCAATCCACCAGTAAATTATAAAAAAAAAAAAAAGTATGGTTAAAAGAAGTTGAGTGGGTAAGCTTTCCCCACATAACTCGTCCAACAGCTACTGACCTCGAGACGAAAAGAAAAACATCACTTCTGATAGGCGTCCTATCACTGTCACGTGATTATTCCGCCTATTTTCTAGCTGCTTTCCTTTAGTTTCGGTTTCCGTTTTAAGGGAACTTTCCCGGTGCACACATTCAGTTTTTCAACGTGCGGCAACGCAAGTGCGGTCTGAGATACATTAGATTCAATGGAGTAGTGCACACATGCCTCCGGCGCCGTTGCGGCGATGCACGTCCAACTTGCGTGCTGTTCTGAAGTACCGGAATATAAATAATTATTAATAAATGGTTGTATCCAGTAACATCTATTTGGAACAGCTACACTCTACGTTTATGAGTGGTGGCAACTGTTTTGGCGATTTTGTTTGGCACACTTCTAAAGTCGCCAAGGAAAGAAATATTTCAAAAATATTTTTCTTTAAAAAACATTTTTCTTTTCACAATGAAAAATAAGAGCTTGCAAACACATTTGAAAACGTTTCAAAAAGTACATATTTTAAAAATTTCACAAAAAGTAAATACATTACAAAACACAATTGCGTTCCAGCAGAACTAAACTTCGAATGTAGGGTAAGAATATATATATATACCCTGAAACTTTTCAATTACACTAAATACAGTGGGCATGTTGAAAAAGACAAAGATTTATAAAAGAAAAAAAAAGAAAATAATAATAAAACCTGATAACGTCCGAACACTTCCGTTAAAAAATAATCAAAACGAAAATGGCAAAAAAACAAAACTCTTAATCCTTTCCTGAAAACTAATGTAATAAAAATAAAAATTCCACAACTGTCGAAGTACAAATAAATGGACCAATGGTATCATAGAAAAAGATTTACAAGGACCAATGCAATCAAAGAACATTTTAAAATAAAAAAACCATTGAGAGCAAAGAAAAAATTTCAAACGAATCAATAAAATCAAACGACTTGAACGGATTTTGGAAGAACTTTCTAGAATATTCAAAATGAAAACTGAAAGTTTCATTTTGAATATTGCCGAGGTTGCAATGAAAACCACAACAACCGTAACGACAGATGGGTTGCCTTAATTTATCCTAACTCGCTACTAAGAAGTGCGCAAAAAAAAAATCGCCAAGCCGTTGCCATCACTCATAAACGTAGAGTGTAGCTGTACACATTTCAGTATCGGAACACCTACACTCTGCGTTTAAAGCAGTGGTAACGGACCTGGCGATTTTTTTTTTGGCGCACTTCAAGTAGCGAGTTATTTTAGATAAAGGCAACCCATCTGTCTTTACGATGATTGTGGTTTTCATGGCAACCTCGGCAAACAGTAACTTTTAATTTTCATTTTGAATATTCTAGAAAGTTCTTCCAAAATCTGGAAAAGTCATTTGAAATTGTTTCTTTCCTTCCATTGGTTATTTTAATTTTAAAATATCATTTGATTGCATTGGTCCTTTAAAATTTTTTTCTGTGATATCATTGGTTCATTAATTTGTATTTCTACAGTTGTGGAATTTTATTTTATTAAAATATTTTTCACGAAACATTTCTGAGTTTTGTTTTTTAGCCATTTGTGGATTTTTTTTTTGTTAATAATAATTTTTTCCCGGAACAGTTCTGACGTCTCAGGCAAATATTATTTCATGCGTTTTTTCTTTTTAAAATCTTATTCTTTTCAAAAAGGCCTACTGTTTTTAGTGTAATTGATAAGTTTCAGGGTCATTCCACGCAAAATGAGCAAATCGGCTGTGGCTGACACATCAACGATTTTAATGAAAATTAGTTTTTAAAGAGATCACATATAGTTCGGAGGAACTGCCAAAGATTAAGTACCCAAAATGTATAGGTCACACAAATGTCAAGGTCACACAAATGTATAATTTATAGCACTAATAGTAGCCGGTTTGAGACCCTATATTTCAATAAGTTATTGAGAGAGACACAAATTTAAAAATTTTATACTCTTACATTCTTTAGTAAAAAATCCTGAGAAAATGTCAGAATATAGTTTTATATCCTTCTCTGCTCATTCTCAGGGATCAGCGAAAATAGATTTTTGCCTATTTGATGCAAATTTCAAATTGCTCTAGTACCTTTAAAAATGGGGAAAGACAGTATAAAAAATTATTCTTAACAAAGCACTTCTTTTATCTAAAAGTTCGGAATAATTTAGTGACTGTGTTTTTATTCTTTAGTTAAGAAACAAAATAATAAAAAATTAAAATAATTAAAAACAGCGATTTTTCTATTTTTTTAAAAATACAAATTTTACTGTGAAGGACAGCATCGAAAACATCACAAATTTTCAGTATTATGTGTCAAGATGTATATTATCTGTCCTAAAATTTTTATCATTGTAATTTCTTTATTTTCGTCTCAAGAAAACTTTTAACTTGATGGAAATTATCGTTTTATTTGATCGCATACAGGCCAGTAAGACATCTATTTCCACCTTTGAAAGAGATGCTTTTACATTTAAGGACAGATAACAGAATAAATAAACACTATTAATTATATTATGGTTATAAATATGCTTGATTTGCTAAACAGACAATTTTTTGCTGAACCGAAAGCTATCGAACAACGGCGTATGTTCCAATGGCAATCCAGAAATCTTGGCAAAAGCCCATGCGATTGAATCGGTGGAACAATCAAATGGTTCGCCACAAGAACAAGTAAACAGAGGCCATACGACAATCAGATTTTAAATGCAAAACAACTATTCTTCTTGTGTACTTCAACCATTTCAAACATCAAGTTCTTTTATGTGCCTTCAACTGATATTATTCAAATTGAGTCTAAGCTTCCACTAAGGTTTAATGAAGTGACGGCAGGCCATGACGGGAATGCGTAACTATCATTCTACATTCCTATTCCCAATAACGTCACAAATTCGTGTTTCATATTTATCATAATCACCAGCAAAATAAGTAAAGAGTTTAAAAAGAATTCGGCAGCACAAAAAAAAAACACGTTTCAATTATAGAAGATGCAAAATTTAACATGGAAGTTTTAGCATATAGTGAATTTGAAAAGGTGAGTTAAAAGTCATAATGTCTATGATACTAAGTTGAAATTTTTTAAGCTTGTTTTGACACTGATTTTTTCGGCTTTTATAATTCACTTTTTAAGTTAAAAAAGATTTGGTATTTCTTTGTTGATATAGGGTTTCATTATATGTATTTAATTTCGCTGTTATCATTGAAGTTCTCGTAATATGCATAGATAGACTGGGAAGCAAATGTTGTAATTTTGATTTTATTATAGGACTTTAGGACTCAGATTACAATCCCGAATTTTTTTTTACAAATAATAAACATATTAAACTGTATTCCTCTGAAATGTCGGTTTTGTCAGAACTGTCATTCATTTGATTTCTTATGCTTATTTAGAGTAGAAAATTGTCATTTTGTTATTTTCGTTAGCTATTTTGAAAATGAAAGAATTAAAACGAGACTTCCAAACTCTATCAGTAATATTATCATACCTAGCACTGTAACTGGCATGAATTTAAAGGATGTCTTAAAATATTTTTAGCCGATAGAAATGTCTGTCAAAAATGACAATTTTCCATTTTTTGCAACTACATTTTAGATTATACGGTACAGCTACACTCTACGTTTATGAGTGATGGCAACGGCTTGGCGATTTTTTTGGCGCACTTCTAGTAGCGAGTTAAGATAAATTAAGGCAACCCATCTTTCGTTGCTGTTGTTGTGGTTTTCACGGCAACCTCGGCAAACGGAAACTATCAATTTTCATTTTGAATATTCTAGAAAGTTCTTCCAAAATCCGTTAAAATCGTTTGATTTCATTGATTCGTTTGAAATTTTTTCTTTCCTCCCATTGGTTATTTTGTTTTTAAAATATCCTTTTATTCCATTGGTCCTTTTAAATCGTTTTCTGTGATACCATTGGTCCATTTATTTGTATTTTGACAGTTGTGGAATTTTTATTTTGTTTTAATAGTTTTCACGACAGGATTAAGAGTTTTGTTTTTTTGACCATTTTCGTTTTCATTATTTTTTTACGAGAGAATTCTGACGTTATCAGGTATTATTTATTGCTTTTTTTCTTTTGTAAATCTATTTCTTTTTCAACATGCTCACTGTATTTAGTGTAATTGATAAGTTTCAGGGTATTCTTACCATTCGTAGCTTAGTTTCTCTGTTGGTTCACAAATGTGTTTTGATATGTGATTAAGCTTACTACTTTTTGTGAAATTTTTTTTAATATACTTTTTAAAACGTTCTGAAATGTGCTTAAAAAGTGTGTTGTAAAAAGAAAAAAAATTGTGACAGGAAAAGAGTTAAGAAATAATTCTTTCCTTGGCGACTTTAGAATTGCGCCAAAAAAATCGCCAAGCCGTTGCCATCAGTCATAAACGTAGAGTGTAGCTGTACCGATTATACATAATGTTTAAAATTGTTGTTGTCCAAGTAAAAAAAAGAAAATTTTATACAGATTCTAAAAATGTTAAACATGTTTGTCTACGTTAAGTAGTTTTTGAGAAACAGAACTTCAAACATGCAAAGTTACAAGTTCTTAAAATGCCTCAAACTTTGAAAATATTTAATTTGGAACCTAAATATTTTGGATATCGCTATTTATGCATAAATTTAACCCCTGTACCAAATTTCATAAATATCCATTACCATACGGCCACAGGTTTTTCCTGATTTTTGCTCATTTGACCCAGTTTAGTTTTTCTGCCTGTTCACAAATGTGTTTAAGCTTACTACGTTTTGTGAAAGTTTTTAAAAAATTACTTTTTAAAACGTTCTCAAATGTGTTTTCAAGCTTTCGTTTTCCGTTGTAAAAAGAAAAATATTTTTTAAATATGACTTGGCGACTTTGGAAGTGCGCCAAAAAAATTCGCCAAGGCCGTCGGCACCGCTATAAACGTAGACTGTAGCTGTACCCTAAAATGTGACTCGAAGTCGAAATGGTTATGAAGCCTTCATTCATGCCGAGAAGAAAAAGGTATCCGAAAAAAAAACGTGGTTTACCGGATCACTCGTTGTTGTTGTTGTTTCTTATGCCTACACTGGCAGACCATCGGAGTGCTAGGCCCGCCAAGAAATAAGCTAAATAATATAAAATGGATTCTGGACAATTTTGGAATTAATTAATTACTTTAACAATTAAAATTACCTCACTAGTATTTTTCCAGCCATATCCCATGGCCCCATAATAAAGTCTCTTCAAAGAAGCAAATAAGTTCATACTAAATTCATGATTAAGAATTTATTTTCTGGCACTGTAGTTTCTTGCACACAACAGTAAATACAGACGATATCTAAATGAATTCAAATTTCATGGAGCAGCATCAGCATTTGACGGTTACAGTTAAAGTAGCAAACGATGTCTGACATTGTTGTCAGAATCTCTTCTATAAGTGGGTCCCTAGACGATCAATATTATTGTCAGTGGGATTGTCAATGATGCGTATTGAAGTAACCAATTGATCGTGTAGGAGGCGATTGACGAACATTGATAGAAATTTTGATTGACGGGTGCCATTGGCGCTGCCGATTGATCGTTTACATACGCAATTGTTAATCGTTCGGGCAGTAGGGCTTTTTCATGCTCTAGTATAAGTTTCTATCTTTACGATCGTTAAAGATAGAGTAAAAATCTCAACGTATTTGAAATCTGCGGAAAATTGAATTGCTACCTTAAATGTAAATTTCTGTAAATAAATAATTTTTCAATTGAAACTTTTATATTTTTGCAATACAAATTTAAGTAATACGAATGTAAGTTGGGATACAACTTTGCATACAAATATACATAAATTTTATTTAATTGGAACCAGGGACAAACAACAATACTAGTTTAGAAGAAAATTATTTGATAAAATTGCAGTTCTTTATACAAATATTAACACAAAATATTAAACAATTAATGAGTTTCTTAAAAAGTTATTTTGATGTCGGTGGCATCATAAAATTTAGCAAATTCATCTGACGACACAATCCCTTCTTTTAGAGACGCAGAAATTCTTCATAACAAGCTGGCAATTTTTTTTATTTCTTGCTTTGTATCTATAACCCGTTCTCTCTCGCTTAGTTTCTTATCTATCTTCGAATCTTATGTTTTCTAAAATTTTAAGACCTTTTCAATTAAGCTGAGACTTTTTGTGCCCGGACCGCGCAGATGGTCTTCGACGGCGTCCCGTTGGTTTTGAGTGTAGATAATTTTTAACTGTAACCATGAAAAATCTGGCAACACAAAAAGATGAGAGTTCGAGCTGAGCAGAGGTGTTTGTTTTGTGGTGCTCGTTTATGGGGCCACGAAGGTTTAATTTTTGCTTGTTTTGCAGCGCCCACGACACAGGGATTCAAATCTATATTATAATATAGCATATACAGTTTTTTTTGTAAAATAAACACAAGATATCTGTAAATTTGGGCTATTTTGTGTTGACTGGCGCAAAACTTGGCCCACTACGTAAAATACGCAATTGTCAATCGTTCGGTAGTTTCGCTCAAGAGAGCAGATATGACGGATGCATCGAGCCCCACGAGAAGCGATTCTGTCTGGGAATGGGAGTTTGTGACACTTAATTTCTTTGTATCGTGATTACCATGAGTTGTGGAAATTAAGTCAAGTGAATATTTAAACAAAAACAAAAGAAGTATTGATTTGCAAAAAATGGTTAATGCGTTAATTAATACAAACCCAGGTTATACTGAGAAAAAATGAAAACAGAAAATGAATATTCTGCGCACGATTCTTAACTGGAAGCCACATCTCTGCTATTATAAAAGGAAGGGTTTGTTTTCTGCTCACAAAGACCTGGAAGAATCTATGGCCCTTACAGCAATAGGATTTGGCACACAGGTAGTTAAAATGCTTTACAATTTTTGGGTCGCGGCAAATTTAAAAATTAAATCTAGAACATTTAAAAAAAAATTTAATAGAATTTAATTTTTGTTGTTTTCTTTGGAATGGCAACAGCATAAAACATCGCAGATTCTAAATTAATTTTTTTTCCCGTGCTTTCGTTTGATTTTGCAGTGAAACAAAAAACAAATAAAAATTTTTAACTGGAGTTTTGTAGTTTTTTTTTCTATCTTTTAGACCGTTAAAGATAGAGTAAAAATTGCAACGGATTTGAAATTTGCGGAAAATTTTACAATAGATCGATACCTAAAAATATGATTTTCTTTAAACAAATAAGTTTTAAATTGAAATTTTTATATTTTATACAATTCGAACGCCGTTGCGCAGAATGACCGTTTGATTCGAGATTCCAGAAATCACAGATTTCATTTCCTCCGTTCAGCAAAACAAATAAAAAACATTTTAACTGGTATATTGTTTAGTTCTTTTTTTGTAAAATCGGGATCGTTAAAGATAGATTAAAAATTTCAACGGATTTGAAATCAGCGGAAAATTTTCCAATAGACCGATGCCTTGCATTTTATTTTCTTTTAATAAATAATTTTTCAATTAAATATTTATATTTTCGCAAGAGATTGTGATGTTACGCCGATTTTCTCTCTCTTCGCTACTTATTGGAATTTGGCCAAATTTGACAATGACGAGGCCATTACGGCGTTGCCCGTGGTGTTGGTTATCGAAGCAAACCATAGTTTGTAACGGACAGTGAAGCTATCCCCCTCTCGTTCTCTGTAGCGATCCTAGCGGAAAGCATTCCAATTAGTCTGCGACGAACTGCCAACGGAGTAGCATGTGCTATGTGAGCAGTTAATTCAGAACCCCTCTTTGTAAATATTATTGTGTCGCGTAGGACACAAGGATCTTGGTATAACCGGATACCATCCGGGGCCAAGTACAATTAATTATCTAAAATGGCTTTTTATCAATCTAAAGTGATCGCAGAGGCAACACTGATCTAAGAGTATGAATGAGTCACTTACCTCGGGATATAGGGTAGCTGTTTCTATGGTTGGTTTCTCCTCCAAATGTAAAGCTAGCACTATCACAGGTAGATGTTCGGTTAAGATATTTATTTTCTGGACTAACTATTTATACATATACATACAAGCATTAATTTTACGCCGCGAAAGGGGACACAACCTCTTACAACGCGGACGACGTGAAAAACTACTCCAAAAAGCCAGTCCCCCTGACCCCCAAAGGAGAACGATAGGGATTGGGCGACTGATCCCTCGATGACCGCTCTGCTGCCATCTAGTGACCACCAACCCAAAACCCAACATCCTCCCACCTTTAATTTGGGGACAAGGGACAAATTAAAACTTAAACACAAACATCACAAAATTCCTCCAATATAAAAAATCCAAAATAAAACAAATTCTATAGTATCGGACATACGAAAACACACAAATAACAGCAATTGATATCCTTGCACACAAAACAGTGAATCAACATATCCTGGAAAATAAAAGAAAAAATTAAGTGTTCACACGACAAACTTGCGGCCGCTCCGCAAAACCTTGTGAGTACCCTGTGGCTGTTTTGATTCGAACAGGTCATCACAATTTTTAACCTCCAACGGGAAGAGTTTCTTCACGGGTCTCACAAATTGTCCTGAGTCCGTCTTCACTCTCACCACTCTAGGATGACCGTCTCGACTAGGAAATATTTCCATTACTCTAGCGAGTGGCCACAACAGTCTCTTTTTTCCTTCTAACTGCATTAGAAGGACGTCCCCGACCTGTATAGGACGTGAACTCCTTCCCGGTCGCTGAGCCAACAGTCCTAGGTATTCCTTGCGGAATCTACTGCGTAGCTCATCCCGCAGTTTTTTGCAATATAGGACTCTCTTATTCAAACTGTGATGATCGATAGAGTCGAGGTCAGGCACTCCCACCTCTCTCACCTCCGTCAGGAACATTGAAGGCGAAAGAGGAAGAAACTCCTCCGGGTCCGTGGAGAGGTAAGTCAAGGGTCTCTGATTAACGGTCGCCTCGATATCACACAGCACGGTATAAAGTTCCTCGTGTTTGAGTGTCGAGCGCCCTAACACCCTCACCAGCAGTTCCTTCACAGTTCGGATAATCCTCTCCCACCAACCACCCCACCAAGCTGCAGTTGGCGGGATAAACTTCCATGCGATGGGAGACAGCTTTCCATGGTGAACGATCGCCTCCCAATCCACTGCCTTCAACGAATTACTCGTTCCTCGGAAGTTAGTGCCGTTGTCGGAGTAGACCGTTGATGGCCGTCCACGTCGTGCCACGAACCTGCGGAAGCTGCACAAAAACTCATCTGTACTGAGGCTGGAAACAAGCTCCAAGTGTACAGCTCGGTAGACGGCGCACGTGAAGACGACAATCCACACCTTTGCCCTAGACTTCAAGTAAAGAGGGCCGCATAGGTCTATACCCACTATCTCGAAGACGCAGGCATCTCTAACGCGGTCCAAAGGAAGCTGTATGGGTGGGGTTGCAAATGCCTCAGCCTTGTGACGTCTGCAGATAATACACTTCGAAACGACGTTCCGGATAGCTCGTTTGGCAGAAATTATCCAAAAACGTTCCCTCAATATAGCAGAGAGAATCTGGACTCCAGCGTGACTGTGCTGAACATGCCACTGCCGGATCAAACTCTCCACCACGTGATGTTTCGCAGGTAATAAAATCGGGTATAAGAAGCCGAACTCATCTTCTCGATCTATTATCTTCGTCTTGACTCGAATGAGATCATCCTGATCTCTCACCGTCACGAGTCTTCCCACACAATTGTCGACCCTGGCGAAAGACTCTCGTTGAACACTGGACCACAGGCTCTTCTCCGCAGCCTGTGTCTCGTCAGCCGTTAGCTCCTGGTCTGGAACACTGCTCTTTTGCGTCCTGGTGATAAATCTTTTCACCCACGCAAGAACCCGGACCATCCGAGTGAACCCAGACATCCTCTCAAAACAAATATTGCCCCTATCGTCACTCTTCAAATTTAGGTTAATTAAACTAGTCTTTCTCCTTTCAAAATTTACTAAAGACTCATTTGGGGCCGCCTCCGAATTAGGCCAACTGCTCTCTTTGAGCCATAGAGGGCCCTCCCACCACTTACATCTTACCAGCTGGGAAGCATGACAACCTCTAGAAGGTAAGTCGGCAGGATTCAAATCTCCAGGGACATGAAACCATTCCTTCGCGCATGTTAAGCTGCAAATCTCTTTTACTCGGTTACCGACAAAGGTTCCCCATTGATCGTTACGTTTGATCCAGGCTAAACAGGTAGTGGAATCAGTCCAAAAGTATGTGCGAACATGTGAGATATGTAGTGAGTCTTTCACAAACCCACTTAATCGTGCACCAATTACACACGCAAGCAACTCTAACCTAGGTATTGTAGTTTGTTTCAAAGGCGCAAGTCTGCACTTAGAGGCTATCAATTGAACAGATACTTCATCTCCTTTCCCACATCTCAAAAATATGGCAGTCGCATAAGCGCATTGGCTCGCATCACAAAATACATGGAGAGACCAATCTTTCTGACTCCCAAATCCCACACGTCGAGGGATCTTCAACTTAGTCAACCCTTCCAGTTCACTATGCCATTTTTTGAAATTCGTCATTAAATTATCAGTCAAAGGGGAGTCCCAATCTGATTTAATAACCCAAGCCTGCTGTATTAATAGCTTAGCTGGTAACAAAACAGGTGTCAAAAATCCTAGGGGGTCAAATAGACTCTGGGTGATTGACAGAATCTCTCTCTTAGTTGGCGTCTCAATTAAACTATCAGTTTTAATTGAGAAAGAAAGAGTGTCCTGAACCTTATCCCACTTCATCCCCAGTACATTTACAGGCTTTTCTAACTCTCCCTCCTCTGATTCCTTTATGCAGTCCTTTGCCTCGTTCATAGGTCCAAATTCCCACGACCTCAAATCCATTCTGGCTTCACCCAAAATGTTGGAGGCCTTTGTAACGAAATCCTTTAACTCGCTAGAGTCGTCCACCGAAGCCACACAATTATCCACATAAAAGGAATTCCGTAGTTTCTTGGCGACCTTCTCATCTGCCCCTTCAACGTTTGATAGATGGGATATTAACACAGCTCCCAATAAAAAGGGGCTGCTACTTACTCCAAACACAACCCTCTGGTGACGAAAAGTCACCACTCTCTTATTGTTATCCCACCAGAGAAACCTTAGAAAATCCCTATCTCCGTCGCTTACTTCTATCTGCAAAAATGCGCGACGAATATCAGAAGTTACGCCTATAGCCTTTTCTCTGAAACGCATTAATATGGCTGGAATTTCCTCAATTAAATTTGGTCCCTTTAACAAACACTCGTTTAAAGACGGATTTCGTCCCGTTTTGCAAGATGCATCAAATACCGGCCTGATTTTGAAAGTCTCGCTATCTAACTTTACAACGGGATGGTGTGGTAGATAATGACCTTTAGCAGTCATATCTTTTTCCATGACACGCTCTATTATGCCCTCTTTTTCCCATTCCGAGAAGACCTTATTGTACTCTTCAAACATCCCATTTTCCTTTAGTTTTCTTGTGGCACTAAACAACCTTTTTTCAGCTATATGCCGATTGGACGGAATATCTAATGGTTTATCCATCCAGGGGAGTCCTACACTATATCTTCCATCCTCTTTTCTTCTTAATGAACCTTTAAAATGTTCTTCTGCAACCTCTTCTTCTCCCACCTTATTAAAACCCTTTCCTCGGTCTGATATTCCTAAGAGTTCCAAGTCCCACAGATCCGAAACCTTAAGCTGCCGAATAAGGAGGCTTATGGTAGCCGTGCACACATTGGATGCTTCTGGTTTGGCAGCACTTTCCCCACAAACTGTCCACCCAAGTTTAGTTTCAATCGCGGTCCATCCGCCCTCCAATTGCCGAATTTTCCCTGTTAACAGTTTCCCATAGAGGTCTGCCCCGATTAGCATCTCAATGTCGGGTGACTCCTTTCCTACATCCGTCAACCAGATTTTATGCCTTTTCAATTCCTTTAGGGGAAAATCCTCCACCCTTAAACGAGGAATAATTCCGCAAATCTTTTCATGACTGAGGAATTCACCTTCTAATACCTCTTTGTTGAATCTACTCGTTGAGCCCACCCCAACGCTATACCTTTTGTGAGGTTTCGATGCCGTCACAGTCCCTCCAAATAAAGCATGTGTAATGCTCTCCGAGCCACTGCTTCTTGCCCCAATTTCGTCGGCGGTAGACTGTTTTATATACGATCGT
The DNA here is from genome assembly GCA_947359465.1 of Metellina segmentata. Taxonomy (NCBI): domain Eukaryota; kingdom Metazoa; phylum Arthropoda; class Arachnida; order Araneae; family Tetragnathidae; genus Metellina; species Metellina segmentata. Next base: position 84,609,972 of record OX375882.1, on the reverse strand, counting down.
TGGGAACCACAATCCAGGATAGCCCTCACCTTCTTTGTACGTTCCCCAGAGACATTTAATTCTAACACCATTAAGGCTATTTTGGTGTGTACACCCTTTTGAGCCAACGCTGCATTGGCTATGCTGGGCCTAACTCTTTCTCCACCCCCTCTAACTCCCGGGCAGAGTAAAATATGATGGGCTTTCCTGCACATCTGACACTGTACGTTAGCCTTGCAAAATTTTGCACGATGTCCGGCTCGATAACATTTTAAACATGCCCTACTATCCCGGACTTTTTCCGTTCTTTCCTCTAGAGAAAGAGACATAGCACTAGTGCATTCCTTACTATCGTGTGAAGAACCACCACAGAAAACGCAATTCGTTCTGTAGGCAGAATGCAAGCCAAGAGCAGTTGGAAAGGGTTTTCTCTCTTTCGTTTGTTTCTCCCTCTCCCTTTCAGAGGTTGAATGATCTTTTGTTCGCGCGAGTCCAAACCCCCCTCTAGCCAAGGTCAAGCGTTCCTGGTTTTCCACTTCTCCATGGAGAAAGGTCATGAGGTTGGTCAGTCTAGATAACCGGGGGGAATTGACATCACTTAGGTTTGCTGACGACACCGATGCAGGTGCTGAAAGAAGCCCCTCCGTAGGGGTGAAAGCTCTGAAACCCCCCTCGCTATCTGCAGAGAATGCGGACTGGGTAGCATGCCTTTGCCAGGCTAACAAAACATCTTCTGATAAGCAACTTTCCACCATTGGATATAACCACGCGCTATTCTCACTCCCCTCTAAGCCTAATGATTGCAGAGCTCGCAAATGCGCTTCCATTTTATCAACCAGCTTTTCCAAAGGCAACTTTTGTTGATCTCTACCAACATTTGTTATTATTAATTTTAGAAGTTCCCTTACGTATACTTCTATCAGTAAATCCTTTTTTCCGAACCTTTTTTTTCAATGCCTCCACCGCCCTTTGGTAATTTTCTGCCGTTACCGGGTAGGCCTGAATGAATTCCTGTGCCTTTGAACCAGGTTTCATCGCCTGGTTTAGGTAATAGAATTTATTGACCTCACTTATACCTTTGTTATCATGGATTTGCTTAAATTGACTCCAAAATGGTAAATAGTTTATAAGAGCTCCATCGAAATGTTTTAACTCTATCTCTGGGAGCTTAAAACTGTTATTATTCACACATACATTCGGCCTATCATTCCCTGTACCTGCGAACTTAGCCTCTAAAATCTCTTTCACCTGACGCTCAATTGTAATGAACTCGTCTCTATACACATCTCTTCCTTCCATTTCCTTTTGGATGTCCTCATCCGAACAAACCTCTTCGTCTACAAGCAACTCAAATATTTCCTCGTCTAATTTAACAATGCTATCGATCCCATTTTTGAGTTTAGCAAATTTGTCCGATAAGACCCCTCTATCCAATTCTTTGTCTAAGAGAATATCTCTAATCCCTCGAGCATTTTTAGTAAATTGCGTTCTATGAGGTATTCTCCTTCTTATTAACTTATCCATTTTTAAATAACACAACAATAACCGAACATAAATAACACTACCAAACTAAATTACTAACAGGCGTTACTATCCTGGCTGGCTCGCCACTATGTGTCGCGTAGGACACAAGGATCTTGGTATAACCGGATACCATCCGGGGCCAAGTACAATTAATTATCTAAAATGGCTTTTTATCAATGTAAAGTGATCGCAGAGGCAACACTGATCTAAGAGTATGAATGAGTCACTTACCTCGGGATATAGGGTAGCTGTTTCTATGGTTGGTTTCTCCTCCAAATGCTTGTAAAGCTAGCACTATCACAGGTAGATGTTCGGTTAAGATATTTATTTTCTGGACTAACTATTTATACATATACATACAAGCATTAATTTTACGCCGCGAAAGGGGACACAACCTCTTACAACGCGGACGACGTGAAAAACTACTCCAAAAAGCCAGTCCCCCTGACCCCCAAGGGAGAACGATAGGGATTGGGCGACTGATCCCTCGATGACCGCTCTGCTGCCATCTAGTGACCACCAACCCAAAACCCAACAATTATTATTTAATTTCTTTGTTTTGTAAATGTTATTTGTGTAAATAACTGTTTCAAATAAATACTTAGGTTAAAGTCCTGTTTTCCTTCATGTATTTTGAGCAGTTATAACTGTAAACACCCCTAACTCTTACAAGTTCATAATATTCAAAATTTGGTTTGCGCTACGTTACGAGCCTCACCTTTTTCACTCTTCATAGTCACGTGTACGAACAAGACGTTTGTGATCGTATTCCGTTTTGAATGAGTTCGTACTACTGTTCCATTAAAAAAACGGAATGCAACCATTTCTTGTACATAAAGCTTTGTAAATATTTATAGTTGAAGAGAGATTGAAGTGAATAGTTTTGGTCAAAATGGATTGATCTGGATCTGACCTTCTTTGTGTGTAAAATAACTATTGTGCGTTTATCGATCATTGGTCAGCGTGACCACATCCATTAAAATAAGAGGCCTACTGCGCCTTGCCTGCTATTTTTTTAGATCATGTGCCAGTGCCCGCCCAGTCAATAGCCCAGTACACCATTTAGAAACGGCTCTGTGTATGGCACAAAATGCAAGCAACTGAGAGGCCTTTACTATTCACTCAGATATTTGATTACGTTTTCCTAAAAAGCCTCCTTCCTAGAGTTTGAAATGTACTTTATATAACTTGTAATAAATTTAGTAGAATAGAAAGTTTTTGGTACAGCTACAGTCTACGTTTATAACGGTAGTAACGGCTTTGGCGATTTTTTTTTATTTTGGCGCACTTCTAAAGTCGCCAAGGAAAGTATAAATTTTAAAGTTTCAGTTTGCCGAGGTTGCCATGAAAACCACAATAACCGAAAAGACAGATGGATTGCCTTTGTCTACCGTAACTCGCTACTAGAAGTGCGCCAAAAAAAAAAATCGCCAATGTCGTTGCCATCACTCATAAATGTAGAGTGTAGCTGTACCAAGTTATTTAAGAAGGTTGAACAAAGTACAAAAAAAGAAATGTTTTGAATCTGGCTCGTAGTACACTCAGCAACAAAAAGAAAATAGACGCACCAAGAGTGAGTAGTCCGATTGCGATAAAAATTGGTGAATGTGAAGAGTACATACGTAGAAAAACAAACGATTAAAATTTCAGAATAATTGAATGATTTATTTCAGAGTTCGACCGTCGCAAAGGGAAGAAGTCAACGCGGCGTTGGTCCACCTCTGGCCTGGATGGAAGCTGTCACCCGGCGTGGCATAGATTGAAAAAGTTCCCGGATGATGTCCTGAGGAATTTCTTGCCAAATTGTCTCCAACCGTCGGGCTAAATGGTCAACATTCCGGAATGATTGCAATCGCCTTCCCAAAACGTCCCAAAT